>CM044356.1:217727053-217772053 GCA_024294585.1 Vipera latastei
TCCAGCATCTCCAAGTTGCTTTTATAAAAGGCAGCTGGACTTGCTTGGGTTTCCCCCCCCCCCTTTGAAAATATTTCACTTCTCATCCAAGAACTAAAGAAGCTTCTTGGGTGAGAAGTGAAACATTTTTTAAAGAAACAAAAAGACCAAGAAAAATCCAGTTGCCTTTTGGAAAAAGCACCTTTGGGGCCTTCTTGATGGGGGGGGGCTTCTTTATTGAATATCATTCCATCCTGAGATGTGGTTGCCTCCCCCCCACCCCACGCTGCTCTTCTCCAAAAGGCCCTAAAAACATGGGTTTGTTAGTGTTAGGAAATTTGTTGTGCAGAGGTCTCCTTGTGCTACCAAAGAGTTGCACAGACAAGGAAGGGTATTGAGAACAGTAAAAGTCACACAGTAAACACAAGAGTACACTGAGTTGTGCCGACTATAGAAGAATGGACTTTAAAAGTTTCTGACCGGGCGGAAATGGCAAAGATTTCGGCTTATTTGAAAGACCATTCGCAACAACGTTATATTATGGAGTGGAAAAAGTGGATTGATTACATCCAGAACAAATATGGGACTAAAAAGTTTCATTAGGATGTGATATTAGTATTGCTTGTAGTCATTTTATATGAGCTAGAGTGCGATAGACTTAATAGTTTATTGTTGTTAACATATGGTTGTTTATGATTGTTTTTACCTTTATACCTTGTATTTAGCTCTGGGAAGTTGAGGAGGGGGGGAGGGGGAAGGGGTGGGGGGAGGGATAGGGAGGGTTAGGAAGGGTTGGGTGGAGGGAGGGGGGAGGGATTGTTAAAGATAAAATGTATTGTAAAACTTTTCAATAAAAAAAAAGAGTACACTGAGTTGTAAAAGCAAAAAGTATTTTACTTTTGAGGTGGTGTAAAAACAAAAATGCACAGTCAAAATAAACAGTCAAGTAGCAATCCAAAATACAAAGTCTTCTTACCGGTCCAGAGGTCAATACACAGTTCAGGTAACAGTAATAGTAGAGAGCAGTGAATCAGAGAGAGAAAGAAGCTACGTTCCTAGCTTCCTCTTATGGCCATGAGAACACTTACACACCCATTGGCCAATTAACATCTTAAAGACATAATATCATGGTTAATATATTTTCAACCCAACATTGTAGGCTAACACCATATGCCTAACAGTTAGTGAGCCTGGGTACCACAAATGGAGATGATGTTGATAACAACAAGAACAAGAACAAGAACAATAAAAGAACTGGGAAAAAATTACAAAATACCGCGACCTGGCCATCGAAACTGCGCGATTATGGATGAAACGTGTAACAGTGATACCCATTGTCATCAGGGCACTGGGAACTATATCCAAAAACTTTGCAAAATACATCAATAAATTGCAGCTTCCTGCAATAACTCCAGCAAAGCTACAAAAAACTGCGCTACTCGGAACATCTTACATTTTAAGGAGAGACCTGGTTGATACCTAGGATGCTGGCAGCAACCATCGGTGCCAGTCAATTTGAGTGTTCAGTTGACTGAGTTTCATGTTTTATGAATAAAAGTTATATAGTAGTAATAGTAGTAGTAAAGTTGGAAGGGACCTTGGAGGTCATCTAGTCCAACCCCCTGCTCAGGCAGGAAACCCTATACCATTTCAGACAAATGGCTTTCTCAGTCTCTTCTTAAAGACTTCCAGTGTTGGTGCAGATGGAGCTGAACAAGTGATTTGATGGTCTTGCTCATGTCACGGGGAGACGGAGGGGTGTTAAACAGGCCTTAGGAATCGGTGGATCTATTTATTTATTTTCCAATTCTCTGAGCCCCCTGAAATCGTCCACAGTATGCGTGAGTTAGGTAGAGGGGGGGGAACGATTCAAATTTGCTTCATAAAGAAATAATAACAAACGTCTACGGAGATTCTCAGTCACTCAGGTCATGGTTGGCCCAAAGGGCTGCCCTGAAGACATTTCCCTTCTCATTCAAGAAGCTTCTTCAGCTCCATCCTCCACCATTCGATCAGAACCGAAGAAGCTTCTCGGATGAGAAGCGAAATGTCTTCAAGGGAAAACCGGTTGCCCTCCGGGTGAGTTTTAAGGTGCTGGTTCTTACCTTTAAAGCCCTACATGGCTTAGGCCCAGGATACTTGCAGGACCATCTGCTGCCGGGAACGAATTCCCATCGCCCAGTACGCTCACATAGAGAAGGCCTCCTCAGGGTACCGTCGGCTAGACAATGTCGGCTGGCGACCCCCAGGGGAAGAGCCTTCTCTGTGGGAATGCCAGCCTGTGGAACCAGCTCCCCCATGAGCTTCGGATGGCCCAAGATCTCCAGTCCTTTCGCCGCAGCCTCAAAACACTCCTTTTCCACCTGGCTGACCTAGACTGACAGGGATTTTAATTATATTTACAATTCTAACTTTAGTCTTTAATTTATTTTAATTTATTTCAAATTTTATTTTTTAATTTACTGTACAGAGACCTTTAAGTTTTGATGTTGTTAGCCGCCCTGAGTTCCTCGGGAGATAGGGCGGGATATAAATCCCATTAATAAATAAATAAATAAATAAATAAATAAATAAATAAATAAATAAATAAATAAATAAATAAATAAATAAATAAATAAAACAAAGCCAGAGGAATGTTGATCGTAAGTCAGGGTTTACTATATTCCTCTTAGCCTGAGATGCCCCCCCACACCCCAAATTCTTCCATCTGGGCAGAAGCATTTTTATGTCATTGCCAGCTGTGACAGCTGGGAGAACTGCATGGAGAAGCAGAGATATTTTAAGCCAGGGATGGCAGCGCCAACATTCTCTCTCTGTGTGTTTGTGTTTGTGTGTCTGTGTGTGTGTGTGTGTGCATCAGAGCTCTACAGGATAAACAGGGGTCTAATAGCCCTGATCTGCCAAACTAATTTGTCAGACCAATTAAGGAAACGAACGTGTCCGTGCCACGTGCAAATCAATACCTGAACAATAACATTGTTAATGTAACAGTGTCAAACAAGTCATTAAATTATGGCTTATATCGTGTTGTGCTGTCACCGTGCGGCTCCAGGTGTTCAGAGAGGAAGCCAACGTCTGTCTTGTGGATGTCCAAGCAAGAAGTGACAGCTGCATCCAGCACTTCCTGGTAATAGGGAAAAAAAATCCCAGCTGCTAACTTCAAGGCCATCACCGCCCACCACTGATTAATCAAACCCATTTATTTTTTCTCCTTTGACTCAGATCGAGACAAGTGCGAAGAGGGGACAATTTTTCCTTTCTCTTGCACCAGAAAAAAAAATGATTTGGGTTCCTTTATAATGTGCTCAGAAAGCAGCCACCCGAGTTGTGGGTCTGTGAACTGACTTTCAATTTGCGGTGCTGGAGAAGACTCTTCTAGAGTCCCTTGGACTGCTGGGAAATCCAGTCGGTCGATCCTAAAAGGGTCGTGAAGAGTTGGACACAGCAACCGAACGACGGACAATGTACGGCTACGAGAGTCGGACCACAAGAAAGGTTGAGCACCCAAGAATTGTTGCTTTCGATGGGCGGTGCTGGAGAAGACTCTTCAGAGTCCCTTGGATTGCAAGGAGATAACAAGGAGTCGATCCTAAAGAAAAGCAATCCGGATTGTCCTTTGGAAGGAGAAAACCTGAAGCTCAGATACTTTGACCGCCTCACGAGGAGAAGAGAGGACTCCTTGGAGAAGATCCCAATGTTGGGAAAGAGGGAAGGCAAAAGGAGAACGGGATGGCAGAGGAGGAGTTGGTTAGATGGTTGTTGTTAGTTGTTAGCTGCGAAGTCATGTCCGACTCATCGTGACCCTATGGACAACATTCCTCCAGGCCTTCCTGTCCTCTACCATCTTCTGGAGTCCATTTAGGCTCATGCCTACTGCTTCAGTGACTCCATCCAGCCACCTCATTCTCTGTCGTCCCCTTCTTCTATTGCCCTCAATCTTTCCCAGCATTAGGCTCTTCTCCAGTGAGTCCTTCCTTCTCATTAGGTGGCCAAAGTCTTTGAGTTTCCACTTCAGGATCTGGCCTTCTCAAGAGCAGTCAGGGTTGATCTCCTCTGGGACTGACCAGTTTGATCGCCTTGCAGTCCAAGGGACTCGCAGGTTGGAGAAGATCAAAAATGTGACGCACTGTGACAGGAGGAGAGGCAAGCAGCTGAAGAGGGTGAAGCTTTGATGAAAGACCAGGAAGGGGAGGGTTTAAGTGGTTCATTCATACACATCTGCTACTTCTCACTTACAACAGCTCTGCTGTTTAAGTGAAATGAATGACAGCTTGTGCTTGCATACGTTGCGGTCATAATCCTCCTGCACCCATTTCTGTCCATAAATTTCCTTCTGCCTGGTTTTTCTACTTGTTGCTCTTTGCCGGTAATGCAGTTAAGAAAATGGATCTATCGGCGTGTACAACTTATGCCATTTATCCAGATGAAAAGAAAACTCTGAACATTTGTGGGCATGAGGCTTGATAAACAAGAGACTATTAGCTTCTTAATTTAGATCTGAACCAAGAATCAGACTTCAGAAGTGGACACGCCCTTCTAGCAGCGATGATGTTGCCTACTTGGGTAAGGAAAGGTCTCCGAGAAAAGAACCAGGTTCAGAGAGTGCCAAGAACCCCACAATCCTCCTCCTCTTCTCCACAAACCCCACTCACTCCTAGCACTGATGATGTTACCTTGTCAGCTAATGAATTTCTGCAAGAAAATCACCAAGCTCAGAGAGCATCAAGGACATGTCATTCTCCTCCTCCTCCTCCTCCTCCTCCTCCCTCCTCCTCTCCTCCTCCTCCTTCTCCTTCTCCTCCTCCTCCTCCTCATCCTCCTCCTGTTCCTCCTCCCCTCCTCCTCCTCCTCTTCTCCACAAACCCCACTCTCTCCTAGGACTGATGATGTTACCTTGTCAGCTAATGAATGTCTGCAAGAAAACCAGCAAGCTCAGAGGGCATCAAAGACACGTCATTCTCCTCCTCCTCCTCCTCCTCCTCCTCCTCCTCCTCCTCCTCCTCCTCCTCCTCCTCCTCTCCACAAAGCCCATCCTTTTTTTTAGCACTGGTGATCTTATCTAGTTGAGTCGTGAAACATCTGCATGAAAACAACCATGCCCAGAGAGCATCAAAGACCCCCACAGTCCTTCTCTTCCACGCCACAAACCCCACTCCCTTTCCAGCACTGATGATGTTCCCTAGTTGGGTCATGAAAGGTCTGCAAGGCAACCACCAAGCTGAGGGAGCAACCACCACCCCGGGAATACACTTATCGAAGAAGAGACAGTGGAAGAGCTGAACTCCAATCTCCTGGGTGTGCATGAAGCTTTGTAACACAGCTGCGTAGAGCTCCCTTTACCAAAGTCTTCATTATTTGCTCTTTAATTGTCAAGCCTTGACTGGCCATCCCTGGGTCTTCTCCCACATCTAAAGATTCGTTTTCTAAGAAACCCGACGGACTGCTTCTTTTCCAAGGAATTCATCTTTCCAGGAATCCGATACCTTGCAAAGCCTTAGAGGTGATTTGTGATCATCACAGTCCTCTAAGGCTCCACAAAGTATCTGGATTTGGGGGGCCCTTATTCTGTCAATAAGCTGAGAATTGTTCTCCTCCCTCGCTTTTCACCACCATGCTCTTTGTTTGCTAATTGCAATTTTCCTACTGACTCCCGAGATTCTTCATTAGAATGAGACTGTCAGGCATTCTTTTTTTTTTCCCAAAGAGCTTTTCGCTTAGAAAGAGACATTGACAGAATCTGAAGTCTCTCTCTCTTTTTCTGTGCTTCTTACCCGACTAATGGAATAGAATAATGGATGAGATATCTAAGAAATCTGGATGACTGTAGGGGAAAAAGAGGGACGCGGTGACTCAGTGGCTTAAGATGCTGAGCTTGTCGATCAGAAGGTTGGCAGTTTGGCGGGTCGAATCCCGAGTGCCGCGTAACAGAGTGAGCGCCTGTTACTTGTCCCAGCTTCTGCCAACCTAGCAGTTCGAAAGCACGTAAAAATGCAAGTAGAAAAATAGGGACCACTACGGTGGGAAGGTAACAGTGTTCCGTGCGGCTTTGGCGTCTAGTCATACCGGCCACATGACCACGGAGACGTCCTCGGACAAGCGCTGGCTCTTCGGCTTTGAAACGGAGATGAGCACCGGCCCCTAGAGTCAGAAACGACTAGCATGCATGTGTGGGGGAAACTTTACCTTTACCTTTACCTTTTACAGGAAAAAGAAATATACTCAAGATCATGTGAAGTGTTAGTACCACTTTACAAGGCCTTGGTAAGGCCACACACTTGGAATACCTGCCTCCAGTTTTGGTCACCACCATGTAAAAAAGATGTTGAGACTCTAGAAAGAATCCAGAGAAGAGCAACAAAGATGGTTAGGGGCCTGGAGGCTAAAACATAGAAGTAACGGTTGGTGGAATTTATATCTAGTCTAATGAAGAGAAGGATGGGGGGGACATGGTAGCAGTGTTTCAGTGTCTCAGGGGCTGCCCCAAAGAAGAGGCAGTCAACCTATTCTCCAAAGCACCTGAAGGCAGGACAAGTAGCAACGGATGGAAACCTACCAAAGAGAGAAGCAACCTGGAACTAAGGAGAACTTTCCTGATAGAACAATTACAGTAGTGGCCAAAATTGTAGAAACCTTTTGGGAAAAGTGTACAGTAGAAATGCCACCTTTGGTTAAGTTTCCATCAATTTTTCTTCTAGTTTCTTTATAACTGTATCCTTGTTCACTTAATAATACTATTTTACGTCGCTTTCCGGGCAACCAGTCAACTTTTTGCCCCATTACTTTAATTTTATTACATTTTACAAGCTCACTCAATGAAAGAAGACAAAAAAACCCAACCAACTTGATAGCGATCCCAGAACACACTGACAAATGTCCTCCTCTCAGCTTCAAATCACGAACGTCAATAACTGAATCCTACTGCGATCTGATTGGCTCATTGCCAAAACAAGATGACGCCCGATTGGCTCTCTAAACCCTCATGCTCATTGGCCACAATCAGATGAAGGAAAGCTACCTGAGATCAACCTAAGCAAGTTGTGCTTCCTTTTTTCTGGTGATTTGGCTATAACTTTTCATAGGATACAGTACGGATAATTGAACAAACTTTGTTGCATTACATTCTTAATTAAATTATCTTTCCACTGATATATAGTTTTATGGTACTACTCCCCCCCCAAAAAAAAAGTGGTGTTATTAGCCATCAAACCTCAAAAGTACACTTTTCCCAAAAAGTTTCCACAATTTTGGCCACTAGTGTAATCAGTGGTACAGCTTGGCTCCAGAAGCTGTGAGCACTCCATCACTGGAGGTTTTTTTTTTAAGAAAAGATTGGATGACCATTTCTCTGAAATGGTATAAGATCTCCTCCTTAAGCAAAGAGTTGTACTGGAAGATCCCCAAGGTCTCTTCCAGCTCTGTTGTTCTATTATACCCAGCTAGTCGTTGACCCAAGGGATTGACTACCACTAATTGTAATACTAACAGACTTGGATTGCTTCCCAAAAAGTTATTTAATATGTTCACAATGAGCAGAAATCTCGAGGTCAAAGGAAGGCTTACGTTTGCAAAGGACATAAAACTCACTTTGGGGGACTGTGATGAACACACCCATCCCATTTCAGCAGTTTATTGCTCCTTGTAGTGTGCGGATCTATATACTGGATTAAGTATATAGAAAGGCCGAATGGCGAGGGAGTATGAACAGATTTCCAGAAAACCTTGTGGACGGCAAGAACCATTTGCGCTTCCATCTGAGATGCAGACAACACAGACGCATCCCCAACAGCCTGGGTCCGTCTTCCAACAGGAAAGAGACCCAGGGTAGGAAAAAAAAAATCCTGCACAAAGCACAGCTGCACAACACAGTCCTTTCTGCGATTCCAAGAAGGCTCCACACCCATTTGCACCACTCAGGTGACCCGGAGGATACAGAGAAGCCTCCAAGTGGCCTCAACGACTCTCTAAAAGGATGCAAATGACCGGCCGTCTGCACGGAGTCTAAATCCTTCCATTCTCCACCATCCAGTCACATCTGAAGAAGCTTCTGGGATGAAACGTCTTCAAAGAAAAACAAGAAAGTCCAGTTGCCTCCTGAAAATAAGCACCTTTAGGACAACCATGACCTGGATGGCCAATAACCTCCATAGACATTTAGCTATGCACTTTGGGATGGACCCCCTTTGAATGGTGAGGGAGCATGAACAGATTTCCAGAAAGCATTGCAGACTAGAGGAACTGTTTGCGCTTCAGTCTGAGATGCAGACAACACAGACGCATCCCCAACAGCCTGCACCCATCTTCAACGGTGAAGGGACCCTAGTCAGAAGTCATCCTGCAGCCAAGAAGGCTCCACACCCATTTGCACCACTCAGATGACTCTGAGGACACAGGGAAACCTCCAAGTGGCCTCAATGACTCTCTGAACGGATGCAAATGACCAGCTGTCTGCAAGGAGTATAAATCCTTCCATTTGTTCTGTCCCAGCCTATGTGAGTCCTTGCTCCCTCACAAGGACAAACCCTTCTTTTAACAAGTAGGCTGGAAAACAAACCCCTTTTATTTGAGTTACAGATCTGATAACTGTCCCCAAAGCAAAAGCAACAGAACATGTTTTCCAACGGAGAATTGCTCAAAAGCAAAATGGAGCATGAGTCAAACAGGAAATAGTTCACAGGCCAAGCAAACAAAACATGATCTCTTGAAACTGGAGTCCTTTGCAAACGGTTGTCTTCAGCAACCAGCCCTGCCCACACATTCCCTTTTTGTTATGCAGCCCCAAGGCATGGCTTCTCAATGCCTTCTCCTTTGCCCTTGGAGCCGCCCCATTGCCTCCCTCTGTCCTACTCGTGTGGCCTGTCTGCGTTTATGAGCGTCTATAGTGTCCTCCAGCTGTGTGTCCTCCGAGTCTGACTCAGTTTCCCTGCATAGCTGGATCTCAACCTGAGCACGAGTGGAGAGGCCAGGCTCTTCATCGGTTTGTAAGTCCTGGAGGTCATCAGAGCCTTCCTCTGACTCTGATGGCTTCCCAGGTCCCTCCTCCTCCTCCTCCTCCTCTGATTCCCCAGACTCAGCTGCCAGGATCACAGGGTGGTACAGAATCACAACACCATTCCCCATCATCTGGTCAGAGCTGAAGAAGCTTCTGGGATGAGAAGTGAAACATCTTCCAAAAAAAAAAAAACAACCCACACAAACAAGAAAGTCCAGTTGCCTCCTGAAAGAAAGCACCTTTGGGACAACCGTGACCTGGATGGCTGACAACCTCCATAGACAAAGGCAGAAAGGGTAATGCAAAAATATCTAGCTCTTTACTGACCTCTAGGGTTTATCGAGAGTTCTGCAGTCTACGTGTTGAAGTCCTTCGCTGGAGAACTTTGCACATCTTTCAATTCCTGCCATCTGACCGAAAGAGTATATCCTTTTTTAAAAATAAAATAAATATGGATTGATTTACAGAAAGGAGAGTTTACAGAGCCCCGTCAAGCTAAAAACGCAAGCCAGCCATGATTTAACTTTGACATGAAACAGATGGTGTCAGAAAGTCAAGAAAAATCAGGGGACCAGCGAGGAGCACGTCACCCTGTTCTCCAGTTGAGTTACTTCTGCTTTGTGTGAGACTCATTCCTCTATTTTTAACCGATGAGCCACAAGCGCCTTGAGGGGCTGTGAAGTTGTAATCTTAATACTGAGCTAGGTTTGTAAGGAAAAACAGGAAAATGGAAACAATGAATATGTAGATCCTCTCTGTTTGCCTGCCAGGGGGGGAAAGAAAAAGTTTTATTTTGGAAGTTCTCAGAAATCCTTTCAAGAATTTGCAGAAATGAATCTATAAATGTTTCCCTAAGAGGCATTTGTTCATTTATTCCACAAGAAATCTCAGTTGTATGAAAGGAACTTATATCTCCTTTGGCTTTGAGCTATGGAAGTATGGAAGGAGAAAAATATATATATATATTTGTAGCTCAGAGTCAAATTGTTGGGGTCCTTGGTGCTCTCTGAGTTTGGTGGTCTTCTTGCAGACGTTTCATTGTCCAATTCATTCTCCATCACCAGCGCTAGTAGGGTTTGGGAAGAGGAGGAGGAGGAGGAGGAGGAGGAGGAGGAGGAGGAGGAGGAGGAGGAGGAGGAGGAGGAGGAGGAGGAGGAGGACTATAGGGTCCTTGGTGCTTTCTGAGTTTGGTGGTCTTCTTGCAGATGTTTCATTGTCCAATTAGTAACATCATCAGTGCTAGTAGGGTTTCGGAAGAGGAGGAGGAGGAGGAGGAGGAGGAGGAGGAGGAGGAGGAGGAGGAGGAGGAGGAGGAGGACTATAAGTTCCTTGGTGCTCTCTGAGTTTGGTGGTCTTCTTGCAGATGTTTCATGGTCCAATTAGTAACATCATCAGTGCTAGTAGGATTTCAGAAGAGGAGGAGGAGGAGGAGGAGGAGGAGGAGGAGGAGGAGGAGGAGGAGGAGGAGGAGGAGGAAGAGGACTATAGGTTCCTTGGTGCTCTCTGAGTTTGGTGGTCTTCTTGCAGACGTTTCATTGTCCAATTAGTAACATCATCAGTGCTAGCAGGATTTCAGAAGAGGAGGAGGAGGAGGAGGAGGAGGAGGAGGAGGAGGAGGAGGAGGAGGAGGAGGAGGAGGAGGAGGAGGAAGAGGACTATAGGGTCCTTGGTGCTCTCTGAGTTTGGTGGTCTTCTTGCAGACGTTTCATTGTCCAATTAGTAACATCATCAGTGCTAGTAGGGTTTCGGAAAAGGAAGAGGAGGAGGAGGAGGAGGAGGAGGAGGAGGAGGAGGAGGAGGAGGAGGAGGAGGAGGACTATAGGTTCCTTGGTGCTCTCTGAGTTTGGTGATCTTCTTGCAGATGTTTCATGGTCCAATTAGTAACATCATCAGTGCTAGTAGCATTTCAGAAGAGGAGAAGGAGGAGGAGGAGGAGGAGGAGGAGGAGGAGGAGGAGGAGGAGGAGGAGGAGGAGGAGGAGGAGGAGGAGGACTATAGGTTCCTTGGTGCTCTCTGAGTTTGGTGGTCTTCTTGCAGACGTTTCATTGTCCAATTAGTAACATCATCAGTGCTAGTAGGATTTCAGAAGAGGAGGAGGAGGAGGAGGAGGAGGAGGAGGAGGAGGAGGAGGAGGAGGAGGAGGAGGAAGAGGACTATAGGTTCCTTGGTGCTCTCTGAGTTTGGTGGTCTTCTTGCAGACGTTTCATTGTCCAATTAGTAACATCATCAGTGCTAGTAGGATTTCAGAAGAGGAGGAGGAGGAGGAGGAGGAGGAGGAGGAGGAGGAGGAGGAGGAGGAGGAGGAGGAGGAGGAGGAGGAGGAGGAGGACTATAGGGTCCTTGGTGCTCTCTGAGTTTGGTGGTCTTCTTGCAGATGTTTCATGGTCCAATTAGTAACATCATCAGTGCTAGTAGGGTTTCGGAAGTGGAGGAGGAAGAAGAGGAAGAGGAGGAGGAGGAAGAGGAGGAGGAGGGAGGAGGAGGAAGAGGAAGAAGAGGAGGAGGAGGTTATCTGTGAGGTCTTTGGTCCTGAGTGTGGTGGTTTTCTTGCAGGCATTTCATTACCCAAATAGGTAACATCACCAGGGAGTGGGGTTTGTGGAACAGAGGCGAAGGAAGAGGAAGGGGAGGAAGAGGAGGAGAATAAGGAGGAGGAGGAGCAGGGGGAGGGAGAGGAGAAGGAAAAGGACTGTGGGGTCCTTTATGCTCTCTGAGGTTGGTTGTGTTTTTGAAGACATTTCATTACCCAACTAGTTAACATCATCAGTACTAGAGGGTTCAGCTAAGGAAGTAGTGAATCTCCTACCTGGATTTACTTTCAGTGTATCCTTCATGATATGGAGAATGGCTATTGCTTTAATACCTACCAGGTAAGGACAATCCTGTGCAATACTCATCCTTAGTTTGGGAGTATTTGTGCATAAACTGTGCACCTGTGAATATTCATTCTGGCTTTGTCCCTTAATTTTGTCACTTCATCAGCTCTGCTTCTGGTCTCTCTGTCTTTCCGGAAGACAGTCTCGGAGTCCAAAACCTCGCCCACATCTCCACAGGCTACAGAAATATCAAACCAACCAGCCTGTTAAATTTGCTTCAGCCACAGGCTACCCCTAAGAGGCGGAGGGGAAATACTGCAAAGGATAAAGCGTCTGAGCACAAAGCACATTGCGCCCTCCACGAAGAGGGAACTCAGGAGCTCTCTGCGCTTCAGCAGATATTCAAAAACATCCAAAATAGAAGTCTCGGGGAACAAGTTCACTATTTCTTTAGCGCTTCTGTGGACACAGTTATGGTGAACTTTCTGTTCCTGCTAGAAGAAAGGAAGGAAGGAAGGGAGGGAGGGAGGGAGGGAGGGAGGAAGGAAGGAAGGAAGGAAGGAAGGAAGGAAGGAAGGAAGGAAGGAAGGAAGGAAGGAAGGAAGGATATGGGAATGGAAATGGAAATGGGAATGGGAATAGGGAGAGAGGGAGGGGGAAGGAAGGGAGGGAGCGAGGGAGGGAGGAAGAAAACAAGAAAAGGAGGGAGGGAGGAGATGGGAATGGGGAGGGAGGAAGGAAGGAAGGAAGGAATCAAGAAAAGGAGGGAGGGAGGATATGGGAATGGGGAGGGAGAGGGAAGGGAGGAAGGAAGGAAGGAAGGAAGGAAGGAAGGAAGGAAGGAAGGAAGGAAGGAAGGAAGGAAGGAAGGAATCAAGAAAAGGAGGGAGGAAGGATATGGGAATGGGGAGGGAGAGGGAAGGGAGGAAGGAAGGAAGGAAGGAAGGAAGGAAGGAAGGAAGGAAGGAAGGAAGGATATGGTAATGGGGAGAGAGGGAGAGGGAAGAGAGGGGGGAAGGGAGGGAGGGAGGAAGAAAATAAGAAAAGGAGGGAGGGAGGAGATGGGAATGGGGAGGGAGAGGGAAGGGAGGGAGGGAGGGAGGGAGGGAGGAAGGAAGGGAGGGAGGGAGGGAGGGAGGGATATGGGAATGGGGAGAGAGGGAGGAGGAAGGGAGGGAGGGGGAAGGGAGGGAGGGAGGAAGAAAACAAGAAAAGGAGGGAGGGAGGAGATGGGAATGGGGAGGGAGAGGGAGAGGGAGAGGGAGAGGGAGAGGGAAGGAAGGAAGGGAGGAAGGAAGGAAGGAAGGAAGGAAGGAAGGAAGGAAGGAAGGAAGGAAGGATATGGGAATGGGGAGAGAGAGAGGGGGAAGGGAGGGAGGGAGGGAGGGAGGAAGAAAACAAGAAAAGGAGGGAGGGAGGAGATGGGAATGGGGAGGGAGGAAGGAAGGAAGGAAGGAATCAAGAAAAGGAGGGAGGGAGGATATGGGAATGGGGAGGGAGAGGGAAGGGAGGAAGGAAGGAAGGAAGGAAGGAAGGAAGGAAGGAAGGAAGGAAGGAAGGAAGGAAGGAAGGAAGGAAGGAAGGATATGGTAATGGGGAGAGAGGGAGAGGGAAGGGAGGGGGGAAGGGAGGGAGGGAGGAAGAAAATAAGAAAAGGAGGGAGGGAGGAGATGGGAATGGGGAGGGAGAGGGAAGGGAGGGAGGGAGGGAGGGAGGAAGGAAGGAAGGAAGGGAGGGAGGGAGGGAGGAAGGAAGGGAGGGAGGGAGGGAGGGATATGGGAATGGGGAGAGAGGGAGGAGGAAGGGAGGGAGGGGGAAGGGAGGGAGGGAGGAAGAAAACAAGAAAAGGAGGGAGGGAGGAGATGGGAATGGGGAGGGAGAGGGAGAGGGAAGGAAGGGAGGAAGGAAGGAAGGAAGGAAGGAAGGAAGGAAGGAAGGAAGGAAGGAAGGAAGGAAGGAAGGAAGGATATGGGAATGGGGAGAGAGAGAGGGGGAAGGGAGGGAGGGAGGGAGGAAGAAAACAAGAAAAGGAGGGAGGGAGGAGATGGGAATGGGAGGGAGGAAGGAAGGAAGGAAGGAAGGAATCAAGAAAAGGAGGGAGGGAGGATATGGGAATGGGGAGGGAGAGGGAAGGGAGGAAGGAAGGAAGGAAGGAAGGAAGGAAGGATGGAAGGAAGGAAGGAAGGAAGGAAGGAAGGAAGGAAGGATATGGTAATGGGGAGAGAGGGAGAGGGAAGGGAGGGGGGAAGGGAGGGAGGGAGGAAGAAAATAAGAAAAGGAGGGAGGGAGGAGATGGGAATGGGGAGGGAGAGGGAAGGGAGGGAGGGAGGGAGGGAGGAAGGAAGGAAGGAAGGAAGGAAGGAAGGAAGGAAGGAAGGGAGGGAGGGAGGGAGGGAGGGAGGGAGGAAGGAAGGGAGGGAGGGAGGGATATGGGAATGGGGAGAGAGGGAGGAGGAAGGGAGGGAGGGGGAAGGGAGGGAGGGAGGAAGAAAACAAGAAAAGGAGGGAGGGAGGAGATGGGAATGGGGAGGGAGAGGGAGAGGGAAGGAAGGAAGGAAGGAAGGAAGGAAGGAAGGAAGGAAGGAAGGAAGGAAGGAAGGAAGGAAGGAAGGAAGGAAGGATATGGGAATGGGGAGAGAGAGGGGGAAGGGAGGGAGGGAGGGAGGGAGGAAGAAAACAAGAAAAGGAGGGAGGGAGGAGATGGGAATGGGGAGGGAGAGGGAGGGAGGGAGGGAGGGAGGAAGGAAGGAAGGAAAATAAATCTGGTTTGGGTTGATCTGATAGTGGAAATATGGAGACCGAATTACCAAGCCAAAGAAAAGAAAAATAGCATTTCAACTCATTTGTTCCAATAGGAATATTTGCATTTATATATTTATTGCTTTGGATTTGCACTAAATTAATTGGATATTGGTTCCAGTGAAATCAAAAAGACCAAGTTAGCTGAAGCCCTCTTGATTTTCATGGGCATTTAGTTCAGCTTGCTCAGCCTGAATCCAACCAATTATTTCTGAGATACAAATAGTACGGTACATTATACACATTTTTCTTATATTGGCACTGTCATAAATTAATTATAATGTTGAAGTAACTCCGATAATTATAATAATAGTAATAATAAAATGAATTTCCTGTAACTGATAATAAAAGGGGGGATTAATTTATATCCACTTTTTCCCTGTGAAATGTTATGGAATAACTTAGCAAAATGACAGGATTTTGTACATGTTCCTCTTCTTCTTCTTTTTAATCTACACAATGGTTTGGAAATTAGCAGGAGAACAATGAAAATGAATATTACACACTTTCATGAATGTGAAAAAGACGATACTACAAAGCTACAAAGATACGTATCTTCTGTCAATTATGCAATTGCTGGAAACACATTTTCCTTCCTATCTATACCCTTTTGTTTAAATATTTTAGCACGTCACAGCTGGATTCAAAGAGGTATTCTTGCCTATATATTTAAATTCCTCATGTTTTCTCTTTTAGAACAAGGTGACTGACTTGAAAGTTTAAAATTCAATTAAAATTTAATTAAAGAACATGACCTCGCTTAAACTGTTGCATCCAGTTTTGGTCACCCCGATATAAAAAAGATGTTGAAATTCTGAAAAGAGTTCAGAGAAGAGCAACAAAGATGATCAGAATAGAATAGAATAGAATAGAATAGAATAGAATAGAATAGAATAGAATAGAATAGAATAGAATAGAATAGAATAGAATAGAATAGAATAGAATAGAATAGAATAGAATATGTTAGGCATATGGTGTTAGCCTACAATGTTGGGTTGAAAATATATTAACCATAATGCTATGGCTTTAAGATGTTAATTGGCCAATGGGTGTGTAAGTGTTCTCATGGCCATAAGAGGAAGCTAGGAACGTAGCTTCTCTCTCTCTCTCTGAATTCACTGATCTCTACTATTACTGTTTTTGCTCTGCTGTTGGTTTACTACTGTTGTAAACCTGAACTGTGTATTGACCTCTGGACCGGTAAGAAGACTTTGTAGTTTGGATTACTCCTTGGACTGTTGCTATTGTGTATGACCTGGACTGTTTATTTTTGACTGTGCATTTTTGTTCTTACACCACCTCAAAAGTAAACTACTTTTTGTTTTTATAACTCAGTGTATTCTTGTGTGACTTTTACTGCTCTCAGTGCCCTTCCTTGTCTGTGCAACTGTTTGGTAGCACAAGGAGATCTCTGCACAACAAATTCCTTAACACTGGTTATGGGCCCAGACCTGTACTGAGAGTTAGTACACACAGTATTCATAGCTGAGTTTGTGTTAGTTTTTTGGTGTAAAATGGCACAGGAACAGTTGTCAGGCATCTCCTGGATAACCCGGTTGGATGGGACAAACTATGTTTCCTGGTCCACGAAATGCTGCTTGCTTTTGTGCAAGGAAGGACTATGGACTGTTGTAAATAACCCACCAGATACTACTGCTTGGGATCCAGATGATGAAGAGGATGCAGAGAAGTTAGACAACTTTAAACAAAGCAACGAGAAAGCTCTTTGTATTATTGGACTAACACTGAATGACCAGCAGCTTGTCCATATTCGTGGTGAGGAGTCTGCTGCTAGGTGTTGGGGCATTTTGCGAAGGCTTTATGTTCGAGACAGTGTGGGTGCATATATACACCTTACACGTAAGCTGTTTAGGGCTCGTCTGCAGAAGAATGGAGATATGCTGACCCATTTAAATTACATGAAGGCAACTTTTCAAGAGCTTCATGAAAAGGAGCTGATTTTTTCAGAGTTGCATCAGGTCTACATTATTCTGTCATCTTTGGATGAGAGTTATGATGAGTATGTTTCTTCTTTGGAAGTCCTGACCAGAGAGGAACTGACATTGACTAACATTACTGGGAGACTGCTGGAAGAGTCCAGAAGAAGGCGTGACAGAGACCAGCTGAGAGAGACACAGCCACGAGAGGAGCAGCAATTTACCACTGCTTACAACGTCAAGAAATGTTTTTCTTGTGGGGCTAAAGGGCATATAGCCAAATTCTGTAGAAAGGGTAAAAAACAGAATGTAAATAGCAGTGGAAAAGCTAAGAAGGGCATTGGTTTGGCTATTTCTGGTGAACCAACATCCAGAAATAATGAATTGTGGGTTGTTGATAGTGGGGCTTCACAATGCATTACTAAAGAGAAAAAGAGGTTTATTAATATGAAAAACAGCAACCAATATGTTTCACTGGCAAACGGTTGGAGGATGAAGGCCTCTGGTGAAGGTAATTCCTATTGTCCATGCATTGATGAACAGTTACCTATGTTATATATACCTAAGCTAAGATTCAACCTGTTATCTGTAAGGGAATTGGTTAAGGTTGGGTTTGTGGTAACATTCAGAGGGGAGCAATGCACTATTGAGAGGAATGGAAGCTGTGTAACTGCTAATTTGAAAAATGGTTTATTCATTCTCACAAGTAACCAGGTTAGTACAGTTAAAGCTAACTCAATATGTGAGAACAAGAAGCCACATGATGAATGTATACATTTATTGCATAGGCGGTTAGGGCATGTGAACTTTAACTCACTACGTAAAACAGTTGAGTTAGTAGAAGGAATTAAACTGAAGCCATGTAGTAAGTATTTGAATTGCAATGCCTGTAATCAGGAAAAGAGTAAGGCAACTCCTGCAAACAGGATAAACTGTTTCAAAACAACTGTACCTTTGGAAGTTGTGTTTGCTGATTTAATTGGACCCATGAAACCAAGTTTAGGAGTATCCTGTTATATTTTAAGTATATTGGACCACTACTCTCGATATGGATTTTGTTATCTGCTTAAGTCAAAGGCAGACACTTTCAAACAATTTGCAAACTGGCTGAAGTTCGTCGAGAGAAAAACAAAGAGAAAGGTTCAGTGCATAATTACTGATAATGGTACTGAATTTACAAACAAGCGCTTTGTTGATATGCTACAATCAGCTGGCATTGAGCATAAACGTTCAGCCCCTTATAGGCCTCAACATAATGCATTTGTTGAGAGACGTGGGCAAACGTTACAAGCCATGATTAGAACCATGATAAAAGATTCTGGCTTAACAGATAGACTGTGGGGGGAGGCAGCAAAATGTGCAAACCATGTTCTGAATATAGTTGTTAATACTTCTACTGGTAAAATACCATATACTATATGGCATGGTAGAAGACCAAACCTTGATTACCTGCACACGTTTGGCACCCCAGCTTGGGTCCACATTCCTGCACAACTCAGGAGTAAAGGCCAACATAGGGCTAGGCAATTATACTTCGTAGGTTACGAAGCTAACCATAGATCCTATCGTTTCTGGGAACAGGGCACAACTAATGTATATAACAGTTCTAGTGCAAATTTCCTTGAGCACGTTGGTTGGGATAGGTTAGAGCAAGGAACTGTTAATACTGATCCTCTAGTGTTTGAGGACTCCTCTGATAACGTAACTAGCAATGATAATACATCTCCTGTAATTATAAAAGATGAAGAGATAGGGGAGATAATAGAGGAATCAGAGGAAGGGGAGGAGTCAGAAATTCAAAGCCCTGTAATTCCTTGGCGTTCAACGCGTATCAGACATCCACCTGATCGCTATGAAGCTAATGTAATATGTCAGGTTAGTTCAAAGCCTTCTAACTATGATGAGATCAGGATGTATCCTGAAAAGGAACAGGCATCATGGAAAGCTGCAATGAACAATGGAGGCTGAATTTTCATGTCTATCAGTGTTATGTACAGAACTGCTAGTGTACAAACAATTATTGTTAGATATGGGTTTAAATGTAAATGATCCATTTATTGTATATGAGGACAATCAGGCTGCGATAAAGATGGCTAATAATGCTGCAGTAAGAACAAGATCTAAATATACTGATCTTCGTTATTTAAATGTCAGACAATGTATCAAAGATAAATTAATACAGCTAGAGTATTGTCCATCTGATGTAAATATTGCAGACCATTTTACGAAGGTACAAAGTGCTGTGAAACACAATGCTAATTGTGAAAGAATGTGCATAAGATTGTAAGAGTTATATATTATTCTACCCAAAGGGGAGAATGTTAGGCATATGGTGTTAGCCTACAATGTTGGGTTGAAAATATATTAACCATAATGCTATGGCTTTAAGATGTTAACTGGCCAATGGGTGTGTAAGTGTTCTCATGGCCATAAGAGGAAGCTAGGAACGTAGCTTCTCTCTCTCTCTCTGAATTCACTGATCTCTACTATTACTGTTTTTGCTCTGCTGTTGGTTTACTACTGTTGTAAACCTGAACTGTGTATTGACCTCTGGACCGGTAAGAAGACTTTGTAGTTTGGATTACTCCTTGGACTGTTGCTATTGTGTATGACCTGGACTGTTTATTTTTGACTGTGCATTTTTGTTCTTACACCACCTCAAAAGTAAACTACTTTTTGTTTTTATAACTCAGTGTATTCTTGTGTGACTTTTACTGCTCTCAGTGCCCTTCCTTGTCTGTGCAACTCTTTGGTAGCAGAAGGAGACCTCTGCACAACAAATTCCTTAACACAATAGAAGAATGAAGAGAGAATAGAATAGAATAGAATAGAATAGAATAGAATAGAATAGAATAGAATAGAATAGAATAGAATAGAATAGAATAGAATAGAATAGAATAGAATAGAATAGAATAGAATAGAATAGAAAATATGGAATGGAATGGAATGGAATGGAATAGAATAGAATAGAATAGAATAGAATAGAATAGAATAGAATAGAATAGAATAGAATAGAATAGAATAGAATAGAATAGAATAGAATAGAATAGAATAGAATAGAATAGAATAGAATAGAATAGAATAGAATAGAATAGAATCAAACAGAATAGAATAGAGGAATGAAGAGAGAATAGAATAGAATAGAATAGAATAGAATAGAATAGAATAGAATAGAATAGAATAGAATAGAATAGAATAGAATAGAATAGAATAGAATAGAATAGAATAGAATAGAATAGAATAGAAAATATGGAATGGAATGGAATGGAATGGAATGGAATGGAATGGAATAGAATAGAATAGAATAGAATAGAATAGAATAGAATAGAATAGAATAGAATAGAATAGAATAGAATAGAATAGAATAGAATAGAATAGAATAGAATAGAATAGAATAGAATAGAATAGAATCAAACAGAATAGAATAGAGGAATGAAGAGAGAATAGAATAGAATAGAATAGAATAGAATAGAATAGAATAGAATAGAATAGAATAGAATAGAATAGAATAGAATAGAATAGAATAGAAAATATGGAATGGAATGGAATGGAATGGAATGGAATAGAATAGAATAGAATAGAATAGAATAGAATAGAATAGAATAGAATAGAATAGAATAGAATAGAATAGAATAGAATAGAATAGAATAGAATAGAATAGAGGAATGAAGAGAAAATAGAATAGAATAGAATAGAATAGAATAGAATAGAATAGAATAGAAGAGAATAGAATAGAATAGAATAGAATAGAATAGAATAGAATAGAATAGAATAGAATAGAATAGAATAGAATAGAATAGAATAGAATAGAATAGAAACTGGAAGAGACCTTGGAGGTCTTCTAGTCCAACCCCCTGCTCAAGAAGAGAACCTATACCATTTAAGACAAGTAACTGTCCAGCCTCTTCTTAAAAGCATCCATTGATGGAGCACCCACAACTTCTGGTGGCAGGCTGTTCCACTGGTTAATTGTCCTCACTGTTTGGAAGTTTCTCCTTAATTCCAGCTTGCTTCTCTCCTTGGTCAGTTTCCAACTATTGTTTCTTGTCTCGCCTGCTGATGCTTGGCAAATAAGTCCAATCAATCAATCAGAATAGAGCTGGAAGGGACCTTGGAGGTCTTCTAGTCCAACCCCCTGCTCAAGCAGGAGATCCTGTGCCATTTCAGATAAGTGGCTGTCCAGCCTCTCCTTAAAAAACTCTGGTGATGAAGCACCCACAATGTCCAGTGGGAAGCTGTTCCACTGGTTCACCTGGGGCATTTACAGCCTACGGCCTTTCGAAGGTGTACACAATCTTCGCGGTTTTGCAGTGGCTAGATTGCTGTGTCAGGTTGGGGTAGCTGGGATGTTGAACCTCCTTTGTGTGAATTCATAGAATTCGTGTGAATTCATAGAAGCCAATATAGGTAGGCCTTGCCTCATAACCATTTGTTTAGTAACCGTTCAAAGTTACAACGGACTGGAAAAAAAAAGTGACTTAGGACCCTTTTTCACACTTACGACCGTTGCGTAAGACTACCTGTAGTCTCACTATAAGGATTCAAAGCCTATTTTTAGAAGGATAAACCCAGCCCATCTCAAATATGTCAAGTTTGAATGTTTAATAGGATGAACGGAGACCTTGTTAATAATAACAGCAGCAACCATTGCATTGTCCGCATGCGATCAATTTGATTTGAAATGAAATTACCTCAGACTTGGATTTTTTTGTTTTAATAATAACAACAACAATACTTAGTAGTGGTAGTAGCAATAGTAATAGGCGTCTTGGGTACAATCCCAAAACAACTGGAGCACCACTTGAACACCATCATCGGCATTGACAAATTCACCATTGGTCAATTGCAAAAGGCAGCCTTACTAGGAACTGCTTCCATCCTGCAATGATATTTGTAATTCCATTAAACATCCACATCTGCCTATCCCAGGTCCTTGGTAAGGATTCCATACGTAGACAAAAATGCCAAATCCAATCTGAACATCTGGCTGACTGCACAATGATCAATAATAATATATGGAGACAGCAGGATAGATGAGAAAGAACTGGAGAAGATAACAAAATACAAAGACCTACAAATAGAAATGGAAAGACTGTGGCAAAGGCAAGCAAGGGTAGTAACCAATAGTAACAGGCGCCTTGGGTGCAATCCCAAAACAACTGGAGTACTACTTGGACACCATCATCGGCATTGACAAATTCGCCATTAGTCAATTGCAAAAGGCGGCCTTACTAGGAACTGCTTCCAACTGTGATACCATCAAACATCCACATCTGCCTATCCCAGGTCTATGGTAAGGACTCGAAAGGTAGACCAAAATGCCAAATCCAGTCTGAACATCTGGCTGACTGTGTGATGATCAATAATAATAATAATAATAATAATAATAATAATAATAATAATAATAATAACAACAACAACAACAACAACAACAACAACAACAACAACAAAATGTGGAAGGGACCTTGGAGGTCATCTAGTCCAACCCCCTGCTCAGGCAGGAAACCCTATACCATTTCAGACAAATGGCTGTCCAGTCTCTTCTTAAAAACTTGGTGTTATGTATGCAGGCACCTGCATAGCAACAGCCACCAGGGGGCGTTGGCCTGGACAGTTTCGGCGGGAAACCTAGGGCCAACCCCATTGGCTGTTAGCTTACCTGGCCAGGTATATAAGGAGGCCAGGTAGCCCTCATTCCCCAGTTCACTACCCCCTTCAATAAAGAGCTGAACTCACACACCGGCTGGCATCTCTTCCTTGCATCGGACCCACTACACAATAGTGGCAACGAAGGTGGGATTGCTGCTGACCAAGAGCTGAAGTCACTGGGGGAAACGCTCCGCGAGCTGAAGGGAAAGGCATTTTTCCTTCTTCCCCACGACCGCCAGCCGAACCGGCAACGCCAAGCGCCACATCCACGACCAAGACCGCAACTGCCGCCATGGCTAGAGCCGGACAGCCCCGCAAATTCGAGACCCGCCACCCCGAAACCTGGGCCTGCTACCTAGCTCACGTTGAACTGTACATCCGGTTCAATCAGATATCGGAGGACGGTGCAAAAGCAGCTGCCCTGCTCTGCCTTGGGGGGCCAGCACAGCTGGAAGTCGCCACAAACCTGTTCCCCCAGGAGGCCATCAACACCGTCGCGTACCGAGACCTTGTGGCCAGGCTCAACGCACATTTCAAGCCCCGGCGCTCCAAGGTGGCCACACGGTCACAATTCGAGAAAAGGGACCAGCGCCCCGACGAGACCGGCGCCGACTTCCTCGCTGCCCTGCGGGAAGCTGCCATTGCTTGCAGGTTCACAAATTTGGAGGAGCGGCTACAGGACCGGCTGATTTGCGGCCTACGCGACAGGCGGCTGCAGGAGCGCCTGTTCGAAAGAGAGGAGGTGTCTCTCCAGGAAGCGGCCTGCGGGGCCGTCCAAGCCTGCCAGGGAATCCGGCCCGGCAACCAGGCAACCAGCGTCCACCGGCAAGGGGCCACAGAGGAGGACGACCTGAGCATCGACCTCCTCCAGCAGAAGTCGACCCCCGACCAGCGAGCCAGACGCCCAGACAGGCCCAGGCCTCCCAGCAACACCGCCGTTCCTCAGAGGTGCGCAGGTTGTGGTGGGAACCACGTGCGCAGCCTCTGCAAGTTCCGGTCTGCCACGTGTTGGGCCTGCAAGAAAACAGGCCACATAGCTGCCATCTGCCGTAGCCGCCGCCCCCGGGAGGAGATCCACGAGCTGCAGCCGGAGGAACCACCGTTCGAAGGTACTGGGGCCCCCACCAAAACAAAAATTGGCTATGTAGAGAGCCGGCTGGCCATTAACCACACGGGTAGCCGCCGACTGCTCAAACCCAAAATTAGATTAGCAATCCGTTTGCAAGGCGTCCCTTGCAGCATGGAGCTTGACTCCGGATCAGCGGTCTCGATTATTTCGGACGAGACCCTTAATCACATAATTAGCCGGAGCAAGCAACGGATTAAATTACGGCCTACTAAATTAACCCTGACCGATTTTCAGAATTCGCCGGTCAAGGTGAAGGGGGAGGCCACCGTTTCAGTGGGATTCAAGGGTCGCGAAGGGCACCTGGACGTTGTAGTGGTAGAGGGCCGCAGAGCCAGCCTGGTTGGGCTGGACTGGTTTGAGGCCCTGGGAATCTCAGTATCCGGGATCCATCGGATCCAGGGGGACTCCGTTGAGGCCGTTTGCCGGGAGTTCGCTGACGTCTTCGACGGGTCATTAGGCAAGTACACCGGGGCCCCCATATCGTTCAAGCTTAACTCGAACGTCCCCCCCATTAGGGTCCAGCTGAGGCGAGTCCCTTTCGTGCTCAAACACAAAATCGAGCGCGAACTAGACAAGTTGGTGGCCCAGGGAATCTTAGAGCCCGTAGATGGAGGGGAGTGGGAAACCCCCATCGTGACCCCCCTCAAATCCAACGGGGAAATAAGGATCTGCGCCGACTATAAGTGCTCGGTGAACCGCACCCTAAACCCGCACGCTTACCCGGTTCCCGCGGTCAGCCACGTTCTCGCTTCCCTCCAAGGTGGCGCCATCTTTGCAAGGCTCAATCTTGCGCAGGCGTACCAGCAACTCACGGTCACTAGGGAAACAGCTGACATCCAAACCATAGTAACCCACAGGGGGGCGTTCCGGGTGAACAGACTGCAGTTAGAAGTCAGCGTTGCTCCCGGCATTTTCCAGGAGGTTATGGAAAAGACACTCAGGGGCATTCCAGGAGTCTGCCCCTATTTTGATGACATCCTGATCGCAGGAGCATCAGCAGAGGAACTGGCAGGTAGGCTTAGGGAAGTACTGGCAAGGCTGCACACAGCTGGCCTCAAACTCAAAAAGGAAAAATGCAGCATAGGCGTTCCTTCCACGGAATTTTTGGGGTTCAGAGTAGACGCCAGGGGAATCCACCCCACAGAATCCAAGGTGAGGGCCATCAAACTAGCACCCACACCCAAGAACAAAGCAGAGCTTCAGGCATTCCTGGGTCTGCTGAATTTCTATCATACATTCCTCCCACACAAGGCAGCCATCGCTGAACCACTCCACAGGCTGCTAGACAAGCAGGCAACCCATGACCAGAGCTTCAAGGCCCTGAAGGCATTGCTGTCGGACAAGTCTACAGTAACCCATTTCATTGAGTCCAAGCCCATTTGCATCACCTGCGATGCATCCCCTTACGGTGTGGGCGCTGTCCTAAGCCACCTTGAGCCCAACGGGGCACAAATTCCCATAGCATACTATTCTAGGACACTGTCTGGAGCAGAAAGAAACTACGCCCAAATAGACAAAGAAGCCTTGGCAATCGTGGCAGGAATCAAGAAATTCCACGATTACTTATATGGCAGGGAGTTCACTGTCTTCACGGACCACAAACCACTCCTGGGCCTGTTCACCACAGACAGGCAAACCCCCCAGATTCTGTCCCCCAGGATGCTCCGGTGGTCCATCTTCCTTGCAGCATACAATTGCAAGCTGGTGCACAAGCCAGGGAAGGAGATGGGCCACGCAGACGGTTTAAGTAGGCTCCCCTTAGACACACATGACCCAGACCCAGCACTAGCCACACAGATCCTAGCCCTGCAGGAACTACCCGAGTGTCCAGTTCTTGCCAAGGACATTGCCAGCCACACAGCCACAGACAACATCATGGGCAGGGTGCACTCATGGGTTTGCACAGGGTGGCAGGAAAAATCCCCGGGGCCAGAGTTTCAGGCCTATTTCATTAGACGCGACGAAATCTCCACACACAAGGGGTGCCTCCTGTGGGGTAGCAGGGTCATCATTCCACCCGCACTACGGGCCAGGGTATTGGACTCCTTACATGAAGGGATACCCGGGGGTGGTCAGAATGAAGGCACTGGCTAGGAGCTACCTCTGGTGGCCCGGGTTGGACAAGGAGGTTGAGGATCGGGTCAGGGCCTGTTACACGTGCCAGAGATCCAGGCCAGAAATGCCACATGCACCAGTACACCGGTGGGAGGCCACACACACGCCATGGTCCCGCATTCACATTGACTATGCGGGGCCATTCCAGGGTCAACTATTTTTAGTAGTGGTGGACAGTCACTCCAAGTGGTTAGAGGTAGTCCCTGTCCCCAACATGACCTCGGGGAGGACAATCCAGGTGCTCAGAGCTCTCTTTGCCACACACGGCCTCCCCGACGTAATTGTGTCTGATAATGGGCCTCAGTTTACTGCTGCTGATTTCCAGGCGTTCTTGAAGGCGAACTGGATTAGGCACGCCACCTCCGCGCCTTTCCATCCATCTACCAACGGGCAGGCCGAACGGATGGTAAGGACGACCAAAGATGCACTCCAGCGCATCATCAGCGGGGACTGGCACCACAGACTGGCCAAATTTTTACTAGCCCAACACACAACACCATGCGTGGCTACCGGCAAGAGCCCAGCAGAACTGCGATGGGGACGGCGCCTCATCACCAAGCTGGACTGCCTACACCCAGACCGGGTAGCAGCCGAGACTGGAAGGGCGACATCACCATCATCACCATCATCACCATCACCACCATCATCACTACCATCACCATTGCCATCATCACCCACACACAGGGTCCTCAACCTGGGGGACCTGGTCTGGGCAAGGAACTATGGGGCTGGACATCCCTGGGTTCCGGGGACAGTGGTCGAGAAAACAGGACCCCTTTCATACATTGTAGGGGTGGAGGGGGACAGACGCATACGGTGACACATCGATCAGCTCAGAGGAAGAGTCCCTGAGCACATCACACATGCCCCTGAGCACATCACACATGCCCCTGAGCGCGTCTCACACGTCCCTGAACTCAACGCACACGATCAACAGGAGGACCACACACCAGGAGGGGTCAACCCAGCCCTGGACGTCACAGAGCAGGGACCAGAGGAGGAGGACTTCCTGATTCCGGCTCCTTGCAGCCCTGCACAAAGGCCTCAGGAACCCACGGTCCAAGCCCAGGGGCCAAGCACACCCAGATGATCCACCAGTCCACACAGGACACCAGCCTACCTGTCGGACTATGTGTGCAAGTGACCCTCACACAAGGACACCACTGTTTTTTCTATATATATAATCATAGTTATAGTAGTTGCAAGTTGTTGTTGTTATGTGGTTCTTCTCTAAGGGGGGAGGGGTGTTATGTATGCAGGCACCTGCATAGCAACAGCCACCAGGGGGCGTTGGCATGGACAGTTTCGGCGGGAAACCTAGGGCCAACCCCATTGGCTGTTAGCTTACCTGGCCAGGTATATAAGGAGGCCAGGTAGCCCTCATTCCCCAGTTCACTACCCCCTTCAATAAAGAGCTGAACTCACACACCGGCTGGCGTCTCTTCCTTGCATCGGACCCACTACACAATACTTAGAAAACAACATTTTTTTTAAAATGGCCAGCATTTGGCATATTGAATGATGAGTAAAATCCTGACAGAATGTTTGGAATGACGTTTATTTATTTTCAAGCTCAGAACATTATTTGTTATTTTTTTTCTCTCTTAGCCCTTTGATCATTTTCCAGGCAACTTTATTTGCATTATTTCCCCCCCTCCCTATATCTGCAAAATGGTTTGTTACACCCTGCACCGGCAATTTATTTAGTCTTTCGGATATAACCCCCGTCTTTATTTACATCAAGGTATCATAATATTGAGAGTATTCTTTTCAAATCTTCCCAGTTCCCCACGTTGTATTAGTGACGGATGAAAAGACAGAAGGAAACCTTGTCAAATCTTGCGCACGGTGGAGAATTAGATAAGACAGAAAACAGAAATGACGGTAGGACGGACACACACACACACACACACACACACACACACTGATAAATTAAAGAGACATTCAAGTAAGAAAGTGGTAAATTAAAGGAACAGTCAACATTTGCAGAGACGAATGAAAAGCTATGCATTTAGAAAACAGAAGCCAGATACGTAAGTGTGGAAAGTGGCAATTGCTGGCAATAGAGGTTGTGAAAAAGAGAGTGAAAAGAAAGTTGATTACAGACTCAGTATGAATCAACAGTGTGATGTGGCTGCCAAAAAAAGCTAAATACAATTTTTGATTGCACTGGCAATAGCACAGTTTTGAAACCATGGGAAATAATATTTTGACTTTAATCTGTTTTGGTCAGGCTCCGCTTCAAATACTGTGTTCACTTCTGGAGTGGTTTGTTGTTTTTTTAAGAAGAATTTAGAGACAGGTAAGTCCTCGACTTACGGCCTCAGTTGAGCTCCAACTTTCTGCTGCTAAGGGAGACAGGCGTTCAGTGAGTTTTGCCCTGTTTTACGGCAGCAGCCAGCTCCGGCCATAGCTGTTAAGGGAATCGTGACAGTTGTTAAGTTAACAACACGGCTGTGAAGTGAATCTGGCTTTGTCCATTGACTCTTGCTTCTCGGACGGTCGCAAAAGGGGATTGCCTAACACCGCAGCCTTCACAAATGTGAGTCTGTTGGCAATTGGCTGAACTTTGATCACGTGACCTGGGGGATGCTGCCATGGCCATAAGGGATCCTACGACTCTGGGACGTGGCAACCGTCATAAATAGGAGTCAGTTGTCAAGACAGGAGTCTGCGTGTTGATGCCACAAGGGTCACAAGTGTGAAAAAAAGGTTCATAAGTCTCTTTTCTCTGTGTTCATGTAGCTTTGAACAGACACTACACACATTGTTGTAAGTTGAGGATTCTCTGTGTCCTGGGTGTTCCATCACATGTCATGGTTCTGACAAATGAAACAATTCAAAACAACTTCTAGGCATTGTGTTCCTTAAATAATCTTTATTCGAGTAGCATAATCTCAGCACTTACATAATCGAAGCCAAAAACCGAATTCCCCTCCCCTGGGCACATAGTATCAAAGCACAATTCCCTCCTCCAATTAGTAGTCATAAATCACATTCCCCAATTAGCTTGAAGCGTGGGCTTCCCCTCCAGCTCTTCAGCCCGCTAATTCTTTATCAGCTCTGGGCTTAGTAACCTTGATTCTCAGGCTAAGTTTAGTGTTGTTATGTCTGGTTGGACTCTCATTCACATCCCCCCCTCCCAGCATCATTTAACTCTCAAAGCGAAAGGAAAAAAAGATGGCTACATTTCCGTCTATGGTCAATGCAAAAACATCCGATGTTGGCAGCGTTGACATTAGGGTCTCCTGCTTGAGCAGAGGGTTGGACTAGAAGACCTCCAAGGTCCCTTCCACGCTTTTGATTCTAGGTTTTATTCTATGTCCTTCAATTAAGAGAAGGGCAGTGGGAACTTTTAGATAAGATTGTGAGGGTTAAAGAAAGAAGCCGGTGTTGCTGAAAGCTTTCTTCATTCATGTCACAAACTCACAAATGTCTATGGAGACTCTCAGTCACCCAGGTCAGAGTTGTCCCAAAGGTGCTTTTTCTGGAGGCAACTGGACTTTCTTTGTTTTTCCTTTGAAGACATTTCGCTTCTCATCCTAGAAGCTTCTTCAGCTCTGACTGTATGGTGGGGAAATGGAAGGATTTATACTCCTTGCAGACGGCTGGTCATTTGCATCCTTTTAGAGAGTCGTTGAGGCCACTTGGAAATTTATCTGTGTCCTCAAGGTCACCTGAGTGGTGCAAATGGATGTGGAGCCTTCTTGGAAGTGCTGAAAGGACTGTGTGGTAGACTGGAGATAGATGATGTCCAATCCCTCCCGCTCTGTTAAGGAAGGGCTGTTCAATTTTGACACAGATGGCCTCTTTGATCCTCTTTCAAACCAGCGGTCCTCGACATTATCCATCTCCGGTCTACCCCACAGTCCTTTCTGAAGTTCCAAGAAGGCTCCACACCCATCTGCACCACTCAAGTGACTCTGAGGAAAACAGGTAAAACCTCCAAGTGGCTTCAACGACTCTCAAAAAGGATGCAAATGACCAGCCATCTACAAGGAGTATAAATCCTTCCATTTCCCCCACCATCCAGTCGGAGCTGAAGAAGCTTCTTGGATGAGAAGCGAAAATGTCTTCCAAGAAAAACAAGAAAGTCCAGTTGCCTCCTGGAAAAGCATCTTTGGGAAAACTCACAAATGACTGTATGTTTTGAGTAGCCCTTTGAACTCCTCTCCAGCCCAGCCTGGATCACCACCTTAAACATATGGTGTTAGCTACGGATACGAGCTTTGGGAGATCTGTTAACAGCTTCTTGGATGAGAAGTGAAATGTCTTCAAAGAAAAAAAAATAAGAAAGTCCAGTTGCTTCATGGGAGGGGGGGGGAAGCACGTTTGGGACAACCCTGACCTTGATGACTGAGCATCTCCATAGACATTTAGCTATCCATTTTGGGATGAACCCCCTTCAGATGGTGAGGGAATATGAACAGATTTCCAGAAAACCTTGCAGGCTGCAGGAACCGTTTGCGCTTCAGTTTGAGATGCAGACAACACAGAGGCATCCCCAACAGCCTTGTGCCTGTCTTCCAACAGGGAAGGGACCCAGGGTAGAAAAAAAAAAGATCCTGCACAAAGCACGGCTGCACAACACAATCCTTTCAGCAGTTCCAAGAAGGCTCCACACCCATTTGCACCACTCAGGTGACCCCGAGGACACAGGTAAAACCTCCAAGTGGCTTCAACAGCTCTCCAAAAGGATGCAAATGACCAGCTGTCTGCAAGGAGTATAAATCCTCTCACTTCCCCACCATGTAGTCAAGAGCTGAAGAAGCTTGTTGGATGAGAAGCGAAAATGTCTTCCAAGAAAAACAAGAAAGTCCAGTTGCCTCCTGAAAATGCATCTTTGGGAAAACTCACAAATGACTGTATGTTTTGAGTAGCCCTTTGAACTCCTCTCCAGCCCAGCCTGGATCACCACCTTAAACATATGGTGTTGGCTACGGATACGAGCTTGGGGAGATCTGTTAACAGATGGACAAGGTCTATTTCTATCAGTGAAAAGACAGAGCTTGGCAGATAGACAGAGACAAATATTATGGGGGAAAAAATTCATTTTTACTTTCAGGGGCTGAACTGACAGCATGTAGAATCTCATCACCAGATTACAGATTGCTTAATATGATCATTTCGTAGAGTGAAAATCCTACGGTCCTGGAAAAGAGAAAATCCAGCAGGTTTCCTTCCATGAGATTTGAATAGAAGGCTCGATCTTGGGAGGATTAAATCCAGAATGTACAGAGAGTCCTCCCCTTGTGACAAGAATTAGGAGCAGAAGCTCATTGCTATGGGAGGCAGTTTTTAACAGAGCCACGCCTGATTTTAGGGTGGATAAAATAAAGCCAGACCCTCCAGTTGCAAAAGGATATGCCAATGGAAGATTTTCAAAAAAGTTCCCAAAGATTCCACTGATTTTTATGCTTGATTTCATTAAAAATGTATTCTTTGTAAAAGAATTGTGTGTTTTGGCCAGTCTAAAGAAAAGAAGAAATAGGGGAGACATGATAGCAGCGTTCCAGTATTTGAGGGGCTGCCACAAAGAAGAGGGGGTCAAATTATTCTTCAAAGCACCAGAGGGCAGGATGAGAAACAAAGGTTGGAAACTGATCATAGAGAGAAGCAACCTGGAATTAAGGAGAAAATTCCTGACAGTGAGGACAATCAATCAACCAGTGGAACAGCTTGCCACCAGAAATCATGGGCTCTCCATCGCTGGAAGTTTTTAAAAAGAGACTGGACAATCACCTGTCTGAGATGGTATAGGTTCTCCTGCTTGAGCAGGGGGCTGGACTAGAAGACCTCCAAGGTCCCTTCCAGTTCTATTCTATTCTATTCTATTCTATTCTATTCTATTCTATTCTATTCTATTCTATTCTATTCTATTCTATTCTATTCTATTCTATTCCATTCCATTCCATTCCATTCCATTCCATTTATTCTATTCTATTCTATTCTATTCTATTCTATTCTATTCTATTCTATTCTATTCTATTCTATTCTATTCTATTCTATTCTATTCTATTCTATTCTATTCTATTCTATCTTCATTCTTCTATTCTATTCTATTCTATTCTATTCTATTCTATTCTATTCTATTCTATTCTATTCTATTCTATTCTATTCTATTCTATTCTATTCTATTCTATTCCATTCCATTCCATTCCATTCCATTCCATTCCATTCCATTCCATTCCATTCCATTCCATTTATTCTATTCTATTCTATTCTATTCTATTCTATTCTATTCTATTCTATTCTATTCTATTCTATTCTATTCTATTCTATTCTATTCTATTCTATTCTATTCTATTCTATCTTCATTCTTCTATTCTATTCTATTCTATTCTATTCTATTCTATTCTATTCTATTCTATTCTATTCTATTCTATTCTATTCTATTCTATTCTATTCTTTCTACATTTAGTCAAATGTAATGGAGACAGGTAAACCCCATCCTTGGGCAGAGAGAGGCAGATGTTTTGGACTGCAGATGTATAACATTGCAGGAAAGAATGTATAATTTATCTGTCATGGCACCCCTAAGCTAGACAGCTTTCTTCCGATGCAGAAGAGGTTGCTTTTTATCGTCCTCAAAGGAGGAATCAACGACTGATCCAGCCAACTTTGTACATGGAATAAAAAGAGATTTATTTTGCCATCTTTGGAAGCCAAATCTCATGGATGGACCCTGGAGAGTTACACTGCGTGAATGTTCTTTGTGGGGACCTGCCCCTTTGATGAATCAAGCTTATTCTGCTCTTTGAAATATGGCAGACTTAGGTCGGGAAATATTTGCAAACACAATTCTCACCTGTCTCTAACCATCGCCAAGGGGATGAATATTTTGTACGAAGCCTTAAATCCAACATTCAGAATCTTCTAAGCCAGCCTCCGTTTTTCGATCTTTCTTTCTTGGGTTCTTGGTTTCAGACATGCTCGTGACTCTTAACAGTGTACGGAAGGGTAGAAAATATTTCATTTTTTTCATTTTATTAAATTTATATGCCGCCCTTCTCCCTGAGGACTCAGGGCGGCTCACAACAATAAAAATTAAAAAAAACATAGAGTAAAAAATTTAAAAGAGAATTAAACAATAAATGCAAAATTACAAAACAATTTAACCCAATAAAAAGCCTAATTAAAATTTGTAGTCAATCCAGGCCCGCTAGTTGGAACAACCAGGTCTTCAGGTCATGGTGGAAGGACCGAAGGTCAGGGGCCGTCCGCAGCTCCGGAGGCAACTCATTCCAGATGGTCAGCGCACCCACAGAGAAGGCTCTCCCCCTGGGAGTCGCCAGCCAGCATTGCCTGGCCGACGGAACCCTGAGGAGGCCGACTCTGTGGGAGCGAACCGGGCGATGGGAGGTTGACAATGGCAGCAGGTGGTCTCACAAGTACCCCGGGCCTAAGCCATGTAGGGCTTTAAAGGTTATTACCAGCACCTTGAATCACACTCGGAGGGTAACCGGAAGCCAATGCAGCTCACGCAGGAGTGGTGTAACATGGGAGTACCGAGATACTCCCATAAGCACCCACGCGGCTGCATTTTGCACCAGTTGAAGCCTCTGGGTGCTCTTCAAGGGCAGCCCCATGTAAAGAGCATTGCAGTAATCCAGGCGAGAAGTGATGAGGGCGTGGGTAACCGTGCATAGGGCATCTCGGTCCAAAAAGGGGCGCAAGTGACACACTAGGCGAACCTGTGCGAAGGCCCCCCTGGTCACGGCCGTTAGATGATCTTCCAAATTAAGCCATGAATCCAGGAGGACACCCAAGTTGCGAGCCCTTTCTGAGGAGGGCAATAGCTCCCCCCATCAAAAGAGATGGAACCTGTTGGACAATACGAGATGCCGGTATCCACAGCCACTCGGTCTTGGAGGGGTTCAGCCTGAGCCTGTTCTTTCCCATCCAGACCCGCACCGCCTCTAGGCACTGGGACATCACGTCAAGGGCATCACTGGGTTGGCTCGGGGTGGAGATGAACAACTGGGTATCATCCGCATATTGGTGATATCTCACCCCAAAGACACGGATGATCTCGCCCAGTGGCTTCATATAGATGTTAAACAGGAGTGGGGAGAGAACTGACCCCTGAGGCACCCCACAAGTGAGGGGCCTCGGGGTAGATCTCTGTCCCCCTGCCAATACAAATTGCGAGCGGCCCAAGAGGTCGGAGGAGAACCACCGTAAAACAGTGCCTCCCACTCCCAACCCCTCGAGCCGTCGCAGCAGGATACCGTGGTCGATGGTATCAAAAGCCGCTGAGAGGTCAGGTAGGACCAGGACAGAGCCTTGGTGGAGCAGTGGGCTAATGCCTCCTTAAGTAACACCAGCTGCCTGCAATTAGTGCAGGTTCGAGTCCCACCAGGCTCAAGGTTGACTCAGCCTTCCATCCTTCCGAGGTAGGTAAAATGAGGACCCAGATTGTTGGGGGCAATAAGCTGACTTTGTAATAATGCCGCTTGGGGGGGGTGAAAGCCCTAATAAGCAGGCATATACATAGAATGAAGGCTACTGCTAAGCACATTGATTTGTACTTCTTAGATTGTAAGCTGCCCTGAGTCTTCGGAGAAGGGCGGGATATAAATGGGATTTTTTTCACAATTAGAGATGATAGATAGATAGATAGATAGATAGATAGATAGATAGATAGATAGATAGATAGATAGATAGAAGAGAGAGAGAGAGAGAGAGAGAGAGAGAGAGAGAGAGAGAGAGAGAGAGAGAGAGAGAGAGAGAGAGATGGATAGATAGAGATGGAGAGAGAGAAGGACAGATATACAGTAGATAGATAGATAGATAGATAGATAGATAGATAGATAGATAGATAGATAGATAGATAGATAGATAGATAGATAGATAGATATGGGTAGCAGGTTTGAAGATTAATAAGGATAAAACAAAAATGTTAGTGAAAAATATTACTGAAAAGCAAAAAAAAAAAAGAATTGATGGGAAAGTTAGAGATACAGATTGTAAAGAAGGTAAAATATCTGGGGATTCACCCGACAGCAAGATGTACGACAATTAAAGAAGATAACAATTACAAGTTGAAAAGACAAATCGAAGTAGATTTGGATAAATGGAAAAAGGTACAACTATCATTAATGGGCAGGATTGCAATAATCAAAATGAATATATTACCACGATTGTTTTCAACAATACCAATAAGATTGGAAAAGAAATATTTTGAGGGGCTAAATAAAATAATTTTGAAATATATTTGGCAGGGGAAAAAAGGCAAGGATTAATTAAAAAATGTTACAGGATGCAAGACTCAGAGGTGGGTTTAGCTTACCTAACTGGGAATTATATTACCAGGCTGCAGTAATGTCATGGATGAGAGAATGGATTTTGCTGAGGAATACTAGATTATTGACATTAGAGGGACATGACTTACAGTTGGGATGGCATGCGTTCATATGGTATGGGAAAAATAGAATACACAGCTATTTCCAGAGACATCATATCAGGAATTCTTTATTGATGGTTTGGGAGAAAATAAAGAGGAAGCATTCCAGATTGGCTCTCAACGATGGAAGCGTTAATACACCCCAATATGTTTAACATGGGAAACATTATAAGATATAAAGACCTACTAACAGACACGGGGAAGCTGAAAACCAAACAACAATTAGAGGAACAAGGAATAAAGATGGATTGGTACATGAGAACGCAAATACAATCTAGATATGAAAAAGAAGCTAAAATAGATGGTTTTAATTTGGGGAGAACAGAGTTAGATGAAATACTTACGGCAGGGGTGTCAAACTCAATTTCATTGAGGGCCGCATCAGCATTGCGGTTGCCCTCAAGGGGCCGGGTGGGTACGGCCAGGGTGGGCGTGGCCTACTGGGTGGGCGTGGCTAGAGTGTGTATGGCCTACTGGGTGGGCGTGGCCAGCTCTACATCGTTCGCATCAAGGGTGCCTATGGGGGCCTGGGCAGGAGTGGGACAGATCTCAGGGTCTCTGGCAGAAGGAGGGTCTCTGGGCCAGGGCCAAGGCAGTGGGGGCCGTTCCCTCACCGGATCCGGCCCCCGGGCCTTGTGTTTGACATGTCTGACTTAAGGGAACTGAAGAAAAATGGATTTTAAAAATGTATAGCTGCTTATTATATAGGGAATTAGAGGAGGAGCAAGTTAAGGAGTCAATGATAAAATGGTCAAGAAATTTTGGATATACGATTGGATTAGATAGATGGCAGCAATTGTGGGAAAGAAACTATAAATTGACAGTGGCGACAGCGTATAAAGAAAATATGTACAAGATGTTCTACAGATGGCATATGTCTCCAGAAAGACTAGCTAAAATGTTTAAGGACAGATCTATGAAATGTTGGAAACGCCATCAAATACCAGGCTCTTTCTATCATATGTGGTGGACCTATTGGAACATAATCAAATCATGGATAGAAAAGATGATACAACGACGTATAGAATTAAGACCAGAAATATTCCTGTTGGGTATTTTACCAGAGAAATACAGCAAAGAGAACACATATTTGATTATTCATATAACCACTGCAGCTAGGATTGTGTTTGCACAAAACTGGAAGGCACTGAAAGCTCCTCCAGAAGAAGAGGTGATCAGGAAAATAATGGAATGTGCGGGAATGAATAGATTAACAATGATAATTAAAGATAAGACAAAGTCAGAGTATTATGAAATTTGGGGAAAATTTTATGAGAGGGTGAAAAAGAGAATATGCTTAAAAGACGGCTAACACTAATTTAGATGGAAGAAAAATGAGGAGATAATGATATTATCATACCTAATATAGACATTGAAAATCCAAGGAGAGGAGCTGCTCGGACATCACCCCTGAATTGTATTGGAAGAGGAATGGGAGGGAAGAGAGTAGAGGAGGGGGAAGGAAGTAGGAAGGTTAGAGGAAAAGAGGAGGAGAAGTGGGGAGAAACGGGAGGGGAGTGGTTAAATGTTTGTTAAGCATTCAGAATACACTTGCTTGGTCCCAGACACGGGACAAATCTTATTTCCTGTTTCAGCCTAGCCCAAGGCCATCTACAGGTAGTAGCCACAGCAGTGGCAGCTCATATTTGTGTAAATTTTTTGGCTTGCTAGCAAAGAATAAAGGGAGACCGATATGATCATTTCAAACTTATTTGTTCTCATCAGTCAGCCATACCCTTCTGAGATGGCCTGTAGATGGTCTTGGGCTAGGCTGAAACAGGAAATAAGATTTGTCCCATGTCTGGGACCAAGCAAGTGTATTCTGAATGCTTAACAAACATTTAACACATATCTCCCTTGCTTCTCAGCTAACAAAGAGAGAGAGAGAGAGCCTGTGGCCTAGGAGTTAAAACAACTGCTTAAGATGCAGTCGGCCCAGGTTCGAATCTCAGAAGGGTATGGCTGACTGATGAGAACAAATAAGTTTAAAATGATCATATCGGTCTCCCTTTATTCTTTGTTAGCAAGCCAAAAAATTTACATACATACATACATACATACATACATACATACATACATATATACATATATATATACATATATATACATGTTTTCTGAGGTTTTCGCGGGTGTTTGTATGTGGATCTTTGGTCATTCGGGTTTTTTCCCACGTAGAATTGAAGGTGTAAGAGCAACGTTTCGACGAAATCCCATCCGTCATCCTCAGGCTGGTGGCTTCAGCTTCCTTCTTCTGGTATATACATATACATGTATATACATATACATATATATACATATACATGTCAATTTTGAATACATAACGGAAGGAGGAAGCGTTAGAGTTCATAAGGTTAATGGATTAAACTGAATAAAATGCAGTTACAAAGCACTATAACCGTGGTGGTGAACGTATGGCATCTCTGTGGGCACACGCACCATCGCCCCAGTCCTAGGCCTTCTGCTGGGTTTTATAAAACCTTTTTGCTTTAGGCCTCTGCTGCCGTGTGCAAAAAAAAAAAAGTTTAAACCAATTTCAACTTCTCACGGGGAAAAAAAAGATCTCGCAAAGTTGGAATTGATTGATTGAACTTTTTTTTTTATTTTTATTTTTTAAAAGATTGATTGAACTTTTTAGTCCCACGTTACCACCATAGCCATGCCTACCCGGCACCCGATGATACATATGTGGGTTTTGGGTTCCAGTTTGGGCACTCGGTCTCTAAAAGGTTTGCCATCACTGCACTATAACATAGCTGCATGTTATAAGACGCAGCCTAGAGAAAAATTCCACTTTTAAATTTCAGGTTGTTACCATCAATTGCAGTCTATAGGAGCTTCCCCTCATCAAGACAAGGAAAAACGTTTCAATAACCCAACACCGTCTCTTAATATTTCAGACAAAAATGTCTTCGTATCTTCTCGATTGGCAAATAACAAACCTTCATTTTTCAAACTTAATGAGCAAAAAACCATGAAGAATTACTAGAAATAACAACATATAGGTAGTCCTCAATTTACAACAGTTCATTTCGTTGGCACTCCATCACTGGAGATTTTCAAGACGAGACTGGACATTCACCTGTCTGGATGGTATAAGTTCTCCTGCTCAAGCAGGGGGATGGACTAGAAGACCTCCAAGGTCCCTTACAGTTCTATTCTATTCTATTCTGTTCTGTTCTGTTCCGTTCCGTTCCGTTCCGTTCCATTTATTCTATTCTATTCTATTCCATTCCATTCCATTCCATTCCATTCCATTCCATTCCATTCCATTCTATTCTATTCTATTCTATTCTATTCTATTCTATTCTATTCTATTCTATTCTACGCTACTGCCAAATATTCTTAACTTCTTCCAGAATTTAAATATTTCTCTCCATTAGTGCAAAATTTCCTTTAATTATACTCTTTAATCCTTTTTGGCTGCCTCCAGTAACCAGCTTTCAAAGTCTCCTCTTATCATATTTTTCTTTCATGCAGAACGTTTTCCGAGGAAGAGATTTTATACACTTACACTCAAGTCTTCACATATTTTTTTAAATAAGATTTTAAACGAACGACAGGAAGTGTTCATATGGTTTTTTCCCCCAAAGTCTTGCTTCCAATCTGTCCTGCCCCTTAGTCTGTTTAAAAGCTTTCCAAAATCAGTTTCTAATCACCTTTTCGCTGCTTATTTCAAAGATTTTTTTTTTTTTAAGATTTGCACTTATATAAACCTTCTTTCATCGCAAGCTGGAGGAAAATGACATGTTGAATAAAACCCGGAGAGGCTTAATGTCCAAACAGCCATTCTCTGTGCTATCCTTTCTGCTAAGGACTTCAACTTGTCTCTGAAGACTGAAGATTAGGTTGATAATCCTAACTGTGCTGGTGGCTGAATAACAGAATAACACGGTTAGAAGGGACCTTGGAGGTCTTCTAGTCCAGCCCCCTGCTCAAGCAGGAGGACTTCTACCACTTCAGACAAATGGTTGTCCAATCTTTTCTTGAAAAGCTCCAGTGTTGGAGCATCCACCACCTCTGGAGGCAGGTTGTTCCACGGGTTCATTGTTCTCACTGTCAGGAAGTTTCTCCTTAGTTCTAGGTTGCTTCTGTCCTTGACTAATTTCCATCTGTTGCTTCTTATCCTGCCTTCAGGTGCTTTGGAGAATAGGTTGACCCCCTCTTCTTTGTGGGAGCCCCTCAAATACTGGAATACTGCTATCATGTCCCCCCCCCCTAGTCCTTCTTTTCTCTAGATTAACCAAACCCAAATCCTGCAACCGTTGTTCATACGTTTTAATCTCCAGGCCTTTAATCATCTTAGTGGCTCTTCTTTGCACTTCCCCCCCCCACAAAGTCTGGTGGACCACCCAAAACATCTGGAGACAAGCCGTTTCGCTGGTTAGTTGATGGAAGTTAGTTTGTTTAGTCCAAAGAAAGGAAAGCTAAAAGGAGACATGATAGCTGCTTTAATAAGCAGGCGAGACAGCACGTTAACGATCTAACTCTTTATTTAGAACCAGGCAAAGAACAAGGGAACATGACATCTATTTATACTGACAACTGCCGGCGGATTGACCAATCAGGGGTGAGTCTGTTCCCGCGCCGTAGTCTCCGCCAATCGGGGCCGTCCGGTTTTGACAGCTCGGAGCTGTCATCTGTAGCGCGTGTTGAACTGTCAATCGTTGGCGCTTGCGCGGTTTCGTCCGGCAGCTTTTGACAGCTGTCAAAAGCTGCCGCGGTTTTACCTCAGCCCTGTAACTTCTGTTTAACTCAATATAACAACAATTAGTAAATACACAACACCCCTTCCCCCCCCCCTCTGATTGAGTTGATTTTACCCCAACTGTTTCTTTTTTGGGTTTCCCCATTCGTAGTCTTTCAGGTAGGTGGGAGGTTTCTTTAGTCTCTCGGAGCGCCGGGGAGTTGTCTCGGTTGGATGTTCTGTTTCCCCTGGGGCTTCTCGGGTTGGCTCCGGGGGCAGGGGGTTTGGCTCTGCTGGTTCCGTGTTGATTGGTGCGGGGTGTTGAAATGGTATGTTCCGATCGGGGGAGCTTTGTCGTGTTAGTCTCTGTGGCGGTGCTTCTGTCAGCATTCCGTCGTCACCCCTTCCCCCTATGTTTTGCGGACTGCGTTGGCGGAGTTGGTCAATGTGTCTGCGGATATGTATATTTTGTCCAATGTCAATGATGTATGACAAGGGGCCTGTTTGTTCGATGACTACCCCTTGTGTCCATTTGTTCCCTCCCCCGTAGTTTCTAGCCCAGACAGCTTGCCCTGTTTTGAGAGTTCTATGTTGGAGGGGTGGTTCTGGGTCCGGAGGGGATCTGTCTGGGTGGAGACGGTCTAGTCTGGTGGTTAATCTTTTGCCCCAGCGAAGCTCTGCTGGGGACTTCCCGGTAGTTGTGCAAGGCGTGGTGTGTTGGGACAGAAGAAATTGTGCCAGTTTTTGGTGCCAGTTGCCGGAGATGATCTTGCGCAGTGCCTCCTTGGTTGATTTTACCATCACCTCTGCCAAGCTGTTCGCCGATGGGTGAAAGGGAGCCGTAGTGGTGTGCCTAATAGAGTTCGCCGTTGTGAAACTCTGGAATTCGTAGGAGGTAAATTGGGGGCCGTTATCGGAAACTATAACATCAGGGAGCCCGTGTGTGGCGAATAATCCCCTTAAAACTTGTATTGTGGCTGAGGAAGTTGTACTGGCTACTGGCGCCACCTCTAGCCATTTTGAAAAGCTGTCTACGACAATTAGGAATGATTGTCCCTGGAATGGACCTGCATAATCTATATGGATGCGAGACCAGGGTGTCCTAGTAGTTTCCCATCTATGTATGGGAGCCTGTGGCTGGGCGGCTCTAACTAGCTGGCAGGAATAGCAGCCAGCTACGTGTGCTTCGATGTGTTTGTCTAGACGAGGCCACCAGACATAGCTTCTGGCCAGAGCCTTCATTTTGACGGTGCCTGGGTGCCCTTCGTGGAGGCTCTCTAGCACTTTGAGTCTGTGTTTGTCAGGGATGATTACCCTGCTGCCCCATAAGAGACATCCTTGATGGGTGGATAATTCCTTTTGTCTTAAGATGTAAGGTTGGAATTGTGGGTCCTGGGGTGAATATTGCCAGCCCGTCGTGACATAGCCTAGGACTCTGCCTAGGATTTTGTCTGCAGCTGTAGCTGCGGAGATATCCTTGACAGATAATGGGCATTCTGGCAGCTCTGAGATAGCCAGTATTCTTCCAGCTGGTGCTGGGTCTGGGTCCACTATTGGTTGGGGTAGTCTGCTCAGGCCATCCGCATGGCCCATGGTTTTCCCTGGCCTGTATTCTAGTTTGTATGAATAGGCTGATAGAAAGGTAGACCATCTCAGGATGCGGGGAGATAATATTTGTGGTGTTAGCCTGTTTACTGTAAAAAGTCCTAACAGGGGCTTATGATCTGTCAAAATAGTAAATGGTCGACCATACAGGTAATCATGAAATTTTTTTACGCTAGCTACTATAGCTAAAGCCTCTTTATCGATTTGAGCGTAATTACGCTCAGGTTTTGACAGCGTTCTAGAATAGAACGCTACAGGAGTCTGTATTCCTTCTTTCGTTAAATGGCTTAGGACCGCTCCGATGCCGTACGGGGAGGCATCGCAGGCCAGACATAAGGGCAGCTGATCGTTAAACAGGGCTACCGTTGTGCTGCTGGAAAGTAAGTTTTTTAGGAGGTTAAAACTTTTATCGTGCTCAGGGGTCCACGTCCAGGTTTTGCCTTTGTCTAATAATCTATGTAAGGGTTCTGCAATGGAGGCTTTATGCGGTAGGAAGGTGTGATAAAAATTAACTAACCCTAAGAAAGCCTGAAGTTCTTCTTTGTTTTTGGGGGTTGGTGCTGTTTTAATAGCTTTAATTTTTGTGTCTGTGGGGTGAATTCCCTCAGCGTCTATTTTAAAACCTAAGAACTCTGTTGAGGGAACCCCGATGGAGCATTTGTCTCTTTTTAATTTGAGACCAGCCTTCCTGAACCTTAGGAGCACCATAGTTAGCTTGTCGGCTAGGTCTTTTTCTGATTCCCCTGCAATTAGGACGTCGTCGAAATATGGGCAGACCCCGGGAATCCCCTTAAGTGTTTTCTCCATGATTTCCTGGAAGATTCCCGGGGCTGCAGAGATGCCAAATTGAAGGCGGTTAATTTTGAATGTTCCCTTGTGGGTGACTATTGTTTGAGCCAAAGCGGTGTCAGGGGTGACAGGCAGCTGTAAATACGCCTGCGCCAAGTCTAACTTGGCAAATATGGCGCCTGACTTAATGGCCGCGAGGATGTCTTTGACAGCCGGGACCGGGTAGGCATGTGCATTTAATGCGAGGTTGAGGGTCGCCTTATAGTCGGCACATAATCTTATTTGGCCGTTTGGCTTAACTGGGGTCACTATGGGTGTCTCCCACTCGGCCCCTTCTACCGGTTCGAGGACCCCTAAGTTTGTTAATCTGTCAAGCTCCGCTTCTATTTTTTCCCTCAAGGCGAAGGGAACCCTTCTGGCCTTGATTCTGACAGGCATCACATTTGGGTTCAGCTTAAGTGATACGGGCGGTCCCGTGTATTTCCCTAGTGAGCTGTCAAAAACGTCCGCGAATTGAAGGCAGACGGATTCCAATTTTGACAGCTGAATGGCGTTGACACCTGTCAACGCTATTCCTAGTGCCTCAAACCAGTCTAATCCTAGCAGGCTGATTCTGTTTTCTTGGGTCACAAGAATAGGGAGGGATCCTTTAAATTTCTTGAACTCTACGGGGACGGAAGCTTTTCCCCGGAGTTTAATGGGCGTTTTCTGGAAGTCAGCTAGGCGGAGTTTGGTGGGTCTAAGGGCGGGCCTTTTCTTACTTCGGTTACAAATGTCCCTGTAAGTTTGCCATGAGATTAGTGAGACGGAGGACCCAGAGTCCACTTCCATCTCACAGGGAATTCCCTGAATCCGGACGTCCACCTTGATTTTGGGCTTAAGAGTGCTGTGGACCGTATGTTTCTCCGCCCCCCCCCCTTACATTAAGCACTAGGGTTCTGAGACTGTGCCTGGCTCTGAGTGTATGTGGGGCCATACCTTCGGCTGTCACCTCCAGGTCGTGCAGGTTTTCCCGGCTCCGGCTGCGGCACACGGCTTTGAGGTGGCCTGTCTTTCCGCACCCATGGCATTTGGCACTTCGGAACCGGCACGTTGCTCTAGGGTGGCTCCCGCCGCAGCTGGCACACTTCGCCCTGTTTGTTGGGAAGTTGGGGCCCCTCTGGTTGTTGGCAGGCCCCCCTCTGTAGTTGCGTGGCAGCCTCAGTTTCTCGAACCGCCGTTGTACCGCGTCTATGTCTGTGGGGCCGTCGTCATCCTCGGAACCACTGAACCTGCCGTCTTCCTGGTGCACGGACCCCCTTGGTCCGCTGTCCGGTACCCGTCGGTCGTCTCCGTGGAAGTCTTCGTATGCGATGACTTCTCTGGCCACATCGGTCATTGTCATTTCAGGCTTGGCGATCAGCTTCTTCCTCAGCCGTTCGTCCTTGAGCCCTATGACAATCTGGTCCCGGATTCGGTCTTCTAAATCCGGGAACCGGCACCGTCGTGCGGCGTGCCTGACCCGGGTTATAAAGTCATTTGCTGGCTCGTCAGGAAGCTGGAGTTTCCGAGCGAAGTTCACTCTCCAGTAGAGTTCTGACTTGAGGGGCATGAAGTATTTACTCAGCCCCTCAGTGAGGTCTGCGTAGGAGATAGTGGCGACCGGCTCCGGGGTGAAGATCCCCACAGCGGCATCACAAACGGCGGGGCCGCTGAGCCAGAGGAGGGCGGCTGCCTTGGCCCGGTCATCCGTGATTTTCTTGACTACCAGGTACCCTTCTACCTGGCCCAGATGAGATTCCCAACCTTCGGGGTGGCGGGTATCGAATTCTCGGATGTGGCCGTGGTTCATCATGCTGTCTGCGCTAATGGGTGTCTCTGCTTGCGTTGAGTGGAAGTTCGGCTTCCCAGTGACTTAGCAAGTGACCAGCTCGGCTAAGGGAAAAATTCTCTTCTCCCCTTAGGTAGTGACTTCAGCTTAGGCAAGCAGGTATCCCACCCTCGTCGCCAGTGCTTTAATAAGCAGGCGAGACAGCACGTTAACGATCTAACTCTTTATTTAGAACCAGGCAAAGAACAAGGGAACATGACATCTATTTATACTGACAACTGCCGGCGGATTGACCAATCAGGGGTGAGTCTGTTCCCGCGCCGTAGTCTCCGCCAATCGGGGCCGTCCGGTTTTGACAGCTCGGAGCTGTCATCTGTAGCGCGTGTTGAACTGTCAATCGTTGGCGCTTGCGCGGTTTCGTCCGGCAGCTTTTGACAGCTGTCAAAAGCTGCCGCGGTTTTACCTCAGCCCTGTAACTTCTGTTTAACTCAATATAACAACAATTAGTAAATACACAACAATAGCAGTCTTTCAATCCTGAAGAAGGGGCATGAATTCATTTTCTATCAATTGTACTACCCAAGAATAGGACAAGGATGATCAAGTGGAAGCTTTACAGCAAAACACTGAAACTCAAAAGAGTGGGTAGTCAACCCTGTAGGTCAACCTGGAATTAAGGAGAAACGTCTTGACACTGAGGACAATCAGTCAGTGGAACAGCTTGCCACCAGAAATTGTGGGCGTTCCATCACTGGAGATTTTTAAGAAGAGACTGGACAGTTACTTGCCTGAGATGGTGTAGGTTCTCCTGCTCGAGCAGGGGGGCTGGACTAGAAGACCTCCAAGGTCCCTTCCAGCTCTATTCTCTATTCTATTCTACTTGCTGGGTATAACAGAATAACAGATTTGGAAGGGACCTTGGAGGTCTTCTAGTCCAGCCCCCTGCTCAAACAGGAGAACCTACACCATACCAGACAAATAGTTGTCCGGTCTCTTAAAAACATCCAGTGTTGGAGCATTCACAGCTTCTGGAGGCAGGTTGTTCCACTGGTTAATTGTCAGGAAGTTTCTCCTTGGTTCTAGGTTGCTTCTCTTCTTGATTAGTTTCCATCCCTTGCTTCTTGTCCTGCCTTCGGGTACTTTGGCTGGATCAATCTTTTAAGGCAGGGGCATTATGCTTCTGTCCATGTTCTCTCCAAAGCAGCCCTTCAAACACTTCTCAAGCAGTACAAATGGTGTACCCCCTCTCACCCACCCCCCGCTTAATAATAATAATAAGTTGGAAGGGACCTT
>CM044356.1:217777053-217825272 GCA_024294585.1 Vipera latastei
CAGTTCCTTGAGAACCTTGGGGTGTAATCCATCTGATCCTGGTGATTTGAACTCGTCTAAACTGGACACTCACTCATCATTTTCTTGCCTATCTTAACTTGTGTTTCTTGGTCTGTTTTTTTCCTTTGTGTAAAGATAGATGCAAAAAATGAGTTAAATAGTTCTGCTTTCTCCCTGTTGCTTGTCACCTTCTTGCCACTTTCACCTACTAATGGACCAATCATTTCCTTCACTTTTTTCTTGTTTTTTACATGTTGAAAGAAGCTTTGTTTGGTTATTGTTGACTTTGGTCGCAAGCCTTAGTTCATTTTGAGCCTTAGCTTTCCTCCCTTCATCTTTGCAGGCACGGGCTATTTGCTGATATTCTGACTTAGTTGTGTGCCCCTCTTTCCACTTTCTTTACTTGTCCTTTTTATCTTTCAATTTGTCAGAGAGTTCTTTACGCAGCCACGCTGGTTTCTTTTCAGAGCTGTTCTGTTCTATTCGAGTTTTTGCTTGAAGGAGTTGTCATGTCCCTTTCTTCATTTGGGCATCTTCACGACTAGTTACAAACTCCTTCTCCTTGACCGACTTCCCTGGGGCTTTTAAGGATTGTAAAGTTTGAACAATGGAAAAGACATAGAAGAACATCATGTGCCAAGACTCTCCATTGCTTCTGTAATAAAGCAAGCTGAAGGATAATCACCAAGAGACCAGCTGGTGAAAATCGAAATATTTCAAGCACTAAAGATTGAAAACTCTAAAGATTCTAACTCTCTTCTAGAGGAAAACAAAAGTTTGGACCATTTGCAAAACAGATGGCAAGATGGAGAACGTGCCTGTGATGGCTTCTCACTTTAGCTGGGCGTCTGTGTGTTTAGAATTGTTGTGTGGGGATTAGAATATTTTTAGATTTGGGATATCCCAATTCTCTCACGCTTTTCTCACTTTCATCTGTGGCTTCAAACCTGACTGTCAAAATTGAGGGAGAAGGGGTGGGGTGGGGTGGCTTTTTGACAGGATGCTTGTTTTCCAACGGCTTCCATCAGCTTCCCACCTTCCTAACTGCTCACACTTCCCAATCAAAAAAGAGAAGTTCTTTTTTTTTTAAATCACCCTCCCCTAGGGATTTAATAACATAGAACAGGCATGTCAAACTGCCAGCCCACGAGCCAAATGCATCACGCCTAAACCGCGCCCACCCCATTGCTGGTAATGAGGAAAAAGTCACGATACGTCATGTGACATCACGTGACATCATGAGTTTGACATGCCTGACGTAGAATAACAAAGTGTTTTTTTTTAATCCCATTTATATCCCGCCCTTCTCCGAAGACTCAGGGCGGCTTACAATCTAAGCACAAATCAATGTGCTTAGCAGTAGCCTTCATTCTATGTATATGCCTGCTTATTAGGGCTTTTGGGGGCCCCCCAAGCGGCATTTTTACAAAGTCAGCTTATTGCCCCCAACAATCTGGGTCCTCATTTTACCTACCTGGGAAGGATGGAAGGCTGAGTCAACCTTGAGCCTGGTGGGACTCGAACCTGCACTGATTGCAGGCAGCTGGTGTTACTTAAGGAGGCATTAGCCCACTGCTCCACCAAGGCTCTTTTAAGTTGGAAGGGACCTTGGAGGTCTTCTAGTCCAACCCTTTGCTCAAGCAGGAGAACCTATATCATTTGAGACAAATGGCTGTCCGGTCTCTTTTTGAAAGCCTCCAGTGATGGAGCACCCATAACTTCTGAAGGCAAGTCGCTAATAAGGCTAAGGTTCTATCTATCTATCTATCTATCTATCTATCTATCTATCTATCTATCTATCTATCTATCTATCTATATCTATCCAGGGCTTTTTTTGTCATAGAACGCTCAGAACGGAGTTCCGGCACCTTTTTTGGATGGAACCTTGTAGGGTAGGCAAGGCGGGTTGTATGACATGTGTGAGTTCCGTCACCTTTTTCTTTTACAAAAAAAAAGCACTGTATCTATCTATCTATCTATCTATCTATCTATCTATCTATCTATCTATCTATCTATCTATCTATCCATTTATCTACCTTCTAATTTCTATTTTCTATCTACATCTTTATTATATACCTGTCTACTATTTTCTATCTTCTATTTTCTATCCATCTATTTTCTATCAACCTTGTTTTCTGTTTTCTATTTTCTATCTATCTTTTATTATCTACCTAATTTCTATCTATCCATTTGTCATCTATTTTTATCCATCTATTTCTCTACCTGCCTTCTAATTTCTATCATCTATTTTCTACTACATCTTTTTTTATCTATCTGTGTCTATCTTCTATTTTCTGTCCCATTTATTTTCTATCTACCTTGTTTTCTACTTATCTTCTATTATCTGCCTACCTTATATTGTCTATTTATTTTCTGCCTATCTACCCATCTATTTATCTACCTATCATCTGTCTTTCTACTATGTTCTATCAACCTATTTTCTACCTATCCATCTATTCTCTTTTCATCTTTTTCCAAGTCGTTCCCTTGGTTGATTGCTCTCACCTTTAGGAAGTTCCGTCTTAATTCCAGGTTGCTTCTCTCCTTGGTTAGTTTCCATCCTTTGCTTCTTGTCTTGCCTTCTGGTGCTTCGGAAAGAGGAAACATGGAATGCTACTAATGGATTGAGTTTAGGAGGTTACGGAAATTGAATGAATAAACCTAGAAACCTAGAAGGGACGCGGTGGCTCAGTGGGTTAGGACGCTGAGCTTGTCGATCAGAAGGTCGGCAGTTTGGCGGGTCGAATCCCGAGTGCCGCGTAACAGAGTGAGCGCCTGTTACGCGTCCCAGCTCCTGCCAACCTAGCAGTTCGAAAGCACATAAAAATACAAGTAGAAAAATAGGGACCACTCCGGTGGGAAGGTAACAGCGTTCCGTGCACCTTTGGTGTCTAGTCATGCCGGCCACATGACCACGGAGACGTCCTCGGACAAGCGCTGTCTCTTCGGCTTTGAAACGGAGATGAGCACCGGCCCCTAGAGTCAGAAACGACTAGCACGCATGTGCGGGGGAACCTTTACCTTTACCTTTAGAAACCTAGAAAATGGATGGCAGAAAAAGACCTTGCGGTCCTTTGAGGGTTTTTTTGTTTCTTTGTTTGTTTTCTTTTGCTTTCTTTATAACTTATTTATTATTTTTGTACTTTAATCGTTTGTATTTTATTTTTAATGTTTGGACTAATACAATACAATACATTAATAAATTCCACATCGTGAGTAATAAATTTATAAATAACCCAACAAGCCGAAGTTGAAGCATTTTTTTGTAGACATCCAATTTTATACCCTAGAAGGCCCCCCCCCCCGCCCTGCTTCCCAGCGCTGGGACTCCCTTCAAAGAAAGCCAATTTATTTTAACCGATCTAAGTTGTCAAATCATCCTTTATCGGAGCAGAGGTATTTTTTGTTGTTGTTGTTTGGCAGCCCTTTCGTCACAGCTGTGCACTAGGCAAAGCTCAGAAGGTGCCCCAGCAAATCAGTTACAAAACAGATCACATCTTTTGATCTATGGCTACCTTGGTGAATTTTATTAACGATGTGCGCTTCTTCCTGGCCTGCGTAACTCAGCAGTATTTTTTCTAGCAGAGGTTAGAACGGGACTGCACAGCCTTTCATCTTCTCTTCTCCCACCCACCCACCCACCCAACCCACAAATCCTCCGGGCATTCGTTTCCACCGCGGTTCAGCTTATCGCCCATCCAGCCTGCGACATCAGATCATCACTTACTGCTAAAGCAAGGGGGGGATGCCTGGCGCTCGTCAAAACCCAGCGTTCACAGTCTCCATTTCTCCAATTCCTCATTCCTGAACTTTGCTGGCACAACATTTCCCCCGTCATCCAATGCTTCGGTCTCAGCCCAGGCTGTCCCCTCATTCCGAGGAGAGACAGCAAGCACATTTTTTTTTTCATTTTAACAGCCCCCGCCGAGGTCTGCCAGTTGTGCAAAAGCGTGAGCAATGCTCACGAGGAACCAGGCACTCTTGCTCAATTTGAATGAGCATGCAATGGGGAGGAAAAGAGGTGTGTGTGGGGGGGGAACGCGATGGCTCAGCAGTTAAAGATGCTGAGCTCGTCAGCTGGAAAGGCAAGTTTTGAGACCCGAGCACTGCATGACAGGGTGAGCTCCTGTTCCTTGCTCCAACTCCTGCCTATCTAGCCATTTGGAAGCCTGCAGATGTGAGTAGATAAAGAGGTATCCCTTTGGTGGGAAGGAAACAGTGTTCTGTGACCCTCAATGGATAGTCATGGTGGCCACACAACCATGGAAATGTCTTTGGACAATGCTGGTTCTCTTGCTTAAGAAACGGAGGTGAGCACCACCTCTTTGGAGTCAGCCAGAATGGGAAAGGGGAAACCTTTATCTAGGGAGGAAGAAGGAGAGGGAAATCTTAGGATTGTAGATTTCAAAGGCATCTTGGAATTTCAGTCATGGCCAATCTTTTCGCTTAGGCATGTCAAAAATTCATCACATACCCAAGTTAAGGGTATGTGGCACAGTTCTTCAGTGGTTCTCCTCCTACCTTCTGGGACGCTCGCAGTCGTTGTTGGCAGGGGGGCAGAGATCGACCTTGAGACCTCTCATTACCCCCCGTTGATAGGGCTCGCAACTTGGGCGTTCTCCTGGATTCATGACTCAATTTTGAAGACCATATAGGAGCCGTGACCAGGGGGGCTTTTGCCCAGGTTCGCCTGGTGCGCCAGTTGCGACCCTATCTGGACCGAGATGCTCTACGCACAGTCACTCATGCGCTCGTGACCTCCCGTTTAGACTACTGCAACGCTCTTTACATGGGGCTGCCCTTGAGGACCACCGGAGGCTTCAGCTGGTGCAGAATGCGGCCGCCGCGCGAGTTGTGATGGGGGTTTCCCGATACTCCCATGTAACACCTCTACTCCGCGAGCTGCATTGGCTTCCAGTTGCCCTCCGGGTGAGATTCAAGGTGCTGGTGATGACCTATAAAGCCCTAAATGGCTTGGGTCCGGGATATCTGAGGGAACACCTGCTGCCGGCATCAAGTTCCCTTCGTCCAGTGCGCTCCCACAGGGAGGGACTTCTCAGGGTGCCGCCGGTAAGAGATTGCCGGCGGGTAACACCCAGAGATAGGGCCTTCTCAGTGGGGGTGCCTGCCCTTTGGAACCAGCTGCCCGTGGAGCTGAGGACTGCCCCCGACCTCCGTTCGTTCCGCCGGGGCCTGAAGACCTGGCTCTTCGAGCTCTCTGGCCCAGGCTGAGGATTAATTTTATTTAACTGGGGTCTTATTTATGCAGGGACATATATAATTTTTTTTTAAAATTTGTTTTTAACTTTTGTATTTTGGTTTTTAATTACCCTGTAAACCGCCCTGAGTCCTTTGGGAATAGGGCGGTATATAAATGCAATAAAATAAATAAATAAATAAATTTGTGGAGTTCCTCAGGGGTCGGTCCTCTCGCCTCTCCTGTTCAACATCTATATGAAGCCGCTGGGTGAGATCATTCGTGGTTTTGGAGTCGGGTATCACCAGTACGCTGATGATACCCAGCTTTTTATTTCGACCCCAAACCACCTCAGTGATGCCCTTGATGTGATGTCCCGCTGCCTGGAGGCGGTCCGGGTCTGGATGGGGAGGAACAGGCTTCGACTCAACCCTGACAAGACTGAGTGGCTGTTCGTGCTGGCATCCCGGGAAATTCTGATTATCCCATCTCTGGCCATGGGGGGTGAGTTATTACCCCCCGTAGATAGGGCACGCAACTTGGGGGTCCTTCTAGATTCACAGCTCTCTTTAGAAGAGCACATTGGAGCTGTGACTAGGGGGAGCTTTGCCCAGGTTCGCCTGGTGCGCCAGTTGCGACCCTATCTAGACCGGGATGCCTTGCATACAGTCACTCATGCGCTCGTGACTTCTCGTCTAGACTACTGTAATGCTCTCTGCATGGGGCTGCCCTTGAAGTCCACTCGGAGGCTCCAACTGGTGCAGAATGCAGCCGCGCAAGTTGTGCTGGGGGTTTCCCAATACTCCCATGTTACACCTTTGCTCCGTGAGCTGCATTGGCTGCCGGTTGCCCTCCGGGTGAGGTTCAAGGTGTTAGTGATGACTTACAAAGCCCTACATGGCACGGGTCCGGATTACCTACGGCAACACCTGCGGCCGGCGTCAACTTCCCTCCGTCCAGTGCGCTCCCACAGAGAGGGCCTCCTCAGGGTGCCTCTGATCAAAGAATCGTCAATTGGTGGCCCCCAGGGGGAGAGCGTTCTCTGTGGGCGTGCCAGACCTATGGAACCGCTTGCTGGTTGAGCTCCGGATGGCCCCCGACCTTCGCTCCTTCCGGCGCGATCTAAAAACATATCTATTTGAGCAGTCTGACCTGGTCTGATGGGTTAGGGTTGGGGTTTTAAATACATTTTAATTATTGTTTTAACCTTTGGCATTTATTTAATCGCTTTTAACTTTTGTATCTTGTTTTTGTATTTATTGCCCTGTACACCGCCCTGAGTCCTTCGGGAGAAGGGCGGTATAAAAATATAATAAATAAATAAATAAATGCAGAAGGCAGAAATGTAAGGGACCTTGAAGGTCTTCCAGTCCAACCTCGTGCTCAGGCAGGAGTCCCTTGACCATTCCAGACACATGGCTCTCCAATCTCTTCTTAAATACCTCCAGTGATGGAGCACCCACAATTTGACCCTTCCAACTCTGACAGTGAGGATGATGATGTCGATGATGAAATTAAGGAACAACAGCAGTGCTAGAAGGGATTGGGATTTGCTGGGAGGAGGAGGAGGAGGAGGAGGAAGAGGAGGAGGAAGAAGAAGAATGAGGAGGAGGAGAAGAAGGAGAAGAAGGAGAAGGAGAAGGAAGGAGGAGGAGGAGAAGAAGGAGGAGGAGGAGGAGAAGGAGGAAGAGGAGGAGGAAGAGGAGGAGGAGGAGGAGGAAGAAGAAGAAGAAGAAGAAGAAGAAGAAGAAGAAGAAGAAGAAGAAGAAGAAGAAGAAGAAGAAGAAGAAGAAGAAGAGGAGGAGGAGGAGGAGGAGGAGGAGGAGGAGGAGGAGGAGGAGGAGGAGGAGGAGGAGGAGGAGGAGGAGGAGGAGGAGGAGGAGGAGGACAACAACTATGGAGTCCCTGATGCTCTCAGAGCTTGGTTGTTTTCTTGCAGATATTACCCAAACTAGGTAACATCATCCATGCTAGTCTGATGATTACATTAGCCTGGATTATTCTACCTGATTTGGGTCATGAAACATCTGCAAGAAAGCAACCAAGCTCAATGAACATCAAGGACCCCTCACTTCAACCCTGAGCTTCAAACATTCTCCTTCATTGCTACGACAACATGCTTCTAACAGATGTCGGTATTCTGTGCGATGGGGCCTCCCGTTGGAAAAAGTTTTCATGGACCCATTATGGAGCTACCTATTCTATCAAGAGAGAGGTGAGGATCCGGCAGAGGACGTACGCAAGGCAATGATTTTGGTATTCAGGCCAACCTTCCCGAGTCAAAGCGAGTGAATCGAACAAATGAGCGGAGGAGAGATAGGCTGGTTGACTTATCTCCCAGCTGCAGTCCTCACTTAACTCAACGGTTTCCTTGCTAATCTCTGTTTCACCAGCATTAGTGTCACAGAATGAGGGTAATGCTGAAGGAAAGAAAGCTGGGCAGGATTCTCGATCCACATTCTCCGATTTAATCCTGCAGAGTTTTCCATTGTACTGCTGTCCAACTTAAGAAGACGTGGATGCAAGGATGGGGTTATTATTCTTATTAACCTGACTTGTCTATGGAGATTCTCCGTCATTCCAGGTTCCGGCTGTCCCAACGGTGCTTTTTTTTTTTTCCCCAACAGGCAACTGGACTTCCTTGTTTTAATTTGGAGACGTTTCGCTTCTCATCCCAGAAGCTTCTTCAGCTCGGGCTGGACGGTGGGGAAGTGGGAGGATTTAGTACTGTTGCCACTTCAAACCGTCACTAAGTGAGCTGCTGTAAGTCAAGGACTAACGTGTGAGAGTCTGCTAGCCCCTCTCGTTAGGGGGTGTTGTGAACGCTTTTGTGAAAGCTTCTACTCATCACATTTCGTGGGTTAGAAAAAGGATAAGGGAAACGTCTACCCCGAACATAAGATGCTTATTTGTTTTCAACTGTGCGGACGTTCTTGTCCTGCCTACGATCTTGTCCAGTTGGCAGTCCAAATTGCTCGGCTGGCTACGGATTGCGAGGAAAAGGTGTGGGAAGTGATTGCTAAAGAATTTTTTTTTTCCCAGTCTGATTCAGGAGTCAAAAACAAGAGGCAAGATGGAGAGGGAAGGGAGCCAAGATTCGGAGTCTTAGAAGATGAGGAAGGGCTAAAAGGTTCACATGATTTCAGCCAGAAATGCTGTTGAGCAAAATGAGTCTCTCAGCCGGAGTTTCTGTACGTTTAAATTAGACCAACTCAGTAGACCGATTTCAGGATCTTTTCTTACCAGGTAGTAAAATCTCCTCTCCTCTACTTACCCTTCTCTTTCCCTCCCCTCTTCTCTCCTCTCTTTCCCTTCCCTTCTTTTCCCTTCCCTTCTTCATCCTTTCCTTTCCCTCCTCTCCTCTCCTCCCCTTTCCATTCCTTCTCTTCTCTCTTCCCCTCTCTTCCATTCTTTCCATTCCTTCTCTTCTCTTCTTTCTCTCCTCTCCTTCCGTTTCCCTCCCCTTCTTTTTCATTCCTTCTCTCCACTCCACTCTTCAACTTCCCTCCCTCCCTTCCCCTCCTCTTCTCTCCTCTCTCTTCTCTTCTCCTTCCCTTCCCTTCTTCATCCTTTCCTTTCCCTCCTCTCTTCTTCTCCCCTTTCCATTCCTTCTCTTCTCTCTTCCCCTCTCTTCCATTCTTTCCATTCCTTCTCTTCTTCTTCTGTCTCCTCTCCTTCCCTTTCCCTCCCTTTCCCTTCTTTTTCATTCCTTCTCTTCTCTTGTCTCCACTCCACTCTTCCCCTTCCCTCCCTCCCTCCCTTCCTCTCCCGTCCCCTTCTCTTCTCTTCTCTTCTCTTCTCTTCTCTTCTCTTCTCTTCTCTCTCTTCTCTTCTCTTCTTTCCTTCCCTTTCCCTCCCCTTCTCTTCCATTCCTTCTCTTCTCTCCACACTATCTTCCCCTTCCCTCCCTTCCCTTCCCCTCCTCTTCTCTCTCTTCTCTCCTCTCCTTCCCTTTCCCCTTCCCTCCCTTCCCCTCCTCTTCTTTTCTCCTCCCCTCCCCTTCCCCTTTTGCTCCTCTTCTCTTCTCCTATGCCATCCCCTCCCCGTCCTCTTCTCCTTCTTCCTCCTTCTTCCTCCTTCTCCTCTTTCTCCTCTTCCTTCCTCTAAATGCCTTGGTGTCTGAAAAATGACACTAAGAAGCTAGAATCAAAGTGTCCATGACTTGCTCCATCATTGACCCCAAACCATGACCAAGCAGCAGCTGAATATATTTCACCTTCCTCATAATTCTACATGCGTCCCCTGGGATGTTTTTTTTTTTTAAGATTACCTTTGACTATCTGCAAGAAACCTGCCTCGTCTCACGTCTGCAGAAAAGCAGCTCCCGAAATATTTCCTTTCTTTCATCCTTCCAAATCCTTTCTTATCTCATGCATTGAGAATGCAAATGCTCCTGTTTTCCTTGCTCTTGGGTTACTTGGAAATAGCACCAGATCTCACACAGGCTGACCTTCTCTCCATCCTCTTTCACCGGCCCATTTTGAAAAAACAGTCTATCGCAAAAAAAAAAAGAAAAAAGAAAAAGAAAAAAAAGAAAAAGAAAGGGAGGAATTCCATCCCACGGAAGGATGCCAGAACAAAATTCTCCAAAGCCACATAACACAGGTTGGTAGCTGATATTTTCTACCATAAAACCTCAGGCAAACCAACTCACAAGTGTTCATGTTGTCCCAAAGAAGGGCCCTGTGGAGCAGGAAAACAAGAACTACTTAAGCACCCAACATTTGTAATTTGCATTTCCCACCCTAATTCGTTCTATTTTGGATGGATGTTGGCATAACACCAAAAAAATTCGGGTTTCTATCTTTAGCGAGTTGCGGTCTTAAAATTGTATGGAACTGGAGCTTTGGATGAATTGACACTTGTGAGCGATACCAAAATGAACAAAAAGAGCATTCCTTGGAGATGTTAAAAATTAAAGGAAAAAGTCAATGAGAATGAAGGATCATTACAAAGACAAAGATCACTTGAAGCGTTAATACCACTTTACAATGCCTTGGTGAGGCCACACTTTGAATACTGCATCCAGATCTGGTCACCACAATGTAAAAAAGATGTTGAGACTCTGGAAAGAGTGCAGAGAAGAGCAACAAAGAGGATCAGGGGACTGGAGGCTAAAACATATAAGGAATGTTGGCTGGAATTGGGCATGTCTAGTTTAATGAAGAGAAGGACGAGTGGGGACATGATAGCAGTGTTCCAGTATCTCAGGGGCTGCCCCAAAGAAGCGGGAGTCAAGCTATTCTCCAAAGCACCCAAAGGCAGGAAGAAGCAACAAATGGAAACTAACCAAGGAGAGGAGCAACCTAGAACTAAGGAGAAATTTCCTGACAGTTAGAACAATTAACCAGTGGAACAACCTGCCTCCAGAAGTTGTGGATGCTCCAACACTGGAAGGTTTGTGAGAACAAGGTTACGCAGGCTACATTTCACAGGAACCAACATGGGTTGGTTAGGCCAAACAACCAAATCACGCCAGGCTCATATTTTCTCATTCATTGAGAGATTTACTAACTCAGTGGATCAGGCACATTGTGCCAAAGACTATAGTGAGATGTGAGAGTGACCTTGTGAGACAGAAGCCAAAGTCACAGATGGGACATCTGGCATGTAAAAGATACTGTAGCTCACTGAATGGGGGATGGTTGTAGGAAACATCTCCGTAGGGATCCTCCTTAATTTTTCAGAGAGTAAAAGGAAATTAAGTGTCAAGAGTGAAAATTTGGCAGCTACCTGCCTCTCTTGTTTTCATCTTGCCATTAGAATAAGAGGGCGGGGGGGGGGGAGGTGTTGTTTTTGAATGGGTTAGTTAGAGAAATGAAAACTCTCCAGTTCTACAGAAGTTTGTTGAATGTCGGGAACATGGAAACCTTTCAAGGACATTCTAGCAGGTGTGAAGAAGATAGCAGATGGGTTCCATAAGAAAAAGAGATAGGTGGACATCCAGGGAGGTTTGGCTTGCAAAGTCATTATTATAAGCTATGGTCTGATGCCTTGGGATTTCAGTTAGTTTTACCTTGCTTATACCAAGCCATGTATTCAATAAACAGCTGTTAACATCGGATGTTCTTGCTTTGACAACATATGGAGATGCAAGCATTTTCCTTCTTAGGTTTTACTCTTAGAATTAGAGTTAGAATTAGATGATACTGGGGGGGAGAGGGAGGAGGAGGAACGTGCATGGGAGTTTAGCTAGACATAACAATACAGCAACTAGTGTGAGAACCAAGGTTATTGAAATAAGAAATGATAAGAAATGGTGGGTTGGAGAACTGGAGGGAGAGCCTACATTTCAAACTAATTGAAGAATGTGATTTATGACTGTGAATTAGAAGAGGGAATTGCGCTTGGATACTATGTGCCCAAGGGAGGAGAATTCAGATTTCGGCTTCGATTATGTAAGTGCTGATGTTATGCTACTCGAATAAAAGATCCTTTAAGGTAAACAATGCCTTGAAGTTCTTTTGAAGAGTTTCATCTGTCGGAACCAGGACATTAAGCTTTTCAGAAATGAAAAATATCCTGGACTTTTATATGGATACTTCAAATGGAAGAAATACTGTCAGCCTGGTAAGATTCTGTTCATGTAACCTTGCCATAAAGATAGAGCTAGGACTTCTGGATGTGCTTCTGAGATAATCAGGACTATCTCACAGGGCTAAAAAAGACATCATGTACCTGAACAAAGACTTCCGTAAAATGCCTCGTGAGATTCTCATTCACAAAATGGTAGTTTATTTTTTAGTGTATGGCATATTATACATGGACTTGCATTTTGCCTAGATTAAAAAAATACAACAAAATATAAACATCAAAAAGATCTATGTTCAAATATCAGTGCCTAAGCCATCTAACCATTGAAGTGCAACATTGTTTATATATATAAAAATGAGACACTGGACCGATATATACTCTCAGCTTAAACCTGATCACTACGTGATCTCCATTTTGATGTGGGACCCCACAGTCACACCGAGGGGAAGATGCAGTGCCCCATTTATACAGAGAGTTCTGGCAGAAGCCATGTGAGGTGCGAATCCTGTTCAAGATTGGGCACTGCTGGCGATATAGTTCAGAAACTGTGTGAGGTCATTTATTTGTCTTCCCACATCTGGATGTTCAGCTACATCTATGGATTTCCATTGGGAACCAAGGTCAAAACTTTTGAGCAGATGTTGTCCGAGTGCCACGGGGGCTTCCTAGATTTGAGCCTTCCGGCTGATAAATGATGCAAGTTGCTGGGCACCGGTAGAATAGAATAGAATAGAATAGAATAGAATAGAATAGAATAGAATAGAATAGAATAGAATAGAATAGAATAGAATAGAATAGAATAGAATAGAATAGAATAGAATAGAATAGAATAGAATAGAACAGAACAGAACAGAATAGATTAGAATGCAAAATAGAACAGAATAGAGAATGGAATGCAGAATAGAATAGAATAGAATAGAATAGAATAGAATAGAATAGAATAGAATAGAATAGAATAGAATAGAATAGAATAGAATAGAATAGAATAGAATAGAATAGAATAGCAGCATTGGAAGGTACCTTGGAGGTCATCTAGTCCAACCCCCTGCTCAGGCAGAAAACTCTATATCATTTCAGAGAAATGGTTGTCCAATCTCTTCTTAAAAACTTCTAGTGTTGGAGCATTTCCAGCTTTTGCAGGCAGGTTGTTCCACTGGTTAATTGTTCTAACTGTCAGGAAGTTTCTCCTTAATTCTAGGTTGCTTCTTCCCTGATTAGTTTCCATCCATTGTTCTTTGTCTAGTCCTCAGGTGCTTTGGAAAATAGGTTGACCACCTCCTCTCCGTGACTGATTCTCAAATATTGGAACACTGCTATCATGTCACCCCAGCTGTCCTTCTCTTCTCTAGACTAGACATACCCAATTCCAGCAATTGTTCTTCATATGTTTTAGCCTCCAGTCCCTTGGTCATCTTTGTTGGTCTTCTCTGCACTCTTTCTAGAGTTTCAAGTCTCTAGATGATACCACAATTAGATGAACTCATCATTGGTTGTATACCTATCTCCAAAGAGTGCTCATGAATAGTTCCACTTAAGCTTGGAGGGAAGTTCTCAGTGGACAGCTGCAAGCTGTGTTCTGGGCCATGGGCTTTAATTTAATGTTTTTTATCAATGACTCAAATGAAAATTCTGGCATACGGATTTTGCTGATCAGGCATGGCTGCTATTGTGCTGGCATGAGTCACAGAAGGCTAGAGAAAAAAAATGGGAAGAAGAAGCCCAGATGTGACCTTGAAGTGCAGCTGGACTGTTATAAGGGCATAGAAGGTGATGGGACTACATGCCAGTGCTATTGTGGGCCAAATGGAGGCAGAATTGCCATTAGCTAAACAATTGTATGTAGATAGCAAGTGTTGTGATTCAGCGTCAGCCTGTGATACCGGCAGCTGAGTCTGATGATTCTGAAGAGGAGGAGGAGGAGGGGTTTGGAGAGCCTTTGGTGTCAGAGGGAGGCTCTGATTCACTGCAGGACTCTCAGCCTGGCCCCTCCCATCATGTTCCTCATCAGACTCAGCCGTGTGAGCACGAGGTATTGGATGTAGTTGATTCACAGCTGGATCTATTCAGGGACGCTAGGAGCAGGAGGCAATCCAGCAGAGCAGAACAGAGAAAGCCAATGAGGCAACTCGGTGAGAGGAGGAGAAGGCAATGAGAAGCCACACCTTGGGACTGCTGATAAAAGGGGAAGGTGTGGGAGGTGCTGGTTGCTGAAGGCAACCATTTGAAGATCTTCTGCTAGAGTCCTGGTCTGTTATTCCTGTTTAACTCTTGTTTGAACCTTTGATTTCTTTGTAAATAAATTTGGTTGGGTTTTTCCAGCCTGTTGACTATAAAAAGGGGTTGTCCCTGACATTCAAACAGGGCCAGTTGTAGGCTGGAACAGAACAGCAAGAGCACTTAGACTTATATACCGCTCCACAGTGCTTTACAGCCCTCTTTAAGCAGTTGACAGAGTCAGCCTCCTGCCCCCAACAATCTGGGTCCTCATTTTACCGACCTCGGAAGGATGGAAGGCTGAGTCAATCTTGAGCTGGTCAGGATCGAACTTCCGGCAGTGGCAGAATCAGCCTGAAGTACTGCATTCTAACCACTGGGCAATGGAATGGAATGGAATAGGCTTATTTACCACTTCACAGTGCTTTACAACCCTCAGTAAGCAGTTTACCGAGTCAGCATATTTGCCCCTAACAATCTGGGTCCTCATTTTACCGACCTCAGAAGGATGGAAGGCTGAGTCAACCTCGAGCCAGTGAGACTCGAACTGCCAAACTGCTGGCATCTGGCAATCAGCAGAAGTAACCTGCGGTACTGCATTCTAACCACTGCACCACCACGGCTCTTGTTGAGGAATTAAAGCCTTCAAGGGAAGCCATCTCCTCAGTTGCTGAAGGACCTGTGTGTGTGTGTGTGTGTGTGTGTGTGTGTGAGAGAGAGAGAGAGAGAGAGAGAGAGAGAGAGAGAGAGAGAGAGAGAGAGAGAGAGAGAGAGAAAGCGAGGGAGAGGGAGGGAGGGAGGAAAGGAGAGAAAGAGAGAGAGGGGAGAGGGGGAGGGGAGGGAAGGAGGGAGAGAGAGGGAGAGGGAGAGAGAGGGAGAGAGAGAAAGAGAGGGAGTAGAAGAGGGAGGAAGGGAAGGAGCGAGAGAGAGGGAGATGGAAAGAGAGGGAGAGGGAGAGAAAGAGAGGAGAGGGAGGGAGTGGGAGAATAAGAGGGAAAGGGAGGGAAGAAGAGAGAGGGAGAGAAAGGAGGGGGGAGAGGGGGAGAGCAAGAGGGAGAGGGAGGGAGAAAGAGAGTGAGTGGGATAGGGAAAGAGGGAAGGAGAGAGAGAGGGAGACAGAAAGAGGAAGAGAAGGAGAGGGGGAGGGAGGGAGTGGGAGAATAAGAGGGAGAGGGAGGGAGAGAGAAAGAGAGGAAGGAAGGAGAGAAGGAGGAGGGAGGAAGAGAGGGAGGGAGTGGGAGAGGGAGAAAGAAAGGGAAGAGAGAGGGAGTGGGAGAGCAAGAGGGAGAGGGAGGGAGAAACAGAGTGAGTGGGATAGGGAGGGAGGGAAGGAGAGAGAGGGAGAGGGAGACGAAAGAGAGGGAGAGGGAGAGAAAGAGAGAGGAGAGGGAGGGAGTGGGAGAATAAGAGAGGGAGGGAGGGGAGAAAGAGAGGGAGGGAGGGAGGGAGAGAAAGAAAGCGAGGGAGAGGGAGGGAGGGAGGGAAGGAGAGAAAGAGAGAGAGAGGGAGATAGGGAGGGAGGGAGGAAGAGAGGGAGGGAGTGGGAGAGGGAGAAAGAGAGAGGGAGTGGAAGAGGGAGGGAGGGAAGGAGAGAGAGGGCGAGGGAGATGGAAAGAGAGGGAGAGGGAGAGAAGAGAGAGGAGAGGGAGGGAGTGGGAGAATAAGAGGGAGAGGGAGGAGAGGAGAGGGAGGGAGGGAGGGAGAGAGAAAGAGAGAGCGGAGGAACGAAACAGGCAGAGAGACTGCCGCTTTTGATCCTGCAAAACTTGGCATTTGGAGAACTGTTTCTTTGAGAGGAACTTCACCATACGTCAACTTACAAGTTGCAGCCTCTTTCACACTCACAATTCAACCGCCGCTTTCCGATTCTGGTTTCCCCCCCCCACACACACACACATTTCCAGAGACGCTTAGCCCTGAGTGGTTGCTGGCTGTTGACATGACTGTCCTCTCGGCCTGGAGAACAAACCTTTGGCTCTTGGCTTAACGTCCCTCGAGACGCAGTCGGGAAATGTCCATCTCTACTCTGCCAGGTATTAGCCCGTGTTATCATATTGCTAAAAGGGACGCGGTGGCTCAGTGGGTTAGGACGCTGAGCTTGTCGATCAGAAGGTCGGCAGTTTGGCGGGTCGAATCCCGAGTGCTGCGTAACAGAGTGAGCGCCTGTTCCGCGTCCCAGCTTCTGCCAACCTAGCAGTTTGAAAGCACGTAAAAATGCAAGTAGAAAATAGGGACCACTACGGTGGGAAGGTAACAGCGTTCCGTGCGCCTTTGGCGTCTAGTCATGCCGGCCACATGACCACGGAGACGTCCTCGGACAAGCGCTGGCTCTTCGGCTTTGAAATGGAGATGAGCACCGGCCCCTAGAGTCGGAAACGACTAGCACGCATGTGCGGGGGAACCTTTACCTTTACCTTTATATCTACAAATATACACTAGAAATAAAATACATACCCGTGGTGAAACAGCAGACTCCAATACACAGCAATTACAGCAGGGAATGTTCCTTCCTTCCTTCCTTCCTTCCTTCCTTCCTTCCTTCCTTCCTTCCTTCCTTCCTTCCTTCCTTCCTTCCTTCCTTCCTTCCTTCCTTCCTCCCACATTTCCTTCCTTCCTCCCACCTCCCACATTGCTTGCCTTCCTTCCTTCCTTTCCTTCCTTCTTCCCATACATTTCCTTCCTTCCCTCCCTCCCACACATTTCCTTCCTTTCTTCCCCTCCACTCCCCTCCCCACACATTTATTTCCTTCCTTCCTTCCCTCCCTTCCTCCCACATTTCCTTCCTTCCTCCCACATTTCCTTCCTTCCTTTCTTCCTTCCTTCTTCCTTCCTTCGTATTTATCTTCCCTTCTTCCTTCCTTCCATCCGTCGTTCCATCAGTTCTCTTTCCTCCCTTTCCTTCCTTCATGTTTATCTTTCCTTCCTTCATTCATTCGTTGAACTCTTTCTGTCTTTCTTTCTTTGTACTTTCTCTTCTTTCTTTCTTTCTGTCTGTCTTTCTGTTTGCTTGCTTTCTATTCTTTCTCTTTCTTTGCACTCTTTCTTTCTCTTTCTTTCTTTCTTTCTTCTTCTTTCTTTCTTTCTTTCTTTCTTTCTTTCTTTCTTTCTTTCTTTTTCTTTCTTTCCTCCTCCCTCCCCTTCCTTCCTTCCTTCCTTAAAAAAACCTTTATACATTTGATGGCATGCTCAGAATGATATAAAAGGACAAACGAAACATTTCATTAACGGTTAAAAAGTGAGCTTCAAGGAAGGATGCAAACAGAAAAGAAAATCTGCAACAGAACAACAACAAAATTTTATTTGATTGGATTTTGCTGCCTCGGATTTACTTTTAAAGGGAAAGCTGATGGAAGAAAGGAATCAAGCCAATAAGATTCAGCTGGTAGCTGGAGATAACAATCATTTACTAGCTAAGGTGGAAGTGCCCGGGGTGAGAATTTGATGATTTAAAAAAGATCAACAAAACAGGGAATGCAAACTGGCTTTGATTTCCTAAAATAATTCTAAGGGGAGGTTTCATCAATGCATCTCCAGGCTCCTGTAAAGCGAGGGATATTCGTTACAAAAATGACAGCACGCTGTGTTTCCTTTGCTGAATATCAGTTTATTTCTCTCCAAAACTCTTTCAGCGTTTATTAGGGGGTGCATTCTTGCAGAGGTAAGCATACATGTCCCACCCACCCCCCACAAAAAAAAAAGGATGCCAAAAAAAATATTGTCCCACGCACGCCAGCTCCAAAACCTGCTCCAATTGGAAACGTCATCCTTGAGTACGTTCCATCTTCTGCCAAGTGTTCCTGACCTGTTGAGAAGCGTGCAGGGAAGAAGAAAAAAAGAGAAAATAAGAAAATAAATGTTGGTGCTGAAAATGAGGATCGGAAAACAGGCAGTCCTCAGCTTACAACAGTTCATGGAGTGACTGAAGTCAGACCGGCACTGAAATAAGTGACCGTTTTTCAGACTTATGACCGTCGCGGTATCCCCGTGATCAGGGGATCAAAATTCAGATGCATATTTGAAAGAACAATCGCAACAGAGATATATTGTGGAATGGAGAAGATGGATCGAATATATTCAGAATAAATATGGGACTAAAAAGTTTCATTTAGCATTTGAATAATTATAAGTTTTATATGATGTATTATTAGTTATTCATTATTGGTTAGTAATTTAGTTATGTTTAAGGGAGTTAAAGTGCGATAGAATTTAATATGTCTTTTTTTAGTTATTTAGCATATTTTAGCTTAAGTTTGTAAAGTTAATACCCTGTATTCAGCTCTGGGAAGTTGGGGGGGAGGGTAAGGGAGGGGGAGAGGAGGGGGAGGGAGGGAGTTTATGTTTTTAAAAAATGTATTTTAAAACTTTTCAATAAAAAAAAATCAGATGCTTGGCAACTGACTTGCATTTATGATGGTTGCAGCGTCCTGGGGAGGGGGGTCACACGATCCACTTTTATGACCTTCTGACAAGCACACTCAATGGGGGAAGCCAGATTCACTTAACAACCAGGTTGCTAACTTAACAACTGCAGTGGTTCTCACTTCACAGCTGTGGACGGGCAAGGTCGTAAAATGGGGCAAAACAAGAACTGTCTTGGTTAGCGACAGAAATTTGGGGCTCAGTTGTGAGTGTACGTTCAGGTCTACCTGTAATTGCTTCACATCACCTATGCAGCTCATTTCACACACACACACACACACACACACACACACACACACAAACACCAGCTACTTCGTTCCCCCAACCAAAGTGTGACAGCAACATTAATTTAAGGTATATTTTTTTGCACCCAGCATACACAATTGACTAAATTGGGCTTCCAAGGCAGAAAGAGATAAAAGCAAAAAATTGTGCCATATTATATCTGTGAATAGTTCTGCCTCTAGGGAGGAGAGAGAGATTGAGAGAGAGAGAAAAAAAGTTTTGGCCACTGTGATGAACTGGATACCGACTCTTGACAGTTTTGACAAGGTTGCCAGACAAACTCTGTTGTTTATTTGGGGATGTAACTGGAGTGATTAGCCATCAATCTGGACTGGAAACTAGGGAAAATTCAGGCTTGGAGCTTTGGTGAGGGCCAGGAAACAATGGTGCTTGGTAGGCAGGAAGAGGACTAAGATGGCCCCTGCTTAGCACTTCACAGACTATATCTCTAGATATGCAGATAGTTGCTTTAATCTGGCAAGATTCTGTCTGTGGGTGAACAACAATAAAGAAAGTAGTCAGAAGTGACTCCATGGCCCCTCTTGATTTCTTGGGGCTGACAATGGAGTCCCTAATATAAAGGAATATCTGTAGATAGGAAGGAAGGAAGGAAGGAAGGAAGGAAGGAAGGAAGGAAGGAAGGAAGGAAGGAAGGAAGGAAGGAAGGAAGGAAGGAAGGAAGGGAGGGAGGGAGGGAGGAAGAGAGGGAAGGAAGGGAGGAAGGGAGGAAGGAAGGATGGATGGAAGGAAGGAAGGAAGGAAGGAAGGGAGGGAGGGAGGGAGGGAGGAAGAGAGGAAGAGAGGGAAGGAAGGGAGGAAGGGAGGGAGGAAGGAAAGGAAGGAGGGAGGCAGGATGGGAATGGGGATGGAGGGAGAAGGAAGGAAGGAAGGAAGGAAGGAAGGAAGGAAGGAAGGAAGGAAGGAAAATAAATCTGGTTTGGGTTAGGGTTAGGGAACCCTAAGAGAAAGAAAGGAAGGAAGGAACACAAGAGAAAGAAAGAAAGAAAGAAAGAAAGAAAGAAAGAAAGAAAGAAAGAAAGAAAGAAAGAAAGAAAGAGGAAGGAAGGAAGGAGGGAGGGAGGGAGGGAGGGAGGGAAGGAAAGAAGGAAGGAAGGAGGGAGGGAGGAGGAAGGAAGGAAGGACATTCAGATTTGCAAGATTCTGTATAAAAATAATTTTAGTATTCATAACTATCATTCAAGTCTCGTCTACTTCCAAGGGTGACATCATTTTGCAAATCCAAAAACTCTTTCTACAGACGATCCCTCCAGCTTCTCAGCACCTCACTATAACACTGTGGTGATGCCAGACTTTACAAAATGCTGTGCTGTGGGGCAGCTCCACCACTGTGTAGCCAACATTCAACAGACCGCAGAATTAAGAATCTGAAATGAACATCTGGCAGAAAAAAGTGGGATGGTCAGCATCTCCTCTACGAGATCCTTACCCAGAATTATTAGCAAGGCAATCGACAAAATGGAGAAGTGAAGACAGCTGTTCTCTGAATGGCAGCTGGGTATTGTGGGAATATTGCTCCACTGAAGACAGACAGTATTTGAGGATGTGACAACCCCTGAAGAAGCTAGCCGGAGAGATTCACAGTGTCGCATCACAAAAAAGATTCATTGTCTCACATCATCCAGAGGTCACTTCACCAAGAGATCCCTTAAAGTTTCCTATCAAAAAAATAATTTGTTGTTAGTTGCGGAAGTCGTGTCCGACCCATCGCAACCCTATGGACAATGTTCCTCCAGGCCTTCCTGTCCTCTACCATCTTCTGGAGTCGCATTTAAGCTCACGCCTACCGCTCCAGTGACTCCATCCAGCCACCTCATTCTCTGTCGTCCCCTTCTTCTCTTGCCCTCCACCTTTCCCAGCATTAGCTCTTTTCAAGTGAGTCCTTCCTTCTCCTTAGGTGGCCAAAGTATTTTGAGTTTCAACTTCAGGATTTGGCCTTCTAAAGAGCAGTCAGGGTTGATCTCCTCTAAGACTGACCGGTTTGATCGCCTTGCAGTCCAAGGGACTCGCAGGAGTCTTCTCCAGCACCAGAGTTCAAAGTCCTCAATTCTTTGGCGCTCAGCCTTTCTTGTGGTCCAACTTTCACAGCCGTACATTGCAACTCGGAAGACCATAGCTTGACTATATGCACTTTTGTTGGCAGGGTGATGTCTCTGCTTTTTATTGTGCTGTCTAAAAAAAATAAAAATAAAATACAGACCCTCTATTCGGTTTCATAAGGAGTGGAAAGATGGTGTACCTAGAAATGCATTCAAAGGTAAGAGCACAGCTGGACCTTTTTGTGCAGGTCTATTTTATTGAGAACTCTACAGCAGGAGGTAAATGGGCTCCTGATATAATTCTCGAGATAACTATCTCTTGTTCAGAAAAGGCAGGCACAGCCACACTTCTCTGTGCATTAATGATTCACCTGTGAAGATGCTTACCAGCATCAAATTCCTGGGTGTGCAGCTAACGAGTAGGCTGGCTTGGTCGCTCAACTGCAAGACACTGGTGAAGCAGGCACAGCAGCGCCTGCATTTTCTGCGTCACCTGAGAAAAGCTCATCTTCCTTCCCCTGTCCTGACCACTTTCTACAGGGGGACGATCGAGAGCATCCTGTCATACAGCATCACAGTCTGGTTTGGAAGCATCCCTGCTTCAGACAGGAAGGCGGTGCAGAGAGTGGTAAGGACAGCTGAAAAGATCATTGGCAGTTCCCTCCCTCCCATCCAGGACATAGCACAGAAGCGATGCTTGAGCAGGGTCCGTAAGATTGTCTGGGACACTGGACATCCTCTTCGCAACCTGTTTTCCTTGTTACTTTCTGGGCGGAGGGGGCTTCGTGGTACCCGTAGCAGAACATCCAGATTCAGCCACAGTTTCATTCCATACAGCATTAACCTTGTGAACTCTCAAGCTTCCTCTTTCGTTATATTTTCAAGATGGACAGTGTTTAATATTTATTCGTTATGTATATGTAGGGGTGTAGGTCTATACATATATTGTATATAGCATGTTTAGTTGTGTGTCATGTATGTGTTTCGCTTTGAGAGCGGGCAACTAAATTTCACTTTTGACGTATACCGTTGTGCCCACAGTAAAAAAAAAAAAGACAATAAAGGTTATCTTATCTGATATCTTATTTTGTCAAATGTGGAGACTTCCAGAGTTCCTTGAAGACATCTAGTTGAGACTTGCCTGTTGTAGACATGGTGCAATTTACAGCATCTCTGACAGGGTTTGATTTGATTTAACATTTTCAGCAAAGAAAAGCCATTACTTCCTCCGACAGTCCACTCCAAGGACAAAATGGTGAGAACATCCTTGGTTTCCCCCCCACCCCCCCACCCCCCCACAGACACACACAAAATGATGAACTGAAATCTGATATCTTGCCTTTTCAACTAAATTTCTGATGTCTCTCTCCGAAAAGGATTCTGCCTTCAGATTGGAGAAGATATTTGTTGCTTCTTCATCTTCTCTCTTGTCGTGATGAAACACACACAGCTCTACTGTGGGCTCCTTGGTGCTCTCTGAACTTCGTAGTTTCTTGAAGATGTTTCATTACCCAATTTGGTCATATCATCAATGCATGCCTTCTAGGCTCTCAGTGTCTTTTTTGGTATCCTGGTGACCAGAACTGGATGCAGTATTTCAGATGTGGCCTCACCGGTGCAGCATAAATGTCTAGTCTAATGAAGAGAAGGATGAGCGGGGACATGATAGCAGTCTTCCAATATCTCAGGGGCTGTCTCAAAAAAGAGGGAGTCAAGCTCTTCTCCAAAGCACCCGAAGGCAGGACAAGAAGCAAAGGGTGGAAACTAACCAAAGAAGAGAAGCAACGTAGGAAAAACTTCCTGACAGTGAAAACAATTAATCAGTGGAACAACCTTCCTCCAGAAGTGGTGAATGCTCCAACACTGGAAGTCTTTAAGAAGAAACTGGGCAGCCATTTGTCTGAAATGGTTTAGGGTTTCCTGCCTGAGCAGGGGGTTGGACTAGAAGACCTCCAAGGTCCTGGCCCACTAGGTCAGGGGTCCCCAACTCCTGATCCATGGACTGGCACCGGTCCACAGCATACCACAAGCAGGCCACACAAACAAGCAAAGTCCATGTATGATTAACTGAATGAAGAGAAGACTTAGAGGTGACATGATAGCATCTTCCAATGGTCAAAGGGCTGCCATGGTGAAGAGGGAGTCCATTTATTCTTCAAAGCACCAAGGGTAGACCAGGAAGAAATGGGTTGAAGCTCCTCAGAGGGAGATCCAACCTGAAAATGGGGAATTTCCTGGCAGTCAGAATGATTAACCAATGGAACAGCTTATGTCCTGGAGTCGTGGGTGCTCCACCGCTGGAGGTCTTCCAGAAAAAAAAGAGGACCATTTGTTTGGGATGCTATAAGGCAGACATGTCAAACACAAAGTGGTTTCATGTGGCCCGCGAAGCCATCCTGGAAACAATGAGGGAACGGCCCCCGCTGCCTTGGCCCTGGCCCAGGCCAGCTGGGAGCCAATGTACAATTTCGTGGTGGTCATCTACGCTGATAAACATTCAGTCTTAGCTTCACAAGGCCCTCTGGAAACAGTGAGGGACCAGCCCGTGCCGCGTCAGCACTGCCCCTTGGGCGCAACGCTGGGGGAGGTATCACCCTTTGTGAGGAATGAAGAAATGCACCATCGCCTGGAAGTGGCCAGCATATGACCCTGCCTACTTTGGACAGGCTAGGGCCTGGGGCAGCGTTATGCTTCTCTTCAGATTTGTGCCATCCAGCTCAGCTTCTCGGCACTGTCAGGAAAGTGCCCCACTGCCTGCCGGCAGGCAGTGGGGCACTTTCCTGACAGTGCCCCGAGAAGCTGAGCTGGATGGCACAAATCTGAAGAGAAGCATAACGCTGCCAGGCCCTAGCCTGTCAAGTAGGCGAGGGTCCATGTGCTGACCACTTCCAGGTGATGAGTGCATTTCTTCATTCTCACAAGGGATGATACCTCCCCAGCTGCGTTTCTTGCCTGTTTTTCTCCCTCCCTCATCTCAAATATTTTCCCACCACTCAAGGAAGGAAGGAAGGAAGGAAGGAAGGAAGGAAGGAAGGAAGGAAGGAAGGAAGGAAGGAAGGAAGGAAGGAAGGAAGGAAGGAAGGAGGAAGGAAGGAAGGAAGGAAAGGAAGGAAGGAAGGAAGGAAGGAAGGAAGGAAGGAAGGAAGGAAGGAAGGAAGGAAGGAAGGAGAGGGAGTGTTGTGATTCAGGGTCAGCCTGTGGGTTCGGCAGTTGGGTCGGACGACTCAGAGGAGGAGGAGGGGGGTGTTGAAGAGCTTGCTGATGATGGCTTTGAGGCTTCGCAGAGCCCTCAGCCAGGCCCCTCCCACCTGGTGGAGACCCAGCTGTGTGAGCCTGACAGCGTGGATGAAGATGACCCACAGCTGGCCCTGTTCAAGGACGCCCGACGCAGGAGGCAGTCAGTCAGGAGTAAACAGAGGAAGGCAATGGGGGCACCTCGGAAGGAGGCAGAGAGAGGCCACGCCCTGAACTGTATTTAAGGGGAATGTGTGGGAGGGCTGGTTTGCTGAAGGCAACCGCTTGGATAGTTCTTGTTTCTTAAAGCTCCTGTTTCTTGGTTTGTATCTTGTTCCGTTTGTTTTTGTAGCAATAAATTTGGCAGGCGTATTCCAGCCTCTTGCCTTATTGTAAAAGGGGTTGTCCCTGCTTTTGCTGCAGGGCCGGTAGCAGGCTGGTACAGAACAGGGAGGGTCTGACGGAAGTCCTGCCTTAGTCCTTCCCTGCTGCCCTTTCACCATCCCCTTGCCCCCTCCTCCTGGCCTATCCTGGGGGGTCTCCAATCCTATTGCTAAGGAAGCTTTGGATACAAATCCAGGTCTCCTCACATGGAGAGGGAGTGGGCCTCCCTTTTGACTTTGCCCTCATAACCATCATGAGCAACCTGGCTAAGGAGAGCAAGCACAGCAGCAGCAGCCTTGAGGAGGAGGTAAGTGCAGCTGGGCGCCACCTTGGGGAAGTGGAGCTGGGCTTAGTGCCGTGGGTGCTTGATGGCTGGGCTGGGCATTTGACCTCCACGCCACCATCCACCCACCCCCCAAGGCCTGAGAGGAACAGTGAGGCTCCTCCAGTGGACCATGCCTTGGCACTTGCCCCGGTCCCATCTCCTTCTGCCAGAGACCCTCAGAACTGTCCCACTCCTGCCCAGGCCCCCATTGGCACCTTTGATGCAAATGATGTAGAGCTGGCCACGCCCACCCAGTAGGCCACACCCACCCGGCCCGCCAAGGGCAACTGCAATGCTGATGCGGCCCTCAATGAAATTGAGTTTGACACCCCTGCTATAAGGTCTCCTGCTTTGGGCAGGAGATAGGATTGCAAGACCTCCAAGGTCCCTTTAGCCCAGGGGTCTTCAAACGTGGCCCTTTGATGACTTGTGGACTTCAACTCCCAGAATTCCTCAGCCAGGCATTCTGGGTGTTGAAGTCCACAAGTCATAAAAGAGCCAAGTTTGAAGACCCCTGCTTTAGCCCTTTGATTCTATGGCAATATTATCAGCCTGCAGCCTCAGGTGCTCGCTAGAATAACAGCTTTGTTCCTGAGACTGGATCTTTCTTGATGGGAGCTCTCCAAGGTCCTAATCGTGTCTTACGGGTCTGGATTGAAATTCATTCCTGCCTCCTCAACTCTGGAAGTACTGAATGCAAAGTGGGCTTCCTTGGAGACAGCCAAGCTCAGAGACCAGCAAGGACCTCCTATTCTCCCCCTCCTCCACCCCCCTCCTCCTCCCAAACTCCAATCCCTTCCAGCACTGATGATGTTACTTAGTTGGGTAATGAAAAGTCTGCAAGAAAATAGCCAAGTTCAGAGAGCACCAAGGACCCCATAGCCGTCATCCTCCTCCTCCTCCTCCTCCCCCTCCTCTTCTCCTCTATGCAAACCCCTCTCCCTTCTAGAACCGATAATGTTACCTAGTTGGGTCATGAAACATCTGCAAGAAAACAACCCAGCTCAGAAAGTACCAGGAGATCCAAAGTCGTCGTCGTCCTCCTCCTCCTCTCCTCTATGCCAACCCCTCTCCATTCTAGAACTGATAATGTTACCTAGTTGGGTCATGAAACGTCTGCAAGAAAACCACCAAGCTCAGAGGGCACCAAGGACCCCACAGTCCTCCTCCTCCTCTTCCTCTCCGCAAATCCCACTCTTTTCTAGCCCTGATGAAGCTACCTAGTTGGGTCATGAAACGTCTGCAAGAAAACCACCAAGCTCAGAGGGCACCAAGGACCCCACAGTCCTCCTCCTCCTCCTCCTCCTCCTCCTCTCTGCAAATCCCACTCTTTTCTAGCCCTGATGAAGCTACCTAGTTGGGTAATGAAACGTCTGCAAGAAAACCACCAAGCTCAGAGGGCACCAAAGACCCCACAGTTCAATCCTGAGCTACCAATATTCCCCTTTATTGGTTTCTGACAACCATTTGGAAGGCAGGCATTTTGTGCAGAGTGGAGCAATTGAGATCTGAAGAGTCCTTATCCAAACAGTTGGCATTACATAGGCGACCTCTACAAACCAAGCAATAAAGAGAAAAGTCTCGGGCTGTAATCACCCCTTCTCCAACTTGCAGCTTTTTGACAGCAATCAGGAGAGGCTGACACTCTTCTAAATCATTCACCCTCTCAGAAACCACATGCTAGAACTTTGCCATCACTCTCTCATCAGATTCAGTTTCGGAAGGTTCATCGTCCAATGACGCAGGAAAGCATTTCCGTGCAGAAGTTCTTCGATTCAAGGTGTGGATTTTCCAGCTAAAAAGGAGTCCAGTGCTGGATGAGTTCTGGTTTTTGCAAGGACCAGGAGTATGATCCAGCAGTGTGCAGCAGCAACCCAAAAAAGCTAATACAATCCTGAGTTGTATAAACAGGGGCATAAAATCAAGATCACGTCAACTATGAGTACCGCTTTATAAAACCCTACTGAGGCCACACTGGAATACTGCACCCAGTTTTGGTCACCGTATCACAAAAAAAGAGGTTGAGAGTTTGGGGAAAAATTCAGAGGAGAACAACTAGGATGATCAAAGGCCTGGAGACCAAAACGTAAGAAGAACGGCTGGGGGACTTGGGTTTGGCTAGTCTAAAGAAAGAAGAAATAGGGGAGACATGATAGCAGTGTTCCAGTATTTGAGGGGCTGCCACAAGACAGAGGGGGTCAAGTTATTCTCCAAAGCCCCTGAAGGCAGGACAAGAAGCAACGGATGGAAAATAACCAAAGAGAGAAGCAACCTGGAATTAAAGAGAAACTTCCTGACAGTGAGGACAATTAACCAGTGGAACAGCTTTGCCACCAGAAATTGTGGGTGATCCATCACTAGAGGTTTCTAAGAAGAGACTGGACAGTCACCTGACTGAGATGGTATAGGCTCTCCTCCTTGAGCAAGGGGCTGGACTAGAAGACCTCCAAGGGCCCTTGCAGCTCTATTCTATTCTGTTCTGTCCTGTCCTGTCCTATCCTACTCAAGTCAGATGTTATGTGGGTTCATGTACTAGGCAAATAGGCTGTTGAAATAAGAGTTTGTGAGGGTCTTTGGTACTCTCCAAGCTAGGGGTGTTTTCTTGCAGACGTCATAGTTATCCCAAAGGTGCTTTTTTTTCGGGAGGCAACTGGACCTCCTTTGTTTTTCTTTGAAGACCTTTCGCTTCTCATCCAGGAAGCTTCTTCAGCTCTGACTGGATGGTGGGGGAATGGAAGGATTTATGCTCCTTGCAGACAGCCGGTCATTTGCCTTGTTTTAGAGACTCGTTGAGGCCACTTGGAGGTTTTACCTGTGTCCTCAGGGTCACCGGAGTGGTGCAAACGGGTGTGGAGCATTTTGGGAACTGAAAAAAGGACCGTGCTGTAGACTGGAGATCATTGAGGAGTTGGAACTGCGCCTGGTAACATAGTCCTTGCCACAAGGCAGGACAAGAAGCAACGGATGGAAACTAATCAAGGAGAGAAGAGCCTGGAATTAAGGAGAAACTTCTTAATAGTGAGGACAATTAACCAGTGGAACAGAAGCTGCCTCCAGAAATCATGGGTGCTCCATCACCGGAGGTTTTTAAGAAGAGACCAGGACAATCCTCTCTCGGAGATGGCATAGGACCTATGCCATAGGTCCTTCTGCTTGAGCAGGGGGCTGGACTAGAAGACCTTCAAGGTCCCTTCCAGTTCTGTTCTGTTCTATTCAAAACATGGCCAAAATAAGTGAGACTCAGTTTCGTGATTTTTCCTTCTAGTGACATGTCTGGTGTTGCCTGCAAAAGTACTTGCTTGTCAGTCACCTTTGCTGTCCAAGGAATATGCTGGAACCTTCTCCAGCGCTCCAGCTCAAATAAGTTGATTTTCTTCCTGTCTTGCTTTTTTAAGGTTCATCTTTTACAACCAGAAGTACCGTGTTTCCTCGAAAATAAGACCGGGTCTTATATTAATTTTTGCTCCAAAAGACGCATTGGGGCTTATTTTTCAGTTGGGTCTTCTTTTCGGGGAAATACGGTACTAAATGCATCCATCTGGCTGACGATATTAACTGGCGCCTATTTTTGGGGGTGGGGCTCATATTACGAGCATCCTGGGAAATCATGCTAGGGCTTAATTTTCCAGTTGGGTCTTATTTTGGGGATAGTCACTTGTCTGAAATGGTATAGGGTTTCCTGCTTGAGCGGAGGGTTGAAATAGATGACCTCCAAGGTCCCTTCCAACTCTATTCTGATTGGGTGATTGCTGGTGTCATGCTCACGTGGGCTGTCACTGGCACAATTTCCACTTCACGGCAACATTTAAAGAGGAGGATTGTAACTGTGGCTGGTGGGCTTTGCAGCAGTTTGGATCTGATTTCAGGAGAAGGATCTTGAAAAGACAGCTGATTGCGGGAAAAGACGCAGCCGCTTTAAAGAGGTTTCACGTAGGATCCTGTACAGTTTGAATTTTCTGAATTATATAGAATTGCAGCCTTTATACATACTGAAGATGTGTCTACTTTTGGCACAACTGGACTACTGGAAAATTTAGAAAGAGCTGATCCAGAGGCAGACTGGGTCAGATAAATAATAATAATAATAATAATAATAATAATAATAATAATAATAATAATAATAATAATAATAATAATAATAATAATAATAATAATAAGAAGAAGAAGAAGAAGAAGAAGAAGAAGAAGAAGAAGAAGAAGAAGAAGAAGAAGAAGAAGAAGAAGAAGAAGAAGAAGAAGAAGAAGAAGAAGAAGAAGTAGTAGTAGTAGTAGTAGTTGGAAGGGACCTTGGAGGTCATCTAGTCCAGCAGGAAACCCTATACCATTTCATACAAATGGATGTCCAGTCTCTTCTTAAAAACTTCCAGTGTTGGAGCATTCACAGCTTCTGGAGGCAGGTTGTTCCACTGGTTAATTGTCCTCACTGTCAGGAAATTTCTCCTTAGTTCTAGGTTGCTTCTCTCCTTGATGAGTTTCCAACCGTGGCTTCTTGTCCTGCTTTCAGGCGCTTTGGAGAATAGCTTGACTCCCTCTTCTTTGGGGCAGCCCCTGAGATTTTGGAACACTGCTATCATGTCACCCCTCATCCTTCTCTTCATTAAACTACACATACCCAATTCCAGCAACCGTTCCAGGTATGTTTTATTTTTATTTATTTTATTTTTTATTTTAATTCCATTTATATCCCGCCCTTCTCCGAAGACTCAGGGCGGCTTACAAGCTTAGCAGTAGCCTTCATTCTATGTATATGCCTGCTTGTTAGGGCTTTCACACACACACCCCAAGCGGCATTATTACAAAGTCATGTAATAATGATGTCCCGGTGCCTGGAGGCGGTTCAGGTCTGGATGGGGAGAAACAGGCTTCGTCTCAATCCCGCCAAGACTGAGTGGCTGTGCATATCGGCGTCTCGGGTTAACCAAGTTAACCAAGTTATTCCACCTCTAGCGATGGGGGGTGAGGTGTTACCCCCCGTTGATAGGGCTCGCAACTTGGGTGTCCTCCTGGATTCACGGCTCAATTTTGAAGATCACATAGGAGCCGTGACCAGGGGGGCTTTTGCCCAGGTTCTCCTGGTGCGCCAGTTGCGTCCCTATCTGGACCGAGACGCCCTACGCACAGTCACTCATGCGCTTGTGACCTCCCGTTTGGACTACTGTAACGCTCTCTACATGGGGCTGCCCTTGAAGACCACTCGGAGGCTTCAACTGGTGCAGAATGCGGCCGCGCGCGAGTTGTAATGGGGTTTTCCCGATACTCCCATGTAACACCTCTACTCCGCGAGCTGCATTGGCTTCCGGTTGCCCTCCGGGTGAAATTCAAGGTGCTGGTTATCACCTATAAAGCCCTACATGGCCTGGGTCCAGGTTATTTGAGGGAACACCTGCTGCCGGCATCAAACGCCCTTCGCCCAGTGCGCTCCCACAGGGAGGGTCTGCTCAGGGTGCCGCCGGTGAGAGATTGCCGGCGGGTGACACCCAGGGATAGGGCCTTCTCAGTGGGAGCGCCTGCCCTCTGGAACCAGCTGCCGGTGGAGCTGAGGACTGCCCCCGACCTCCGATCATTCCGCCGGGGCCTGAAGACCTGGCTCTTTGAGCTCTCGGGCCCAGGCTGAGGAGAAAATTTTAACTGGGGTTTTAAGTGTACAGGGTGAATTTAATACTTTTTAACTGGTTTTAACTTTTGTATGTTTTGATTTTTAATTCCCTGTAAACCGCCCTGAGTCCTCAGGGAAAGGGCGGTATACAAATGCAACTAACTAAATAAATAAATAAATAATTGCCCCCAACAATCTGGGTCCTCATTTTACCTACCTCGGAAGGATGGAAGGCTGAGTCAACCTTGAGCCTGGTGGGACTCGAACCTGCACTAATTGCAGGCAGCTGGTGTTACTTAAGGAGGCATTAGCCCACTGCTCCACCAAGGCTCCAGTCCCCCAATCATCTTTGTTACTCTTCTCTGTACCCTTTCTAGAGTCTCGACATCTTTTATGCAGAGTTTATGGGAAAAATTCTTCATTCTCAGAGAAATGGGGAATTAAACCTGTTTTTGTTTTCCTGAAGAGAAGCATATGGTCTATTGCCAAACAAGTCCTTGTAAACCTTATATTTTGCTGCTGAGTTCTCTTCCCTGGGAATTCTATTTTAAGGCCAGATAGGGAGTTTTTGCATAGCTTATTTTAGCTTCTGTTTTCGCTCCGTTCCGTTTGCTGAGGTCTGTTTCCGCAACGACATATTACCCACGTATCCGTGGGAATTAGCACAACACAGAGAAACTGTGATGTGAAAAACATGCAACACGGCCTCGCCTTCCTAGGCTGCTTTTTACCGACATGCATGTGAGGTTCTGTCCACTGGACAGAGAAAACAAGGAAATAGCCAGTGTCACTTTGCTCATTCTCATTCTCTTTGCTAATTCTCTGCCCATCCCAGGCTGCGGCTTTAAAATGTATGTAGACACATTTTAGTCAGCAGAGAAGCTCCAGAAATCGGCTGTGCCCGGTGCGTAAAATGTAATTTTCCAAATAAAATTCAAGTGGGGAATTTTTTTAAAAACAGGAATAGGCAACACGGGACTCTGAAATCCAGGGAAAGCATTAAGAAGAAGAGAATCCAGAAAAGAAACAGTAAAAGAGTAAATCCCTGAAAAGGAATTTGAACGAAAGAAAAAGAAAGGAAAGGAAGGAAGGAAGGAAAATAAGAAACATAGGGAGGGAGGGAAGGAGGGAGGGAGGGAGGAAGGAAGGAAGGAAGGAAGGAAGGAAGGAAGGAAGGAAGGAAGGAAGGAAGGAAGGGAAATAAGAGAAAGAGAGGGAAGGAGGGAGGGAGGGGAGGGAGGGAGGGAAGGAAGGAAAGAAGGAAGGAAGGAGAGGGAGGGAAGGAAGGAAGATAAGAAAAACAGGGAGGAAGGAAGGAGGGAAGGAGGGAGGAAGAAAATAAGAGCAAGAGAAAGAGGGAAGGAAGGAACATAAGAGAAAGAAAGGGAGGGAGGGCGGAAGGAAGGAAGGAAGGAAGGAAATGAAGAGAGGGAAGGAAGATAAGAAAGAGAAAGGAAGGAAGGAAGGAAGGAAGGAAGGAAGGAAGGAAGGGGAGGGAGGAAGGGAAAGAGGGAGGGAGGGAAGGAAAGGAAGAGAGGGAAGGAAGATAAGAAAGATAGATAGGAAGGAAGGAAGGAAGGAAGGAAGGAAGGAAGGAAGGAAGGAAGGAAGGAAGGAAGGAAGGGGAGGGAGGAAGGGAAAGAGAGAGGGAGGGAAGGAAAGGAAGAGAGGGAAGGAAGATAGGAAAGATAGATAGGAAGGAAGGAAGGAAGGAAGGAAGGAAGGGGAGGGAGGAAGGGAAAGAGGGAGGGAGGGAAGGAAAGGAAGAGAGGGAAGGAAGATAGGAAAGATAGATAGGGAGGGAGGGAGGAAAGAAGAAAGGAAGGAGGTAGGAAAGGGAAATAAGAGCAAGAGAGGGAGGGAGGGAGGAGAGGGAGGGAAGGAACGAACGTAAGAGAAAAGGAGGAAAGAAGGAAGGGAGGGAGGGGAGGGAGGAAGAACATAAAAGGGGGTATAGATTATTAGACGGGGTATGGAGAAAGCGAAAAAAGAGAGGGATGTCCCTCCTTTGTTAGTAACAGAATCTGCAGTCGCCCCCAGAAAAGCTGAAGAGTGAAAGATTCAAAACAGCTTCCTGCCAGCAGATGCAAGAAAGGCCCTACGACCTCCCTGGATTCACAAGAGGACTTAAGCACATCCACGGAGGTCACGCTGATCGTTAGCGACTAATCCTAATGGCTAGATATCATCTTTATTTATCCTTAATAGCGCAAGACCGGGTTTTGCTGGTTGTCTATTCCACTGCAGGGGAGAGAAGCAACATTGGCGGTGACGTTTGACTGGCATCAAGAACATCGGTTAGATGAGTCCCCGGCTAAATCCGGCAGGGCTGTCCTCCCGCTGTTGCAAAAAAAGCAGGCAACCATCGCACACCCATTCAGCCAAGCAGGATAACAGCACAACCTCGTGCTACGCTGCACATCCACGCGGCTGACATGCGAGAGCAGGCCAAATGCCCTCGCTCCACGTTGCAGGACACAAACACAATCCTTGCCAGACAGGTCTGGACTTCTGCTGGTGATCGCCCAGCCAACTTCTTTCTGAAAGCAAAGAAGCCGAGAGAGTTCCCCCAAAGCTAGGCTGACACAAGGTTGGGAAGGGTGTAAAAGAGATGGATGGATAAAAAAGAATAGAATAGAATAGAATAGAATAGAATAGAATAGAATAGAATAGAATAGAATAGAATAGAATAGAATAGAATAGAATAGAATAATGAAATAAGAATAGAATAGAATAATGAAATAAGAAGAGAATAGAATAATGAAATAAGAAGAGAAGAGAAGAGAAGAGAAGAGAAGAGAAGAGAAGAGAAGAGAAGAGAAGAGAAGAGAAGAGAAGAGAAGAGAAGAGAAGAGAAGAGAAGAGAAGAGAAGAGAAAATACGGAATGAATAGAATAGAATAGAATAGAATAGAATAGAATAGAATAGAATAGAATAGAATAGAATAGAATAGAATAGAATAGAATAGGATAGGATAGGATAGGATAGGATAGGATAGGATAGGATAGGATAGAATAGAAAATATGGAATGGAATGGAATAGACTAGACTAGACTAGAATAATAGAGCTGAAAGGGACCTTGGAGGTCTTCTAGTCCAGCCCCCTGCTCAAACAGGAGAACCTATACCATCAGATAAGTGACTGTCTCGTTTCTCCTTAATTCCAGGTTGCTTCTCTCTTTGATCCGTATCCAACCATTGTGTCTTATCCTGCCTTCTGGCGCTTTGGAGAATAATTTGACCCCCCTCTTCTTGGGGGCAGCCCCTCCAATACTTTGGCCAATACCTTACTTTTCTCTGCATTGAATTTCCCACTTGTCTGGTAGGACCCAGCGTCCAAGTCTCTCACGCACACAGCGGGAAAGGATGTGAGATGCTGAAAAAGGCTATTGGCAACCAGGGAACAATGATTTTGCTTCCTATTGGCTTAGCAGGGGGTAGAGGACAGGCTGGCACAGGCGGGCTAGTGTCGGCCAGGGATTGGCAGCAGGCTAAATCTGGCAAAAACCCATCCACCCCCCCCCCCACTCCCCGTTGCAGCTCTGGAGAAGAGATTGCTGCAGCCTGCCTTGCTCTCCCAAACATCTAAGCGATGTGGAACATGCCAATAAAAGCCGAGAGCCAATAAGCAAAATTGTCCCCCTGGCATCAATTTTTGGGGAAGCAACTGCGCGGAAGAGCGTTGCCCGTGTTTCGCCCTTATTTACAACATTCGTTAGGCTGAATTATTGCCTCCTTCAACGTGGGCTCCTCAGTGGGAAGAAGCGCGACGGCAACCGTGCGTTAGGATCAATTCTGGGGAAGGAAAGAGCTAAAAAAAAAAAAGGCAGCCAAACGGCCAGCAATGCTGGAAACGGGATTTTTGGAGGGTTTTTTTTTTTTTTTTATAGGAGAAAGCATCCAGGCAGCTGCCCGGATGAGCGATGGTACAGAAATATGGCCAACCCATCCAATTTTTCTTTCTTTCTTTTTTTTTCCCCAGGGAGAGAATTCTAATGTCATTGTCAAGGGTATCTTACAGAATAACAGAATTGGAAGGAAGCTTGGAGGTCTTCTAGTCCAACCCCCTGCTTATAACAGAACTAATGAATCTTCTTGAGTGAGAGGCAAAATGTTTTCAAACAAAAAAAAAACCCAACAAACCAAGGAATGGAACGGAACGGAACAGAAGAGAACAAAACAGAACAGAACAGAATAGAAAATAAATAGAAAATAGAACAGAACAGAACAGAATAGGGAAAATTAATAGAATGGAATGGAATGGAATGGAATGGAATAGAATAGAATAGAATAGAATAGAATAGAATAGAATAGAATAGAATAGAATAGAATAGAATAGAATAGAATAGAATAGAATAGAATAGAATAGAATAGAATATATGGAATAGAATAGAATAGAATAGAATAGAATAGAATGGAATAGAATGGAATAGAATAGAATAGAATAGAATAGAATAGAATAGAATAGAATAGAATAGAATAGAATAGAATAGAATAGAATATATGGAATGGAATGGAATGGAATGGAATGGAATGGAATAGAATAGAATAGAATAGAATAGAATAGAATAGAATAGAATAGAATAGAATAGAATAGAATAGAATAGAATAGAATAGAATAGAATAGAATATATGGAATGGAATAGAATAGAATAGAATAGAATAGAATAGAATAGAATAGAATAGAATAGAATAGAATAGAATAGAATAGAATAGAATAGAATAGAATAGAATAGAATAGAATATATGGAATGGAATGGAATGGAATAGAATAGAATAGAATAGAATAGAATAGAATAGAATAGAATAGAATAGAATAGAATAGAATAGAATAGAATAGAATAGTATGGAATGGAATGGAATGGAATGGAATGGAATGGAATGGAATGGAATGGAATAGAATAGAATAGAATAGAATAGAATAGAATAGAATAGAATAGAATAGAATAGAATAGAATAGAATAGAATTGAATAGAATAGAATAGAATAGAATAGAATAGAATAGAATAGAATAGAATAGAATAGAATAGAATAGAATAGATGGGATGGAATGGAATGGAATAGAATAGAATAGAATAGAATAGAATAGAATAGAATAGAATAGAATAGAATAGAATAGAATAGAATAGAATAGAATAGAATAGAATAGAATAGAATAGAGCTGGAAGGGACCCTGGAGATCTTCTAGTCCAGCCTCCTGCTCAAGAAGGAGAACCTATACCATTTCAAACAAATGCTTGTCCAATCTCTTCTTTAAAACCTCCAGTGATGGATTGCCCACAATTTCTGAAGGCAAGCTGTTCCACTGGTTAATTGTCCTCACTGTTAGGAAGTTTCTCCTTAATTCCAGTTGCCCTTGGAAAAAACACCTTTGGGGCAACCATGACTTGGAGGATTGATAATCTCTATAGACATAAAGAATAACACAGTTGGAAGGTACCTTGAAGGTCGTCTAGTCCAACCCCCTGCTCAAGCAGGAAACCCTATTCTTCATTCTAAACAAATGGCTGTCCAATCTTTTCCTAGAAGCCCCCAACGATGGAGCACCCACAGCTTCTGGAGGCAGGTTGTTCCACTGGTTAATTGTTCTGACTGTCAGGAAGTTTCTCCTTGGTTCTAGCTTGCTTCTCTCCTTGATTGGTTTCCATCTGTTGTTTCTTGTCCTGCCTTCTGGTGCTTTGGAGAATAGCTTGACTTCCTCTTCTTTGGGGCAGCCCCTGAGATATTGGAAGGCTGCTATCATGTCACCCCTCACCCTTCTCTTCATTAAACTAGACTTACCCAATTCCAGCAACCGTTCCTTATATGATTTATCTTCCAGTCCCCTGATCATCTTTGTTGCTCTTCTCTGCACCCTTTCTAGAGTCTCAACATCTGGATGAAGGATCTCTAGTGTATCCCAGTGGGTCTTTCACACCCAGCTGCATGCAATTTTCTAACCACCTGCGGTCCTTTCTTGCAATGCTCTGGGACAGGAATCAGTGGAGCTTCAGTTATTTGTTTGAAAAATCCAGTAGATTGGTGTCCATGGAGATTCTCAGTCATCCAGGTCACGTTTATCCCAAAGGCGCTTTTTTCAGCAGGCACCTGGACTTCCTTGTTTTTCTTTGAAGACATTTTGCTTCTCATCCAAGAAGCTTCTTCAGCTCTGAAGGAGCTTCTTGGATGAGAAGCGAAACATCTTCAAAGAAAAACAAGGAAGTCCAGGTGCCTCGTGAAAAAGCACCCTTGGGATCCAGTAGATTGGGACACGGGAATACGATCTGTCTCTACCCTACCACTGCCGAGTAATGTAGTTACAATTACAAATATAAATACATGCAGAGAAATATAATTGCTTAGTGCAGGGCTCTCCAAACATGGCACCCTTAAGACTTGTGGACTTCAACTCCCAGAATTCCCCAGCCACCCTGGCTGGCTGAAGAATTCTGGGAGTTGAAGTCCACAAGTCTTAAAATTGCCAAGCTTGCGAGGCCCCTGGTCTGAACCTCAGGAAATGTAAGACGTACGGACTTCAACTCCTAGAATCCCCCACCCAGCATGAGGAATAAGCCAGGCTGGCTGGGGAATTCTGGGAGTCGAAGTCCACAACACCCTTAACTTGCTGAGGCTCAGAAACACGGATCTAGGCTCTTCTTGACTCTCACTAAAAGCTTCCTTTAACTGGAGATTCTGGGTCAAAACAGGCGGCCTTCTGCATTCACGTCACGTCTCCGGTTGATAGGCTCTAATAATGTCTGCAAATCTCAGCTTTTTTTCAATCCCCCAAACTTCAAAAGACATTTGATGCGATCCTCCACAAGATTGTAGAGCCGAGCCGAGCCGAGCTGTTAGACCCCCGAGGACACGAGGATGCCTTCGCACATCTTGTGCCGCTTTGTTACTGAATTAATCAATTTTCTCACTTTCTTTCATAGATTGAATAACAACGCACGATTCCTCCCAAACCGTCAAGTTTTCTGAGGGTTGTTTACAGCCAAGAAACCCCGGGCCCCCCAACGCACAACTTCAACAAAGTTCAAAAAAAGTAATTTGTGAATGAAAGGCGAGTACACGTGTCCCAGGATAACGCTGCAGGATCTGATTTGAGTCAATCACTGGTGGAACAGAGGTTCTATCTTTCGAGCTTTCGGACAAGGAGAACATTGTAGATTTCACAAAGAGCCGGCATAATCGTACTCCACTCAGTATCAAGGATGAAGCTGTAGAGGTGGTCAACAGTATTACATATCCGGGGGTGCAGATAGCTAACAATCTGAATTGGTCTCCCCACATGTCATCCTTACTGAATTGTGCAAACCAACGTCTGCATTTCCAGCGTCAGATGAGGAGAGCACATCTTTCTCCTTCTGTCCTGACCACTTTTTACAGAGGCACGATTGAAAAGCATTTTAACAAACTGTATCACCGTCTGGTTTGGTGGCAGCCGAGCTTCAGATAGAAGGCCCATACACAGAGTGGTGAGGACAGCTGAAAAGAGCATAGGAAGCTTGCTTTCGGTGATTCAGGATACGGCTTAGAAGCGCTCGTATGGGCTTAGAGGAGCACGGAGCATTGTGACCCCACACATCTACTCCAAGGTCTGTTTCTGTTGCTCCCCTCTGGGAGGAGGTTTTGAAGTATTTATAGCAGGACTACCCGATTCTGCAATAGCTTTGTTCCCTAGGCCATCCGTCTGGTAAACTCGCAAGATTCATTTTTCTCGCCGTGCACAGGTATACATAACCCAAACTAGACTGCTGTTACTCTGTGTCATATAATACATGTGGGTATGTGCATAATTCTGTATTTATTCATTTATTTTGTCCTATTTAAGTAGTGCATATCGGAGGTGTGACCCTTTGAGAGTAGGATGCAATGAAACCTTGTTTTAATGTATGACGATTAGTGTACATTCAAAGTGACAATAAAGTCATTATTCTATTCCAGGGGTCTTCAAACTTGGCCCCTTTATGACATGTGGATTTCAACTCCCAGAATTCCTCAGCTAGGCATGCTGGCTGAGGAATTCTGGGAGTTGAAGTCCAAAAGTCATAAAAGGGCCAAGTTTGAAGACCCCTGTTCTTCTCTTCTATTCTCTTCTCTTCTGTTCTGTTCTGTTTTGTTCTGTTCTGTTCTATTCTATTCTATCCAAAGGAATTCAATGATTTTTAACTAGATTTCTGATTGTTACAAACATTTCAACCCCATGGATGCAGAGAACTGTTGGTGGAATTTTTATTTTATCATAAGCTTCACCTTATATACCTTGCACATTTATAGAACACTATTATGAATGGGTGAATCCATCTATTTCCAATCAGGATCCTGTTCTCTTTTGTTCACCCACAAGTAACATCAGTTTGTGGGGGGGGGGGGCGCTGTTTGTTTCTTTAAAAAAAATTGAGTGAAACCAACAATTAAGCAGTTGTTTAAATATCGTTTCAAAAATACTTTTTTTCCAGGGAAGGGGTTTTTTTTTTTGAATACATAATTCGAGTGAGAATTACACTGAGAGATATTCAGAAACAGTCAAAATCTGTGGCTCGGTCCCAGTGACAGGTGTTGATTAAATCAGCATGTGGTAGTTTCATAAAAGTTAAATCTCCTTGTATGGTGCCAGGAAGGCAGCCTTGAGAATATTCAGAACCTCCGCTATGGAGCATTTCTTAAGTCCTGGAAGGCAGATACTAGTGCAGGGGCAGGCAACCTTGGCTCTTTTATGACTCGTGGACTTCAATTCCCAGAATTCCTGAGCCAAGCCACGCTGAGGGGAAAGGGAGGGGTTTGCAAGCTGAGCCATGCTGGCTCAGGAATTCTGGGAGTTGAAGTCTACCAGTCATAAAAGAGCCAAGGTCGCCTACCCCTGGCCTAGGCCTAGGCCGCTTTATGACTCGTGGACTTCAACTCCCAGAATTCCTGAGCCACCCCTGCTGAGGGGAAAGGGAGAGGTTTCCAAGCTGAGCCATGCTGGCTGAGGAATTCTGGGAGTTGAAGTCCACGAGTCGTAAAAGAGCCGAGGTTACCTGCCCCTGTACTAGTGGGAAGAGGCTCAGGTTGGTTCCTCCCTGACTCAGTGAAGTGTAAGAAGAAGGGAAGGCAAAGCCAAGCGGACATCTGGAATCCTTTGTTCTCTCTGAGCTGTTCTCCTACAGACGTTTCATTATTTCACCAGGTAACATCATCAGTGCTAAAAGAGAGTGGGGCTTGAAGCCGGGAGAGGAGGAGGAGGAGGAAGAAGACTGTGGGGTCCTTGGTGCCCTCTGAGCTTGGTGGTTTCCTTGCAGACGTTTCATTAACAAACTAGGTGACGTCATCAGTGTTAGAATGGAGTAGGCTTTGGGAGGAGGAGGGGGAGGAGGAGAAGGAGGAGGAGGGAGGGGGAGGAGGAGGGGGAGGAGGAGGAGGAAGACGACTGTGGGGTCCTTAGTGCCCTCTGAACTTGGTTGTGGTGTAGACACCATAACACCATGTGGCATCGGTCAGCTGGCCTGATTGGTCAACCTGTCTGGCGGGAAAGATACAACACCGGGTTGGGTGTTACCTGGCCGGTGGGAAAAGAGAGCAACTGGGTTGGCTGATTTCAGGAGCTTCAGTAGTATAAAAGGGGGCAACGGGGGTAGGGCTTGTAGTTCCATCTTGTAATCAATAAAAAAATATCACGTACGATGCTGACTCGTTATTGTGTCCACGCGACCGCCCACGCTACAACAGTGGCGACGAAGGTGGGACTCAGTGAAGCGCATTAAGACAGGACTCCAGAAAAGCTGGCTAGCGTTGCCGCAAAGAGCGGAGAGACAGCTCCGCACCGCGGAAAAATTTAAAAAGCCGTCAACTAAGGCAGAAGAATGTCGAAGCTCGGCATCGTGAGGGAGTTCGACGTCCGACAACCGGAAGAATGGGAAGACCATGTGGGCCAAGTTGAGGGCTACTTGTTAGTAAATGGCATAAATGAGGACCGCAGGAAAGCAGCAGCATTATTATCCCTCAGTGGACCAGCGGTTTATAAGATAGCTGTGGGACTGTGCCACTCGGCAGCGGTCACCTCAGTTTCTTACACCGAACTAAATAAAAGACTGAGACGACATTTTATCACGTGACCCGCCTCCCCCCTCCCCCGGGACCCTGCAACCCTCATAAATGTGAGTCAGTGGCCCAGCAGCTGAATGTTGATCCCGCGACCTGAGGGAATGCTGAAAAATGTGAAAAACAGTCATAAGTCGCTTTTTTCCACTGCCGTTGGAACTTGGGTCGCTAAATGAGTAAGTTGCAAGTTGTAGGACTACATGCATTGATACTGGGGTCGTTTGATCGCCATTTGCAACTTTCCCGGCCCACCTCCGACAACAGGGGAAGCCCTATTTGTTTAACGGCCATGTGACTCGCTTAAGGACTGCGGTGATTGGCCCTGGTAAAACTGGGGTTAAAAAAAAAGCTCATAAAATTAGATGCGACTCATGGAACAGTCAACTGGCTCAGCAGTCCAAACTCTGGTCCTGCTTACTGCTGTTCAGTCCGGGACTACCTGTAAGTCGTACGTCGAGGACCTACACTTTAGACCTGTGGTTGACTTCTCCCTGTGTCTCATTCCTCATCAACCTGCCCTTGTTGTGACTACCAAATGCCTATTTCCCCCCCCCCCCCAAATCCTTAAGAAACAGTCAGAAGATTGAGGACACAGATAAACACCTCCAAGTGGCCTCAATGACTCTCTAAAAGGATGCAAATGACCAGCTGTCTGCAAGGAGTATAAATCCTTCAATTCCCCTACCATCCAGTCAGAACTGAAGAAGCTTCTTGAATGAGAAGTGAAACATTTTCAAAGAATAATAAGAAAGTCCCAGGAGGATACAGATAAGCCTCCCAGTGGCCTCAACAACTCTCCGAAAGAAGGCAAATGACCAGCTGTCTGCAAGGAGTATAAATCCTTCCATTCCCCACCATCCAGTCAGAGCTGAAGAAGCTTCTTGGATGAGAAGTGAATCATCTTTAAGGAATAATAAGGAAGTCCCAGGAGGATACAGAGAAGCCTCCAAGTGGCCTCAACGACCCTCTAAAAGAAGGCAAATGACCAGCTGTCTGCAAGGAATATAAATCTTTCCATTTCCCCCCTCCATCCGGTCAAAGCACCTTTGGGACAACGCTGACCTGGATGACTTGAGAATCTCCATGGACATTTAGCCAGGCACTTTGGGATGAAATCTGTTCGGATGGTGTAGGAGCATGAATGGATTTCCAGAAAACCTTGCAGACTGCAGGAACCATTTGTGTTTTAGTTTGAGATGCAGACAACAGGGAGTCATCCCCATCATCCTGTGCCCGTCGTCAACAGGGAAGGGACCCAGGGCAGAAAAACATCCTGCAGCTAAGAAGGCTCCACACCCATTTGCACCACTCAGGTGACCCCAAGGACACAGGTAAAACCTCCAAGTGGCCTCAACAACTCTCCAAAAGAAGGCAAATGACCAGCTGTCTGCAAGGAGTATAAATCCTCCCGTTCCTCCACCCTCCAGTCAGAGCCGAAGAAGGTTCTGGGATGAGAAGCGAAACGTCTTCAAAGAAAAACAAGAGAGTCCAATTGCCTCCTGGGAAAAGAAAAAAAAAGCACCTTTGGGACAGTCAGAGCACCCTACCTGTGAAAAATCAGCCGGGTTTATTTCTTGATGGAAACCGCAAGGATGATGATGAAGATCAGAAGAACGACCAGCCCGGCAGAGATAACACAACATTTCACTCTCCTTGCTCGCCGCTGAGGAGGACAAAAGAAACAAAGATCAACATACGGGATGTGACACACAAACAAAAGTCTTTAAGGGGTTATATTATAACACCGGGAACTCTTGACATGCTCTAAGGAGGGAGAAAAATGAGCTTGGGAACCAACTGATGGGTGGACAAGAGAATCAATGTTAAAAAAAAATAACACGGGGACGCGTACAAAGAAACTGTGATTGTCATAGGCAACGGTCAGGGTTTCGTCTCAGAATGTGTGAAATTGGTTGTGGGTCTCCAAGAACTGTACAGCTTTTTTTTTTTTTTACAATCTGTGGTGTACTTGAGACCAGCTTTGTGTGATTTATGTTTATAAATGCTATTGACACTTTCTTCTCTTAATTCTGTCTCAGGAGAGAGAGATAATGAAGATCTCTCCATTATATTCCTCTCCCTCCCTCCCTCCTCCTCCCTCCTCCCTCCATTCCTTCCTTTCTTCCCACACTTTCCTTCCTTCCTCCCTCCCACATTGCTTTCCTTCCTTCCTTTCCTTCCTTCCTTCCTTCCTTCCTTCCTTCCTCCTTCCTTCCTTCTTCCTTCTCCTTCCTCTTTCCTTCCTTCCTCCCTCCACATTTCCTTCCTTCCTCCACCTCCCACATTGCTTCTCTTCCTTCCTTCCTTCCTTCCTTCCTTCCTTCCTTCCTTCCTTCCTTCCTTCCTTCCTTCCTTCCTTCCTTCCTTCTTCTCCATACATTTCCTTCCTTCCCTCCCTCCCACACATTCCTTCCTTTCTTCCTCCCTCCCTCCCACACATTTATTTCCTTCCTTCCTTCCCTCCCTTCCTCCCACATTTCCTTCCTTCCTCCCTTCCTCCACATTTCCTTCCTTCCTCCTTCCTTCCTTCCTTCCTTCCTTCCTTCCTTCCTTCCTTCCTTCCTTCTTCCTTCCTTCCTTCCTAAATTGCTTCTTTTTATGTACTGCTTCCTGCAGAGACTGAGCTGAATCAAATATTACACTTTTCACTATTGTCTGCGATCAGATCTACGATCCAGAACTAGCCTCTCATTTTCGAGTCAAGTCAGGGGTCATCCTCATGAAGGGAAGGGAAAGGCAACCTTTTGCCTCTCAAAAAGATATCCCACCTTTTTCTGCCTGACCTTTGGAGAGAAAGTTTCCTTCACAAGAAACACCACATTGCTGTGAAATCACTGCTTCAGCGTGGAGTTCGCAAAGGTCAATAATATTAACTACCTTTTTCCTACCTTTTTAAAGTGGGGGATATCGATTTAAATCAGCAACTGGGTTGTGGGTTTTTTTTCCCCTTTTCTTTATACAATGGCATTTGGCTAGATCAATCTCTTCCGGATGTAGAAAAGAATTGGATTATTGCCTGTCGATCTGCACGAACCGCTATTGACGTCTCTGCGACGTTATTCCATACTCTGCAACTTGTTTTTTTTTTCTTTATTAAATTTATGGCCACCCATGTCACTATTGAGCGATTCCCTTAAATGTACAATGATTTAGCTTGTGTTAGTGGGTTCTTTCCCCTCCCCTTCTGTGAATCGCATTTGTGATTCTTGCATTTGGGAATCAGGTGGTGGGGAAAAACAAACGGCATCGGGATAGCAGTCGGATTTGGCCAGGGAAAAACATCAGGGTGGTGAAATAAGGGAAAGTGGACTTCTCAGTGATAATTGAGGGAGGGAGGAGAGAAATGGCTTAAACCATTATGCCTCCTCAACAACTAAAGAGACAACGCCTGTTCATCAAACTTTGACCTAATCCTGTCTTTCATAGCCAAGGGATTGGTTTTCTGACAATATCACTAAAAGGAAAATCACCTGGCTCAATAGTAGTAACTGTGAGAGGGATCTCGGAGTCCTAGTGGACAATCACTTAAATAGGAGCCAGCCGTGTGCTGCAGCTGCCAAAAAAGCCAACACAATCTTAGGCTGCATTAACACAGGGATAGAATCAAGATCACATGAAGTACTAATACCACTTTACAATGCTTTGGTAAGGCCACACCTGGATACCGCATCCAGTATTGGTCACCACGATGTAAAAAAGATGTCGAGACTCTAGAAAGAGTACAGAGAAGAGCAACAAAGATGATTAGGGGGCTGGAGGCTAAACATATAGGGAACGGTTGCTGGAATTGGGTATGTGTAGTTTAATGAAGAGAAGGACGAGGGGGACATGATAGCAGTGTTCCAGTATCTCAGGGGCTGCCCCAAAGAAGAGGGAGTCAAGCTGTTCTCCAAAGCACCCGAAGGCAGACAAGAAGCAACGGATGGAAACTAATCAAGGAGAGACGCAACCTAGAACTAAGAAGAAATTTCCTGACAGTTATAACAATCAACCAGTGGAACTACCTGCCTCCAGAAGTTGTGGATGCTCCAGCAGTGGAAGTTTTTAAGACAACCATTTGTCTGAAATGGTATAGGTTTTCCGGCCTGAGCAGGGGTTGGACTAGAAGACCTCCAAGGTCCCTTCCAACTCTGTTATTCTATTCTATTCTATTCTATTCTATTCTATTCTATTCTATTCTATTCTATCTTTCTATTCTATCTATTCAATTCTATTCTATTCTATTCTATTCTATTCTATTATTATTATTATATATTATTATTATTATTATTATTATTATTAGTCAGATCTCCATTATCTTCCTTCCTACTTACCTTCCATCCATCCATATCTCTCCTTTGTTCCTCCCTTATACATTCCTTCCTTCCTTCCTTCCTTCCTTCCTTCCTTCCTTCCTTCCTTCCTTCCTTCCTTCCTTCCTTCCTTCCTTCCTTCTTCCTTCCTTCATCATCTCTCCCTGTCCTACATTTCCTTCCTTCCTACCTTCATCCTTCATCCATCCATCCATCCATCCATCCATCCATCCATCCATCCATCCATCATCTCTCCCTCTCCTACATTTCCTTCCTTCCTTCCTTCCTTCTCCTTCCTTCCTTCTTCCTTCCTTCCTTCCTTCCTTCCTTCCTTCCTTCCTTCCTTCCTTCCTTCCTTCCTCCCCCTCCCCCCCCTCCTTCCTGGACACCTTAACAAGTAGAATAATTTGAGGAAGGAACCTCCGTTCAGAAGAAAACTACGCTGCACTTTGCCACTTACCCTCTACAGAAAACAAACGTATTTGCTAGCTTGGACAAATACGCAGAGACCAACGCATAAAGGTTCTTGTTTACGTTGCAGAAAATCAAACACACACCAAAAATGCGAGAAGAATTTGTCCCAACCCCAAACTTACAGCCTGGAGAATGCGACACAAGGGAATTAAATCCCTCATGAGATACTCCCTAATGGCTGGGTCAAAGAGCTGTTAACCAGCAAGTCGCTGAGCAAGAGACTGCAGCCACCCTGTGCCTGTTTCACATGGAGGAGGTAAACCATGCCACTTTCCAAATTCATTCTCCCTTCTCAGACAATAGGCCAGGGGTCTTCAAACTTGGCCCTTTGATGACTGGTGGACTTCAACTCCCAGAATTCCTCAGTCGGCCATTTTGATGAAACTGCGAGTTGGATCCAGAACAAGTGGGTCTTCAAACTTGGCCCTTTGATGACTGGTGGATTTCAACTCCCAGAATTCCTCAGCCAGCGTGCCTGGCTGAGGAATTCTGGGAGTTGAAGTCCACCAGTCATAAAATGGCCCAAGTTTGAAGACCTCTGCAATAGGCAGCGCAGGGCTGCATTAACTTTCAAGGCCTGCGTTAATTTTGAAAACTTTTTTTCACATTTCCTTGAACTCTGTCAGACCCACTCAGACACCCCGCTTATTCGATATTGAGGCGGCGGCTGAAGGCACGGACGCAAGCGAAAGCGATTACCCCACCCCAAAAGTGGATTAAAGCTGAAGAGATTACATTAATAAATAATAAATAAATAAATAAATAAATCTGACTGCTAAATGAAGCTGTCAAGTCAGGGGACGCGTTAATGCTGAAAGACATCCAGAAGAATGGAGGTGACCCCTTTCTGAGGGAAGTCAAATTATATGTAAGCAAATATTGCAGAGATGAATTTCTCCTGCTAATCCTCTGAGTGGGGAACCTAATCTTGGTTTTTGAGGCCAACCGCAGAATTGTGACAGGCCGATGATGAGATTTGGGAGAAAGAAAGGGAAAAAAAACAAACCCTAGGAACAAAATTGAGTTTGGCTTACTGTCTCTCTTTCCCACCAATTAAAAGAAAAGGCATTATCTTTCTCTCTGTGTGTTGTTGTTTTTAATTCAAACTGGAGTTGAGACACATTTTAATTAAAATTTTATTTTGTTTTTTTAATCTTGCACCCCATGGGAAGTTGTCTTCCTGGACTGACTCCCAGCCTAGGGCACAGGTCTGCAAACTTGGCAACTTTAAGACTTGTGGACTTCAAATCCCAGAATTCCTTGCCAAGTTTGCTTGAGGAGTTATGGGAGTTGAAATCCACAAGTCTTTAAGTTGCCAGCTTGCTGGCTGAGAATTGTGGGAGTTGAAGTCCCTAAGTTTTAAAGTTGCCAAGTTTGACTGAGGAGTTCTGGGAGTTGAAGTCCAAAAGTCTTAAAGCTGCCAGGTTGCTGGCTGAGGAATTCTGGGAGTTGAAGTCCCCAAGTCTTAAATTTGCCAAGTTTCGCTGATGAATTGTGGGAGTTGAAGTCCAGAAGTCTTAAAGTTGCCAGGTTGGTGGTTGAGGAATTCTGGGAGTTGAAGTCCCCAAGTCTTAAAGTTGCATGTTTGGCTGAGGATTCTGGAAGTTGAAGTCCACAAGTCTTAAAGTTTCCAACTTTGGAGACCTCCTAGGATCAGGAGCCCCCCAAGACAGTAAAAACCTCTAAAAATGCACCAATCAATTCCTTTGGGACAAGGAGATGGATTTCCTATTATAGGTAGTCCTTGACTTACGACCACAACTGAGTTACTAAGCAAAGCAATTGTTCAGGGAGTTCTGCCCCATTTTATGATCTTTTGACCACAGCTGTCAAGCAAATCGCCCAAGTTGTTAAGTGAATTCTGTGGTTGTTAAGCCAATCCCCGCTTGTCAGAAGCTGGCTGGGAAGTTTGCAAAAGGGGATCGCACGACCCCCCGGGACACGGCCACCGTCATAAATAGGAGTCACTTGACAAGCAGCCAAATTTTGATCACGTGACCATGGGGGGAAGGCCGCGAGGGTCTTGTGTGTGAAAAACAGTTGTGAGTCCTTTTTTTCAGGGCCATTGTAACTTCGAACGGTCACTAAACGAACTGTTGTAAATTGAGGATTACGTGTATGGATCAGTAAACTGAATGGTAGATAAATAATAATAACAACAACAACACAACAACAACTAATAAAGTTGGAAGGGACCTTGGAGGTCATCTAGTCCAACCCACTGCCCCAAAGGAATTGATTTCCTTTTATAGGCTGCATCGTGTCCTGCCACCCTGATCGTCACTACCCCTCCTTTCAATTCTAGAATTAAAAATAAGATTCTAGTCCTCAACCTATGTTCACAATCGACCCCCCCCCCAAATTTATGTTGCTAAGTGAGACATGTGTTGACATTTGCCCCGTTTTACGACCTTTCTCGCCACGGGCTGTTCAGCGAATCAATGCCGTCGTTAAGTTAGTCACCCGGTCATTAAGTGAATGCGGATTCCCCCATGGACTGGGCTTGTCAGACTGTCACAAAAGGGGATCACGTGGCACACGCACACCACACACACCCTGGGGACTCTGCAACGGTCGTAAATAGGGAGTCACTTGCCAAGTGTCTGAATTTTAATCATGTGACTAATGGGGACGCTGCAACGGTCGTAAGTGTGAAAAACGGTCATAAATTGCTTCTTCGGTGCCGATGTAACTTTGAACGGTCACTAAATGAATGGTGGTAAGCCAAGGACTTTCTATTTTGCTTTTTGCCTTGCCCTCAAGTGGTGCAGATTTGCTAAATAGCCACCCCCTTTGAGCCTCCTAAAGTTCTCCCCTCCACACACACATAAGCCCTACCACAATTTATATAATAATAATAATAATAATAATAATAATAATAATAATAATGATGATGATGATGATGATGATGATGATGCCTGGAGCATCTGCTTTTTCAAACATCTCAGTAACATCCCCATAAATGTTTGAAAAAGCAGGTGCTCAAGGCGTTGTTGTTGTTATTAATATATATATATATATATATATATATATATATATATATATATATATATATATATTATATATATATATATAGTTTGGCGGGTCGAATCCCGAGTGCCGCGTAACAGAGTGAGCGCCTGTTACTCATCCCAGCTTCTGCCA
>CM044356.1:217929867-218174867 GCA_024294585.1 Vipera latastei
GGATTTGATCTCCCTTTACATAGAAACGGCTCCCAGTGTTGGTGGGTGTGTTCTTGGTGGTCCTTTGATTAGGCTGTGGTTTATTGTTTGATTGTTTGTCTGAGCTGGCCGTTGCTTCCTTGGACTATATTGTTTACTCTTCGAAAAACTTTGTTCTAAAATTATAACATTGCCTTTCAACTCTTCTCCCTTCCTCAGGAACTTGGTGCTTCCATTCTTCTGGATCAGAAACCCAGGATGGTTAGCAAGAAACGTGACCCGGATAGGCGCTTTTGAGGGTGTGAAAGACCCAGTGAATCTTTTGGTTCAGAAAGTCAATGCGGAAAAGTTGTCCATTATTTCTGTATGTTGTGAATCTCTGGCTGAAAGAGAACAAGGGATGGGATTCTTGTGAAGATGCTTTTCATGTCACCTTCTGGGTGATGAAAATGTCGTTTCCATCGGTTCCTGTTTGCAGAAACTGTTGGCCATTATTTATTCTCCCGCTTTTCTCACCGGTTTCGCTGCTGTGTCATTTCGTGTAGACATGACACCTGCTCTAAAGGACTGCTTTTCTGCTTTATTGCAGAATGATTCTTTTTTTTTTTTCCTGGCTGGTCAACCGCTGTAGGAACCAGAATTGGGGCTAAAAAGAGTTAGCCAAACATGGGGAAAAAAAGAATTAAGAAATGCAGAATATTCAGAAATTATTTGGGGGAAAGGTCAAGGTTTTACAGTCATCATGGGGTCCATGCAAGCAGGGAGATGGAGTGGTTATGGGTTATACTCGTAATCAGAAGTAATCTCCAAGCTGTTGTACATCTCATAATAGGCAGGAGGAAAACGAAGTAGCCTGATAGGGTGGATTTTATCCTTTCCCTGAATAAGACTCCACTGGGCCACTGAGAATTCTCAGTTATCATTATATGTTGCAAACGAGAGGAAGGAAGGAAGGAAGGAAGGAAGGAAGGAAGGGAAGGAAGGAAGGAAGGAAGGAAGGAAGGAAAGGAATAGCACTTGGACTTATATACCGCTTCACAGTGGTTTACAGCCCCCTCTAAGCGGTTGACAGAGTTGGCCTATTGTGCCCCCAACAATCTGGGTCCCCATTTTACTGACCTCAGAAGGATGGAAGGCAGAGTCAACCTTGAGCCGGTCAGGATTGAACTCCCGGCAGTGGGCAGAGTTTTGCCGGCAATCCTGCATTCTAAACCACTGTGCCACCAGGGCTTCATAGTTTCATAGCCTTCTAACAGACATCTCTGCTTTCGGCTCTCTAGTTTCTTTCAAAGCAGCTTTTTCAAAGGGCTTTTAGGCCTTGGCTCCAAATTATCTTTCCTTTCCTTTCCTTTCCTTTCCTTTCCTTTCCTTTCCTTTCCTTTCCTTTCCTTTCCTTTCCTTTCCTTTCCTTTCCTTTCCTTTCCTTTCCTTTCCTTTCCTTTCCTTCTTCACCCTTTCCTTTCCTTTCCATCATACATCTCCCCTCCCTCCTTTTCTTTCTTTCTTTTCTTTCTTTCTTTCTTCTTTCCTTTCTTTCTTTCTTTCTTTCTTTCTCTTTCTTTCCTTTCTTTCTTTCCTTCTCTTTCTTTCCTTTCTTTCTTTCTTTCTTCCTTCCTTTCCTTTCCATCATACATCTCCTCCCTCCCTCCCTCCCTCCCTCCCTCCCTCCCTCCCTCCCTCCCTCCCTCCCTCCCTCTCTTTCTTTTCTTTCTTTCTTCCTTTCCTTCCTTCCTTCCTTCCTCCTTCCTTCCTTCCTTCCTTCCTTCCTTCCCTTTCCTTCCTTTCCTTTCCTTTCCCCTTTCCTCATTTCTACTTTCCCCTTTCTCTGTCTCCTTTCCCTCCCCTATTTTCCTTAGTTTGGGACATTTTGGTTACTGTTTCTTATGTATCTGATTTAGAAGCCATCTAATGTCCTTAGGGACTTGTGATCTATACATACAATTTTGAATAGTGACAAAAGCAACAACTTGGCTTGTCTATCACACACCGGGTCTGAAGCCCTTACAATTCCTCAGCACTCTTCGCCGCTGAAAATTTCAGTACCACGGCCAGCACCATTTCATATTAGAATTACACCATCCACAATGCAATAACAAACCGTGAATCTGAAACACGCTCAGCTCTTAAATGAGAAAGGAGCCAACAGATCAATCACTCTGTCGGAGCGATTCCAACAATCAACACAGACCCACATTCGTGCATTTAGACGCAACCCCCCCTTAGCTACACAAATCATATACCCCCAAAAAATGAATGTAGGATTTTGACCTTACGTTGTAATGTTATTCACTCTTAGTAAGCAGTCGGTAGGAGCTGCTTTCTCCAAATATATCTATATAGGATTACTGATAAAATATTTGTAGCTCAGGGCTGAACTGTGGGGCCCTCGTTGGTTTCTGAGCTTGGTTGTTTGGCCTGAAGACATTTTATTACCCAACGAGGTAACATCATCAGTGCTAGAAGGGAGTGGGGTTTGTGGAGTGGGAGGAGGAGGAGGAGGGGAGGAGGAGGAGGTCTGTGTGGTCCTTGGTGCTCTCTGAGCTTGCTTGTTTCAGACGTTTCTTGACCCAACTATGTAACCTCATCAGTACTACAAGGGAACTAGTACTTGTAGTTTCCTTGATTGGGGTATTGTTTTACTGTTCGTCTGTTAGGGTTAGGAGTTAATCTGGGAGGTTAATCTCTGCTTATCTGGGTATCAACTGGTGGCAAGGAGGTGTTTTAGTTTTGGTTTTCTTTTTAGCTTTTGTCTTTTTTGAATGGTATGTAGATGTTGTTTATCTCTCTATGTCTGTTGATGGGAGGCAGCACAATCCACTTGTATATATACAGAGAGCAAACCCCACTTCCTTCTAGCACTGATGATGATGCCTAGTTTGGTAATGAAACATCTGCAAGAAAACCACGAAGCTCAGAGAGCACCAAGGACCCCACCAGTCCTCCTCCTCCTCTTCACAAATCCCACTCCCTTCTAGCACTGATGATGTTACCTAGTTGTGTCATGAAATGTCTGCAAGAAACACCATGCTTAGAGAGTACCAAGGACCCCATAGTTCTTCTCCTCTTCCTCCTCCTCCTCTTCCTTGCAAACCCCACTCTCTTCTAGCACTGATGATGTTACCTAGTTTGGTAATCAAACATCTGCAAGAAAACCACCAAGCTCAGAGAGCACCAAGGAGCCCACACTACAGAGAATTGCATAGCATATTTTTAACCCAAATTACATTCCTTTTTTTCTTTTTTTCTTTTTGAGCAAGTGGAGAACTTAAAATGATCCAGAGATGCAACGGAAAAGAGACCTTCCATATTTTAATAATTCTGCACCAGTCCTTTGATCAGGTGGCAGGCCACGGAGGTAACATAACTGTGGGGAAAAATAAATTTCAAAGAAATTCATTTTTGTTCTATGGGACTTCTGGGAAACCAGAGTAATTATTGCCACTTAAAAACTGTCATGAATAATAAATTATCATTCAATTACTGCTTGGCCAAAAATATGATAGCAACCACATCGCTCAGACGAAAGACAGGATCTAATCTTCCAATTATCCACAAGATTCAATATACTGAATTGAGGAGAGGGGATATTATGGATTAGGGAATAAGGTTGCTAGACAGTGAAGTAATGAGAAGCTACATCAAAATAGGGCATAGCAGTTCTTTCTCAGACTAGTGATTCATGTTCCTTTTGCTTCAACTCTGAAAGCAGGAACCGGGATCCTTGGTGCTCTCTGAGCTAGGTGGTTTTCTTGCAGATGTCTCCATTTCCAATTAGGCAACATCATCAGTGCTAGTAAGGAGTGGGGTTGGAGGAGGAGGAGGAGGAGGAGGAGGAGGAGGAGGAGGAGAGAGGAGGGAGGAGGAGGAGGGGTTTAAAATGGCATACAGTGTATGGATTTGTTGAGAAACCCTGACCTAAAAAACTGGTCTAATGTAAGTTGGTAGACAGATATTTTTCAGCTTTCTAGTCTGTGTTTGAGAGAGTCACACAGGCAGATTCCATTCCTAAGGGAATACTAGAGTAGAGTTGAGTTGAGTTGAGTGGGATGGAATGGAATGAATAGAATGGAATAGAAAATATGGAATGGAATAGAAATAGAAATAGAAATAGAATAGAATAGAATAGAATAGAATAGAATAGAATAGAATAGAATAGAATAGAATAGAATAGAATAGAAAATATGGAATAGAACAGAACAGAACAGAATAGAATAGAAATAATAAAATAGAATAGAATAGAACAGAATTGAAATAATAGAATAGAATAGAATAGAAATAATAGATTAGAACAGAAAATATGGAATAGAAAAGAATAGAATAGAATAGAAATAACAGAATAGAACAGAATTGAAATAATAGAATAAAATAAAATAAAATAGAAAGAATAGAATAGAATAGAAAATATGGAATTGAACAGAACAGAATAGAATAGAAATACTAGAATAGAACAGAATTGAAATAATAGAATAGAATAAAATAGAATAGAAATAATAGAATAGAATAGAATAGAAAGAATAGAATAGAATAGAACAGAATTGAAAGAATAGAATAGAACAGAAAAAATAGATTAGAATACAAAATATGGAATTGAACAGAATAGAATAGGAATAATAGAATAGAACAGAATTGAAATAATAGAATAGAATAGAATAGAATAGAATAGAATAGAATAGAATAGAATAGAATAGAATAGAACAGAATAGAACAGAACAGAACAGAAATAGAATAGAAATAGAGCAGAGCAGAGCACAGCAGAACAAAACAGAACAGAACAGAACAACAGAATTGGATGGGACCTTGAAGGTTTAGCCTAGGTTTGGCAGGTAAGCAAGTTCAAAAATGATTTAACAAAAAGAATGAGGAGGAGGGAGGAGGAGGAGGAGGAGGAGGAGTGGAACAGAAGAAGAAGGAGGTTCTGGGTTGGAGACGGAGATGGTAGCAAAAAGCCACAATAAACGAAATGCAGTGAGCCTTGGGGCAGCTATGAAGCTACACACCCTGGCTGCATGAAAGTATGTGATAGGAATGGGGTTTTTTTTTCCCCCACCTGACAGGAATGAGGGTTTTTTTTTCCCCCACCGTAGGAAGAGCAACCAGGCGGAGACGGATGGGTTTCTGAATGCTTCATTATAGGGCACCTTTCCCGGGGTGAAATACGCTCCCGTGCACGATGGGAAGAAGCAGCAGGCCATGGTTTATGCACTTCATAAACAGGTCAGCTGATCTGTTTATTGAAACCAGCACTTGCAAGGAAATTATTAAAAGCCTTTTTTTAATTCGTATTTATAAACCAGTTATAGAGGGAAGGCAACCCCTGAGAGCTGCCTGGAGTTCTGGGGAAATGGGAGGAAATGTTTTTTGTTGCGATGAGAGTCAGTTTGGTGTAGGAGTAAACGGAACGGAATTCGAAGTGGGGAGGCCCTGCATTCTAATCCTGTCTCAGGCACGGAAACTAGATGGGTGACTTGGGCCAGGCCCTTCCTCTCCAACTTAGAAATCCTCTTTAGAAAACCTTGCCAAGAAAACTGCAGGGATTAGCCAGATGCACACACACACACAAACACACAATCATTTTAATAGAGCTTTGAACAAGGTTTACATTGGGCATGTGCAAATTTAGTGGGGTGGCACTCTAGGAATATAAAATAATGCTAACCAAAGCACCGGGCCACCTTAAGCGTCTTGTAAGGGAAGGATAAAGGTTTTATATCTTGTGATTTGGCTCTTTCTACAGCGGCATCCACAAAATGGACCCCCCAAAAAGCCAAGATGGAGGATAATCTGGGCCAGCACTTTGGCCTTCTGCACACTCCCCCCCACCCATTCGGACGTTCCTCTTCTCTTGAATGAAGCGTTTCATTTTCCTACATTTCTGTAACTTCCTTCCTTCCTTCCTTTCTCCACCACAATTCAAACAAGTCTAAGAAAGAAAGAAAGAAAGAAAGAAAGAAAGAAAGAGGAAGAAAGATAGAGAGAGAAAGAAAGAAAGAAAGAAAGAAAGAAAGAAAGAAAGAAAGAAAGAAAGAAAGAAAAAAGGAAAGAAGAAAGAAAGAAAGAAAGAAAGAAAGAAAGAAAGAAAGAAAGAAAGAAAGAAAAAGAAAGAAAAGAAAGAAAGAAACAGGAAAGCAAAAAGAAAGAAAGAAAGAAAAAGAAGGAAGGAAGCAGAAAAAGTAAGAAAGAAGGAACAAAACAAGAAAGGAGGAAGGAAGGAAGAGAAAGAAAGAAAAGAGGGAAGGAAGGAAGGAGAAAGAAAAAGTGAGAAAGAAGGAACAAAACAAGAAAGGAGGAAGGAAGGAAGAAAGAAAAAAAGAAATGAGGGAAGGAGGGAAGGAAGGAAGGAGAAAGAAAAAGTGAGAAAGAAGGAAGAAGGAAGAAAGAGAAAGAAAGAAAAAAGGAAGGAAGGATAAACATGAAGAAAAGAAGGATAAAAGGGGAAGGAAGGAAGGAAGGAAGGAAGGGAGGGAGGGAGGGAGGGAGGGAGGGAGGAATCCTTTCATTGTGTTTGCATTTTCTACATGCTTATGGAGCGGGTATGAAAGGAAAAATAAAATTACAACTTCTTATTCATCTCTCTTTCATCTCCATCTCCTGCAATTTCAGGATTTATTACTTCCTTTGACGTGGCCACCAGTTTCAAACCCCTGAGTCTGGAGAGCTGAAAACACTTCACAAATAATAACGAGTAAAACACACACACACACACACAAAAAAAAAACAAACACCACAGAAACACAACCAGCGGCCAAACTCCGTGACAACAACCATCAACATAACCTCATCTTTAAGAACTGAGAGGAACCTCACAGGGTGTCAGGAAAAGCTAATAAAATTTTGCTTTACACTTCTACGACACTGGATGGTTTAGGGACGCCTTGCAAAAATCATGCAAGCCCCGTATTTGCCTACACGGAAATATATCGATTAAAAGCATCTAGCTGCAAATGAATATTTTAGATTTATTTGGGGCGGGTAAGGAGTGGAGGGCCGGGAAATCTTCTTAAAAAAAAGACCTCCTCTGTTGAGAAAAAGCTGTATTTGAGGGGCTGCCCCAAAGAAGAGGAGGGGGTCAACTTATTTTCCTAAAGCACCAGAAGGCCAAACAAGAAGCAACGGATGGAAACTCATCAAGGAGAGAAGCAACCTGGAATTAAGGAGAAACTTCCTAACAGTGAGGACAATTAACCAGTGGAACAACCTGCCTCCAGAAGTTGTGGGTGTTTCATCACTGGAGGTGTTTAAGCAGAGACTGGACAACGTCTGAAATGGCACAGGGTCTCCTGCTTGAGCAGGGGGTTGGACTAGAAGACCTCCAAGGTCCCACTCAACTCTGTTACTCTATGTTCTGTGTTGAAGTTTTGAACTTAAAACCTCAAATTAAAATTAAAATCCTTAAAATTCCTAACAGAGACTTCCTGACAGTGAGAACAATTAACCAGCGGAACGACTTGCCTCCAGAAGTTGTGGGTGCTCCATCACTGGAGGCTTTCAAAAAGAGACAGGAGAGCCCCCTGTCTGAAATGGTACAGGTAATAATAATAATAATAATAATAATAATAATAATAATAATAATAATAATAATAATAATGATGATGATGATGATGATGATGATGATGATGATGATGATGTTGTAAGGGACCTTGGAGGTCATCTAGTCCAGGACTTTTCAACCAGTGGTACGGGTACCACCTGTGGTACATTGGCACCTGGCAGGTGGTACACGGCCATCCTAGAAAAGTGGTAGCGGGGGAGGGGAATGAGCTGAACTGGTGGCAGCACCGCACAAGCCTGAGCGAGAGACGGCTGGAGCTGCAGGGCTGTCAGGGCTCAGCGGAAGCACCAGGATCGGCGCCAGGATCCAGCTGGAGTTCGGTGCTGATCCTGGAGCTTCTGAGCCAAGAAGAAGCACCGATCAGCTGTAATGTTGCAGCATCTCCAGGGTCTTGTGATTTACATTCAGAGGCTTGGCAACTGATTCATATTTATGACGGTCAGAGTGTCCCAGGGTTATGTGAAATGACCAAAACCTGCTGCAACCACCCAGCAGACGGGGGGGGGGAATAAAAACCAAACACCCCCCCACCCCACCCCCGCTGCCAATCCTCAACAGAAATGCTCACAACAATGAAAACCTCGGACAGGAGGAAGAGCGCCGCCAGACGGGCAGGCAGGTGTCTTGCTCGGCTGTGGTTTGGGGGGCACTTTTTTCAGTGCCATTGTAACTTTGAGCAGTCACTAAGCAAACTGTTGTAAGTCGAGGACTACTTGTACTTCATCACTTTCCTTTTTTCTTTTTTTTTCGGTCATCAAGTTTTTGACACCGTGCTAGGCGACTGGTGGTACTCGGATGTTGCCACATCCTAAAAGCGGTACAGTGGGTGAAAAGGTTGAAAAGCCCTGTCTTAAGGCATAGCACCTCTGAAATGTTACTTACAACAGTCCATTTCGTGAGCATCTGACGTTAAACCGACAGCGAAAAAAAGGGAGTTGTGACCATTTTTCACAACTTAATAAAGAGACAGCTTCTGGAGGCAGGTTATTCCACTGTGACCATCCAAAGTTACAACGGTACTGGAAAAGAAAAAGGGATTTATGACCCTTTTCCACACTTACGACGGCAGCAGCATCCCCACGGCCATATGAGCAAAATTCTGACCCTTGGAAACTGATTCATATTTGTGACCGTTGCAGAGCCCCGTGGTCCTGTGGTCCCCTTTTGTGACCTTCTGACAAACAAAGTCAATGGGGAAGTCAGATTCGCTTACTAAACAACGGCAGTGATTGACTTTAACAACTTTGGCACAAAGAAAAAAGTCGTCAAACGGATCCAAATCCACTTTACCAATGTCTCACTTAGCAACATAAATTTTGGGCTCAATTGTGGTCGTAAGGAGAGGACTACCTGTATTGGGTCTCCTGCCTGAGCAGGGGGTTGGACTAGAAGACCTCCAAAGTCCCTTCCAACTCTATGCTCTACATCAGGGGTGTCAAACTCAATTTCATTGAGGGCCGCATCAGCATTGCAGTTACCCTCAGGGGGCCGGGTGGGTGTGGCCAGGGTGGGCATGGCCTACTGGGTGGGCGTGGCTAGAGTGCGTATGGCCTACTGGGTGGGCGTGGCCAGCTCTACATCATTGGCATCAAGGGTGCCTATGGGGGCCTGGGCAGGAGTGGGACAGATCTGGGGGTCTCTGGCAGAAGGAGGGTCTCTGGGCCAGGGCCATGGCAGCGGGGGCCGTTCCCTCACTGTTTCCAGGATGGCTTCGCGGGCCACATGAAACCACTTCGCGGGCCGGATCTGGCCCCCGGGCCTTGTGTTTGACATGTCTGCTCTACATGAAAACTCTTTTCAGTATGAATAGGCAACATAATCCTGATAAAAAGGATCTGGAAAAATAAAAAAAAATAAAATGTTTTTTGGATTTATGCCTGCAAAAGCGTGCTGGAAGTGGTTCACCTTTCCTTATTTACCTCCAAAACCATTAAAACCTACCGTATTCCTTTAAGAGTTGGAGAAACTGGAGAACAAAATTAATAGGTAGTCAGTGGCGGTATTTTTTTTTTAAAAAAAAACAATATCATGCACGCTTAAAATTTTAGCTTTGAGTTGTAAAGTTTAGTTATTGCCTTTTTATTTCGTCGATATTTTACTCCAAGCCATCACGAACCCTATTTTGGGGCAGACCGTTAAATTTGTTTTATTATTGCCGGTAATTAAGTCCCGGTGGGCTTTTTTCCTGGGTCAACATAAATTGGATTTCTCTGCAGATTTCCCACTAAAATCGATGGACAAACTTAAATATAACAGCCTAATGTGTTTTTTTCCCCTCTCTTTCTTGAGCTGGTATCACTAATTTCCTCAATTCGAATATGCAAAGAGTAGCAAAATGAAATACATACATACAAAATGGAGCCGGAAGGGACCTTGGAGGTCCTCTAGTCCAACCCCTCGCTCAAGCAGGAGAACCTATACCATCTCAGACAAGTGACTGTCCGTTCCCTTCTTAAAAACCTCGAGTGATGAAGCACCCACAACTTCTGGTGGCCGGCTGTTCCACTGGTTAATTGTCCTCACTGTTAGGAAGTTTCTCCTTAATTCCAGCTTGCTTCTCTCCTTGATTAGTTTCCATCCATTGTTTCCTGTTAGCATTTTGAGTTCAAATTTGGAAAAATGTCTTCCTAGCTGAAACAATCACAGTACGGTATTTTGTTATGATGCCTATTTCTTTCTTTCTTTTTTTTAAACGATGCCTTATACACTCTACACAGGCCATGGATATAAAATTTTAAATTTGCAAATGATCATTCTTTTAAGTTGGATTCTTTTACTAAATACTCTTAGGAAACGTCTTCAACAAAATGTGTCTCGCAATCCCCAATTATGTTCTTACCGAGTTAATCAGCTTGAAATGCTGGAAATAAAGGACACCGTCATTTTTGTTCTTAACATGTGGATCCTGAGCCTGAAATAATTAAATAGAATAGAATAGAAGCTGGAAGGGACCTTGGAGGTCTTCTAGTCCAGCCCCCTGCTCAAGCAGGCGGACCTATACCATCTCAGACAAGTGACTGTCCAGTCTCTTCTTAAAAACCTCCAGTGATGGAGCGCCCACAATTTCTGGTGGCAAGCTGTTCCAGTGGTTGATTGTCCTCACTGTCAGGAAGTGTCTCCTTAATTCCAGGTTGTTTCTCTCTTTGATGAGTTTCCAACCTTTGTTTCTCATCCTGCCCTCTGGTGCTTTGGAGAATAGTTTGACCCCCTCTTCTTTGTGGCAGCCCCTCAAATAGAGCCTTCTCAGTGGGGGCGCCTGCCCTTTGGAACCAGCTGCCAGTGGAGTTCAGGACTGCCCCTGACCTCCGTTCATTCCGCCGGGGCCTGAAGACCTGGCTCTTTGAGCTCGCTGGCCCAGGCTGAGGAAATTGATTTTAATGGGGGTTTTAGTTGACAGGGGCACATATAATTCTTTCTTTTAAACTTGTTTTAACTTTTATATTCGGTTTTTTAATCTGCCCTGTAAACCGCCCTGAGTCCTTCGGGAAAGGGCGGTATAGAAATGTAATAAAATAAATAAATACTGGAACACTGCCATCATGTCTCCCCTATTTCTTCTTTTCTTTAGACTAGCCCACAGGTCTGCAACCCGTGGCTCCAGAGCCGTCTCCTGCGGCTCCCAGTCCTCTGCCATGTGGGACTAAAAAAAAGTGGGACTAAAAAAGTTCAACCAATCAATTCAAATATGCAGGGTAGGTGCATATCTCGCCTTGGCTCCACTCTTCAGTCAAACTCTGTTCTGCACATGTGCGCATGTACGCACATGCACACACATTTTTTGCGGCTCCCAATTTTTCCTTTTGTGAGGGAACCGGTTCCGAGTGGCTCTTTCACTGTTTCAGGCTGCTGACCCCTGGACTAGCCAGACCAAAGTCCCGCAGCCGTTCTTCATATGTCTTAGTTTCCAGGCCTTGGATCATCTTAGTTGCTCTTCTCTGAATTTTTTCCAAAGTCTCAACATCTTTTTTATAGTACGTTGAGCAAAATTGGCTGCAGTATTCCAGGTGTGGCCTGACTAGGGTTTTATAAAGCGGTACTAATACCTCGCGTGAGCTTGATTCTGTGCCTCTGTTTATACAAACCCAGGATTGTATTAGCTTTTTAAATTCCTGCTGCACATGGCTGGCTCATGGTCAAGTGTTCATCCACTAGGACTGCAAGGTCCCTCTCACAGTTACTGTTTTTTGAGCCAGGTCTCACCTAATCTGTACTTATATCTTTGATTTTTCCTGCCTAAATGTAAAACTTTGCTTTTCTCCACATTAAAACTCATTTTGCGGGATAGGGCCCATTGTTCCAGTTTCTCAAGATCTTTTTGGATCCTGAGCTTGTCTTCTGGGGTGTTGGCTACTCCTGTCAGTTTGGTGTCATCTGCAAATTTGATGAGTTCTCCTTTTATTCCCTCATCTATGATGAAGATATTCAAAAGTCCTGGGCCTAAGATGGAGCCTTGTGGTTCCCCCACTGCTTACTTCCCTCCATGTGGTACGATCTCTCTTTAATTTTACTCCCGGGAGCTACTCGTAGTAGGCAAGGTATTTTCACTCTGGGCTGTAACCTTCCTTTCCCCTGCTTCTTGTAACATTACACCCAGTTGTCTCATCCTTCTCATTAAGCGGCAAAAGAGACAGCCGAAAAAGAGATATAACTTGGGAGAAAAATCCATCGCTGGAATTTGCCACCCAACTCAGTCTCGTGAGTGCCGATTCCTGGAAGCGTTTTAATGCGTTTTGCCCTCTCTGACATCGCTCGAATCCCTATAACGTTCACCTGAAAAGGAGATGCTATTGTCAAAGCTTAAAAAGTTAAATCGAATAAAGGAACTAAGGAAGGACGGGCATGATGAGGGAATACATTTCTTCACCATTGTCTCATTGTTCAATTTTTAAAGACACTCGTAATTTACCCTGGGATGGCTGGACTCTACTTGAAGGTGAATTTTTCCCTAACCGAAGACAAGAATCTCCTCAGCGGTTGTGTGCAAATTCTCTTTTTTTAATATACTGTACATATATATAAACATACATATATACATATATATTCATATTTAAAATGAACGTTTAATATTTTGTCATTTCCAAATTTTTAAATGTGCGGATTCTCAACCATTCAAGACACGGTTGGCCCAAAGAAGCTTCTTCCAAAAGGCAAGTGCACATTCCTGGGTTTATTTTATTTTTTCCCCTAGAAAAGGTCTCCCTTCTCATTCCCTCCATCTGGAATAGAATAGAGCTGGAAGGGACCTTGGAGGTCTTCTAGTCCATCCCCCTGATAAACTTGCAAGATTCAATTTTCTCACCATGCACACATATAGATAACCGGAACCTGACTGATATATAGCAAATCCGAACCCACAACGATAACGACGCACAACCACAAAACAGAAACCTAACTACAGCTGCAACATCAGCCACTTTAAACCCCTCCAAACCACACAATAAGCAAACTGACACCCACTATAAAAACATGGCACCACCACAAACACGAAGCCGAACAAAAGCAGCACAACTCACCAGCTCAGGTCTAAGGCTGGCAGCTGAGACCAGCCCATCCACTCAAAACACACCCCCAACCAATCAGAACACACACCCCATTCAAAACACACTCCCACCCAATCAGAACACACCTAATCCCCCACCCAATCAGAGCACACCTCCACCCACAGAACACACCCCCTCTGGCAGTTTAAAAAAGAGGAACAAACAGCCACTACCACATGCTTCTCCCAGAAGAAGGAAGCTGAAGCCACCAGCCTGAGGATGACGGATGGGATTTCGTCGAAACGTTGCTCTTACACTTTCAATTCTACGTGGGGAAAAACCCGAATGACCAAAGATCCATATATACATATATATATATATATATATATATATATATATATATATATATATATATATATATATATATATATATATATATATATATATATATATATATATGTAAAGGTAAAGGTTCCCCCGCACATGCGTGCTAGTCGTTTCCCACTCTAGGGGCCGGTGCTCATCTCCGTTTCAAAGCCGAAGAGCCAGCGCTTGTCCAAGGACGTCTCCGTGGTCATGTGGCCGGCATGACTAGACGCCAAAGGCGCACGGAACGCTGTTACCTTCCCACCGGAGTGGTCCCTATTTTTCTACTTGCATTTTTACGTGCTTTCGAACTGCTAGGTTGGCAGAAGCTGGGACGAGTAACAGGCGCTCACTCTGCTACGCGGCACTCGGGATTTGACCCGCCAAACTGCCGATCTTCTGATCGACAAGCTCAGCGTCCTAACCCACTGAGCCACCGCGTCCCACATATATATATGTGTGTGTGTGTGTGTGTGTGTGTGTGTGTGTCTGTCTGTGTCTGTGTGTGTCTATGTGTCTGCGTGTCTGTGTCTCTGTGTCTCTGTGTGTCTGTGTCTGTGTGTCTGTATCTGTGTCTGTGTGTGTCTGTGTTTGTGTGTGTCTGTCTGTGTGTCTGTGTGTCTGTGTCTGTCTGTGTCTGTCTGTGTGTGCGTAAGCATCATTCTGTACTTATTTATTTACTTTTGTCATATTTATGGAGTGTCTATCAGAGGTGAAGGGCTGAATGGGACAAAATTTCATTTTAATGTATGCCGCTTAGTGTACATTCGAAGTGACAATAAAGTTATTATTCTAGAAACAGAAATACTATCATAAATAGAAAGATAAGAACTGTAATTAGAACACTAGATTTTGGTATGAGAAGGGAAACGGGAAAACGGTAAGAAGTTTGAATAAGGAAAGCTTTTTGGTTACCCAAATATAACTTAATTTGAAATGATAAACAGTAGAGACATTTTGAACACTGATGGGAAATTAAAAAAAAAAAAGCAAAAACAGGATACTGATTGAGGACGTGGATATTAAGTGCAAATGCAATTAAGATACGTTTTGGTTAGAAAAGTAATCCCAAACTGATATTATTGATATGGTATTGCGAGAAATATGTAACAAAGATGTTGATAGTCAATTGTATATTTATTAATAATTGTATTTGCCTAGCGTGCGAAAACAGGAGGTATTGGAAGAAGAGAGGAAACATTTAATGGTGTAATAATGGATCTAGATTGAAGAAATTAATATGTACCACTGAATTACTAATAGACCTAGACAACACGTTGTCTATTAAGTATCTGATTGTAAAACTGGAAAATTAATAAAATATTTATTTAAAAAAAGTTATTATTCAGTTCTATTATTGGACGAGAAGCATAACATTTTCAAGGGGAAAAACACCAAGAGCGTTTTATACATGATCATGATGAACATCCACAAATAATAACTTTGAGCCAAATATAACTAGGATAGCAGTACTAATAACAACATTCCCATATTTGATAGCAATGTTGATAGTAGTATTGATAACATTTATTCCAGTATCTCAGGGGCGGCCCCAAAGAAGAGGGAGTCAAGCTATTCTCCAAAGCGCCTGAAGGCAGGTCAAGAAGCAACGGATGGAAACTAATCAAGGAGAGAAGCAACCTGGAATCAAGGAGAAATTTCCTGACAGTGAGGATAATTAACCAGTGGAACAGGTTGCCACCAGAAGTTGTGGGTGCTTCATCACTGGAAGTTTTTAAGAAGAGACCTGTGTAGAATGGTGTAGGGTCTACTGCTTGAGCAGGGGATTGGACTAGAAGACCTCCAAGGCCCCTTCCAGCTCTATTCTGCTTGATTGGTTGACTGATTGAGATTGAAATTGGGCCGTTCCTGATTTATTCAGGAGGATCTCAACCACTATGCCTCATCAACTCTTCATCAGATTAAATTGAACCATTAGGCTTTTGATCGGTGTGTGTATGTGTGTGTGTGTTCAAACCTGACCCTTTTATGACTTGTGGACTTCAACTCCCAGAATTCCTTAGCCAGCATATCTGGCTGAGGAATTCTGGGAGTTGAAGTCCACAAGTCATAAAAGGGCCAAGTTTGAAGACCCCTGTTTTTGATCTTACCTCCTACAGCTCTTTTGAAGGAAAGACCCGTCTACTCTTTCACAAACACCCATCAAATGGTGAGGAAGCAAGACTGGTGTTGAACAGCTCACCGTCACAGTTGCTCCTCATGGTATTGAGAAGTAAGGTGTAATTGACTCCCCATCCTCACCATCTCCAAATACTATAGGCCAGGGGGAGGCAACCTTGGCTCCTTTATGACTCGTGGAGTTCAACTCCCAGAATTCCTGAGCCAGCATGAGGGAACTATGGCCCCTTCATGACTGGTGGACTTCAACTCCCAGAATTCCTTAGCCAGCATGGCTCAGCTTGGAAACCTCTCTCTTTCCCCTCAGCATGGCTGGCTCAGGAATTCTGGGAGTTGAAGTCCAGGAGTCATAAAGCAGCCTAGGCCTAGGCCAGGGGCAGGCAACCTTGGCTCCTTTATGACTTGTGGATTTCGACTCCCAGAATTCCTGAGCCAGCATGAGGGAACTATGGCCCCTTCGTGACTGGTGGACTTCAACTCCCAGAATTCCTGAGCCAGCATGGCTCAGCTTGGAAACCCTTCCCTTTCCCCTCAGCATGGCTGGCTCAGGAATTCTGGGAGTTCAAGTCCACGAGTCATAAAAGAGCCAAGGTTGCCTACCCCTGCTATAGGATATCTTTCACCAGGCCAATGTAAACTGGATTTCAGCCTTGTCCCTCCATTAGCCCCACTGTTTGAGGATTATATGGAAGCTTTCCATCTGAAATAGGGCTCTCCAAACTTGGCAACTTTAAGATTTGTGGACTTCCAACTCCCAGAATTCCTTAGCCAGCCATGCTGAGCAAGGAATTCTAGGAATTGAAGCCCACAAGTCTCAAAGTTGCCAAGTTCTAAAACATCAGGAAAATATGTTTCCTTGGCTAAGGTCAGTCTGGATGTTGGCAACATACAGTAGTGGCCAAAATTGTGAAAACCTTTTGGGAAAAGTGTACAGTAGAAACGCCACCTTTGGTTTAAGTTTCCACCCATTTTTTCTTCTAATTTCTTTATAACTGTAGCCTCGTTCACTTAATAATATACTATTTGACATCGCTTTCTGGGCGACCAGTCAACTCTTTGCACCATTGCTTTAATTTTATTAGGTTTTACAAGCTCACTCAATGAAAGAACACAAAAAAACCCCAACCAACTTGATAGCGATCCCAGAACGCACCAACAAATGTCCTCTTCTGATTGGCTCATTGTCAAAACAAGATGACACCTGACTGGCTCTGTAAACACTGATGCTCATTGGCTACAATCAGATGAAGGAAAGCTATTATTTGTGGATGCTTCCTTTTTCTGGTTATTTGGCTATAACTTTTCATAGAATACAGTACGGATAATGGAACAAGCTTTGTTGCGTTACATTCTTCATTAAATTATCTTTCCACTGATATATAATTTTACGGTACTACTCCCTCCCCTCCCCCCAAAAAGTGGTGTTATTAGCCATCAAACCTCAAAAATACACTTTCCCCAAAAAGGTTTCCACAATTTTGGCCACTACTGGAGCATTTTCTTTCCCCTCTAGGGAGCCATTACCTTAAAAAGGACGGGCAAATGAACGAAAACGTAGTTCTTGGTAAATATTGGCAAATTCCCCGGGAGATTCTATTTTCTCTTCCTCGAGAACAATCTGTCACATTAAGCGTTTGAGCTACCAACAATGACATCCAAACATTTATTTTTTTCCCAATCTGATCTGCCGCTTTCACCCCAACAGACTGTTGTCCCTTAGAAACGTTCACAACTCCGCAGCAAGTCATGAAGATATTTGAGGTCATGGAGCAATACTGGAAGCTAGGCAGGCAAGCAGTTCCAACTCTTGTAGTTAGCCAAGAGGGGAAAAAAAATGATGGGATGTGGATATTATTAGAGACGGTCGATCAAGGGCACGGATCTGTTTTCTTGGAAGCTGAGGTTGGCAGACCTCTTGTGATTTTTGAAGTTTAAGAGTGGGTGAAGCTGGAGACACATGTCAAGAACGAGCTTGAATCCATAGAATAGAATGGAGCTGGAAGGGACCTTGGAGGTCTTCTAGTCCAGCCCCCTGCTTGAGCAGGAGAACCTAGACCAGGGGTAGGCAACCTCGGCTCTTTTATGATTCATGGACTTCAACTCCCATGAGGAAGGAAGGAAGGAAGGAAGGAAGGAAGGAAGGAAGGAAGGAAGGAAGGAAGGGAGGAATGGAAGGAGGAGGGAGGGAGGGAGGAGGAAGGAAGGGAGGGAGGGAGGAAGAGGGAGGAAGGAAGGAAGGAAGGAAGGAAGGAAGGAAGGAAGGAAGGAAGGAAGGAAGGAAGGAAGGAAGGAAGGAAGGGAGGATCACTCATGATGTAACCTGGTTGGTTAATAAAACAGTTTCAAGAATACCACCAACCACAGAGAGCACCAAGGAACTCGCAGTCGTCCTCCTCCTCCTCCTCCTCCTCCTCCTCTTTCTGCAAACCTCATTCGCTTCTATCACTGATGGTGTTCGCTAGCTGGGTAATGAAACGTCTGCGCGAAAACCACCAAAGTCAGAGAGCATCAAGGACTCCACAGTCCTCGTCATCCTCCTCCTCGTCTTCCTCCTCCAAACCCCACTCCCCTTCTAGCACTGATGACGTTCCCTAGTTGGGTGTTATGACTCAGGGCCAGCCTGTGGGTCCGGCAGCCGGCTCAGATGTCTCGGATGACTCAGATGAGGGGGAGGAGGAGTGTATGGAAGACGAACCGGCTGATGATGGCTTGGAGGCTTCGCAGAGCCCCCAGCCGGGGCCCTCTTCTCAGCTGCGTGAGCCCGATAATGCGGAGGATGATGACCCACAGCTGGCCCTGTTCAAGGACGCCCGACGCAGGAGGCAGTCGAGCAGGAACAAACAGAGAAAGGCTGTGGGACTCCTCGGGAGGAGGCACAGGGAGGCCATGCCCTGAACTTTAAATAAAAGGAGTGTTTGGGGAAGGGCTGGTTGCTGAAAGCAACCGTTTTGGTTTGAGGATTCAAGTTCCAGTGTTTTGTTCCTTGTTCTGTTGTTGGTGTAATAAATCTTGGCAGACGCTTTTCAGCCTCAGACGCTCTCCAGTCTCTACTGTTTGAACAGGGGTTTGCCTTATTGCAAGGCCGGTAGCAGGCTGGTTCAGAACATTGGGTCAGGAAACGTCCGCGAGAAACCCACCCAGGTCAGAGAGCGCCAAGGGCCCCACCGTTCGACCCTGAGCCACAGATATATTCTCTTCTTGGGGTCAGTTACGCACAAGTGGAAACACGCCCCTCCACCCTCTTGGAGTGACATTGTCCTTAGGAGAAGACTCTTCACTTGCCTCCCCCTTTGCTTTTTGAGTTAGCTGGGCCTTTTCAGCACCGTGTCAGAGTCCGGCCTTCTGCTTAAGTCCGTTCTTATGCCTGGAAACAGGTTTTCGAGAGCTTTGCGGATCCCCACAGGGAGATTACAACTCCGAAGGACGAGCCGTGCTTCAAAGAAGACGGGGTGTGTGAGAGAATGGCAACGTTTCCCCTCGGCTCCCAAATAGGGTTGAGGTTAGTCTATACTAGGGGTAGGCAACCTCGGCTCTTTTATGACTCATGGACTTCAACTCCCAGAATTCCTGAGTCAGCTATGCTGACTCAGGAATTCTGGGAGTTGAAGTCCATGAGTCATAAAAGAGCCGAGGTTGCCTACCCCTGGACTATACAAATCCAATTTTATAGGCCTGAAGGGAAGGAGGCTATTATATTTGGCGATTATTAGAAAGCAGTCAAAATGACCTCAAATAGATTTCCCTACACGATCAGGCCACCAACAAATTCCATTTATTCACCTGCTCCCAGCTTAGCTGCTTATTATTCGGAGGAAATCCTTGGGGCCAGGGACAGATTGAAGCAGGTGGGTTGTTGTTGTTTTTTGTTTTGGTCCCTCTACAGGATTTTGCTGTCTTTTTTTTTGTAGGATGGAATAGAGCTGGAAGGGACCTTGGAGGTCTTCTAGTCCAGCCCCCTGCTCAAGCAGGAGAACCTAGACCATCTCAGACAAGTGACTGTCCAGTCTTTTCCTAAAAACCTCCAGTGATTGAGCTCCCACAATGTCTGGTGGCAAGCTGTTCCACTGGTTCATTGTCCTCAGTGTCAGGAAGTTTCTCCTTAATTCCAGGTTGCTTCTCTCTTTGGTCAGTTTCCAACCACTGTTTCTCATCCTTCCCTCTGGTGCTTTGAAGACTAGCCTAGCCTAGCCTAGCCTGGACTGGACTAGACTGGAGTAGAGTAGAGTAGAGTAGAGTGGAGTGGAGTGGAGTGGAGTGGAGTGAAGGAATGGAATGGAATGGAATGGAATAGAATAGAATAGAATAGAATGGAATGGAATGGAATGGAATGGAATAGAATAGAATAGAATGGAATGGAATGGAATGGAATGGAATGGAATGGAACGGAACGGAACGGAACGGAACAGAACAGAACAGAACAGAACAGAACAGAACAGAATAGAATAGAATAGAATAACAGAGCTGGAAGGGACCTCGGAGGTCTTCCAGTCCATCCCCCTGCTCAAGCAGGAGAACGTACAGCATCTCAGAGAAGTGACACTCTCCTCTTAAAGATCTCCATGATGGAGCACCCACGATTTCTGAAGGCAAAGCTGTTCTACTGGTTAATTGTCCTCACTGCCAGGAAGTTTCTCCTTAATTCCAAGTTTCTCCCCTTTCTGTTTGCTAAGTTGCATTAAGCCGCTCCTGAGCATCTGACACCCAAAGAAGAAGGGTCATTCTTTGTTGGGTTACATTCTGCCAAGGGCTTTTTCTCCCAGATTTTGCCTGCTCTTTTAGAAGTGAGGGCATCAGTTCTGCTCTGCATGGTGACAACCTACACCAGGGGTCTTCAAACGTGCTCCTTTTATGACTTGTGGACTTCAACTCCCAGAATTCTTCAGCCAGGCATGCTGGCTGAGGAATTCTGGGAGTTGAGGTCCACAAATCATAAAAGGGCCAAATTTTTGAAGACCCCTGTTCTACGCCATTAGGAAAATGTTATTCCGAAAGATCAAAAGCGTGTGATAAGCAAAGAGGGGCCTTGTCTGACACCAGCTCCACATTTATTCCATCGTTGTCTGTTCTGAACAGCAAAACAATTTCGACGAGTTTACTCAAATAACCCCACTGCTGATGAACTCGGTGGCCCTGTTTGGACATTACGCTCAAAGGAAGAGGTTGGGGTGCAACACAAAGTAGACTGACCCAGTTAGCTAACTTCCTGATTAGTTTGGAAGTCATTAATCTGAGCTAGGCCTGCAATCAGCTGTGGCAGCTAAATGAGCCTCTCTGGAGTTAATTGTCCTTTCTGAAGTAATATTATGGAGATGTCTAGACATTCTACCTCTGTCTCTGGTTTGATTTCCCTCAAAGCCACATTAGGGGAAGGAAGGAAGGAAGGAAGGAAGGAAGGAAGGAAGGAAGGAAGGAAGGAAGGAAGGAAGGAAGGAAGGAAGGAAGGAAGGAAGGAAGGAAGGAAGGAAGGAAGGAAGGAAGGAAGGAAGGAAGGACTCTAAGTGGAAAGAAAGAAAGAAAGAATGAAAGAAAGAAAGAAAGAAAGAAAGAAAGAAAGAAAGAAAGAAAGAAAGAAAGAAAGAAAGTCCAAGGGAGGAACAGAGAGAGACAGAGAGAGAGAGAGAGAGAGAGAGAGAGAGAGAGAGAGAGAGAGAGAGAGAGAGAGAGAGAGAGAGAGAGAGAGAGAGAAAGAAAGAAAGAAAGAAAGAAAGAAAGAAAGAAAGAAAGAAAGAAAGAAAGAAAGAAAGAAAGAAAGAAAGAAAGAAAGAAAGAAAGAATTGGAAGGAAGGAAGGGAGTAAGAACTCTAAGGGGAAAGAAAGAAAGAAAGAAAGAAAGAAAGAAAGAAAGAAAGAAAGAAAGAAAGAAAGAAAGAAAGAAAGAAAGAAAGAAAGAAAGAAAGAAAGAAAGAAAGAATTGGAAGGAAGGAAGGGAGTAAGAACTCTAAGGGGAAAGAAAGAAAGAAAGAAAGAAAGAAAGAAAGAAAGAAAGAAAGAAAGAAAGAAAGAAAGAAAGAAAGAAAGAAAGAAAGAAAGAAGAAAGAAAGTCCAAGGGAGGAAAGAGAGACAGAGACACACATACAGAGAGAGAGAGAGAGAGAGAGAGAGAGAGAGAGAGAGAGAGAGAGAGAGAGAGAGAGAGAGAGAGAGAGAGAGAGAAAGAAAGAATAAATTGGAAGGAAGGAAGGGAGTAAGAACTCTAAGGGGAAAGAAAGAAAGAAAGAAAGAAAGAAAGAAAGAAAGAAAGAAAGAAAGAAAGAAAGAAAGAAAGAAAGAAAGAAAGAAAGAAAGAAAGAAAGAAAGAAAGAAAGAAAGTCCAAGGGAGGAAAGAGAGACAGAGACACACATACAGAGACAGAGAGAGAAGAAAGAAAGAAAGAAAGAAAGAAAGAAAGAAAGAAAGAAAGAAAGAAAGAAAGAAAGAAAGAAAGAAAGAAAGAAAGAATAAATTGGAAGGAAGGAAGGAAGGAAGGAAGGAAGGAAGGAAGGAAGGAAGGAAGGAAGGAAGGAAGGAAGGAAGGAAGGAAGGAAGGGGTTAAATGTGGCTCCCTGACTCCATCCTTTGTGGTACCAAAAGAGACTCTTCCCACCTTCTCTTGACCCACCCTTCCTTCCTTCCTTCCTTCCTTCCTTCCTTCCTTCCTTCCTTCCTTCCTTCCTTCCTTCCTTCCTTCCTTCCTTCCTTCCTTCGCTGGATGAAAGGAGAAAAAGAGATCAACAACCATCCAGTTTCTTCTATTGATAGCTTGGGGGGGGGGGGCTTAGAGAAAGACCACCTCCATTTGAGTGGCTTGTTGTAGGATGATGGGTTTTTCCCAGCACTTTGGGTGGTAAATCCGAAAAAGGACACCTGCCCATGTGAACAGGAGATCAGGGCACGCTTGCCACCTCTCAGCCATACTTCTACACACTCCTTGCTCTTCTAAGCACTGGAGATAAGCATCGCTGTAAAACCAGCCTCATTAGAGATCTATTGCTCCATAGAATTCCCATCAGCTGAATTAAGGCTTGCAGTTTGCATTAAATCATGTTCTCATCTCAGCTTGGGTCACGGACAGTCGTTTGGGTGTTTTAAGCTCTTCTACTAATGTTGATAACATCACCATTCCTGCTGCGTTGGTAATATTCCCCGATCCACCTCGGAGCAATTAGCTTAATCCAACTAGGGGGAACACCCCCCGCCTCCCCAGACTACGTTTCCTAATCCGGGCTTATGATTTAGTTTGCTGGTTCTACGGCCCAGTTCCTTCTTAATTTAACATCTGCCAGGGAAGCAGGAATCTCTGTGCCTCTGCAGGGATCGGAGGAGGAACGCGGGCAACAGATGCGCCTGATTTCAAAGATTGGAAAAGATTAGGAGCGTGAAAGAAAAGGAAACGGCCCAAATCCAGAGGCTACTCCGATGGGTTTTCCAGCTAATGGGCTATTTAAAGAATGGTTTGGCAGGAGATGGTGGCTGATAAAATGATAAAATGGCACAGGCATGAATGCCGGCTGGCTGACCATGGGGCAAGCACCAGGTGCCTGTGAGTTCTAGTTCCACCTTAGGCATGAAAGCCAGCTGGGTGACTTTGAGCCGATTATCAGGAGACAGGGAATTCTAGTTCTGCCATAGGCACGAAAGCTGGCTGAGTGACGTAGGGGCAGGGGTCTTCAAACCTGGTCCTTTGTTGACTTGTGGACTTCAACTTCCAGAATTCCTCAGCCAGGCGTGCCAGGCTGAGGAATTCTGGGAGTTGAAGTCCACAAGTCATCAAAGGGCCAAGTTTGAAGGCCCCCTATAGGGTCTCCTGCTTGAGCAGGGGGCTGGACTAGAAGACCTCCGAGGTCCCTTCCAGCTCTATTCTGATTGATGGATGGATGGATTGAACTAATCAAGGAGAGAAGCAAGCTGGAGCCAAGAAGAAACTTCCCAACAGTGAGAGCAATTAACCAGTCCAATGACTTCCCTTCAGAAGGTGTGGGTGCTCCATCAGGGGAGGTTTTCAAGGAGAGACTGGACAGTCACGTGTCTGAAATGGTATTGGGTCTCCTGCTTGAGCAGGGGGCTGGACTAGAAGACCTCCAAGGTCCCTTCCAGCTCTCTTCTGAAGCTGAATTTCAATAGGCTTGGAGCCTTCCAGCTTTCTAACCACCATGACTGACCTCAATCTGCTGGAGAGCTTCTTCCCGTTGGCGGATGGCTTCTAGGTCTTCCTCTGTGATCTCGGAGAGCAGGGCGTGCTCCTGGATCTCTTCCAGCTGGGAACTGTCTTCACCCCCGAAGATCTTCTCATCATCAGCCAGGTCAGAGAAAGGGGTCTTGGGGCTTTGCTAAGGAGAGGAAACAAACTCGTTAGAAAGGTAGGATTCAAAAGCCAAGAGAGAGTCCTCAAGAAGTGATGGGTGACCCCATCCTCCGAGGAAAATATGAAACAGCTGGAGAAACATAAAAAAAACATTGTCCAAGTGGGTTAATTATTTCTTTAATTTGTCTTTTTTTTTAAAAAAATGTTGATATTGAGGGAGTTCTCGACTTACGACCCCAATAGTGCCTAAAATTTCTGTCGCTAAGCAAAGCTAGGCGAATTTTGCCCTATTTTATGAGCTTTCTTGCCACAGTTGTTTAATAATAATAATATAACGACAACGACAACGACAATAATAATGAATAATAGTAATAGTAATAGTAATAGTAATAGTAATAGTAATAGTAATAATAATAATAATAATAATAATAATAATAATAATAATAATAATAATAATAATAATAAATAATGTTTCCCAAAACAACTGGAGCACCACTTGAACACCATCATCGGCATTGACAAATTTGCCATTAGTCAATTGCAAAAGGCGGCCTTAGTAGGAACTGCTTTCATCCTGCGACGAGATCTGTAATACCATCAATCATCCACATCTGTCTATCCCAGGTCCTTGGTAAGGACTCGATAGGTAGACAAAAATGCCAAATCCAGTCTGAACATCTGGCTGACTGTACGATGATTAACAACAACAACAACAACAACAACAATAATAATAATAGAGTTGGAAGGGACCTTGGAGGTCTTCTAGTCTAACCCCCTACTCAGAGAATCACTTATTGACCCGGTTGTTCAGTGAATCTGGCTTTCCCATTAACTTTGCTTCTCAGAAGATCACACACAAAAGGTGATCACGTAACCCTGGGATCCAGCAACCGTCACAAATAGGAGTCAGTTGTCAAACATCTGAAGTGTGATCATTTGACTGTGGGGATGCTGCAATGGACGTTAAGGGTGAAAAACAATCATAAGCCATTTGTTTTTTTTATTGCCGTTGAGTCTTGAAACCGTCACAAAACTAACTCTTGTAAGTCGAGACTAGCAGCAGGTGCCCAGCTTCTCACCAACTTTGGGAGGGTCGCCAACCGAAAGGATAAAACAAGAGGAAAACCATATTTAAACCATTAAAACTAAGCACATTCAATATCAGGCCTGCCCCAACTTAGGTCTTTAGGAAAGAAAGACCCTCCACTCCGTTTGGTTGAAGTAATGTTTTTGTTTTCGTTTTTACTAAGGTTAAGTGGTTGCGGCGAAAGTAAAGCTAGATCGGAATGTTACCAGCGCAAAGGTTACACTTTTTCCCTTTCCTTGGCTCTTCCCCCTTGGCCATCGGTGTCCAATAGTATGCCATTTAGATGTTTTGAGAACCACTTGGATGTTTGGCACCATATGGCACCTTGTGTGTCCAATCATAGTTGGTCTATAAAGAATTCTATTCTAATCTATTCCATCCTAGTAGTCTATTCTGTATATATTATTCTATTCTATTCTATTCTATTCTATTCTATTCTATTCTATTCTATTCTGTTCTGTTCTGTTCTGTTCTGTTCTGTTCTGTTCTATTCTATTCCCATTCCATATTCTATTCTATTCTATTCTATTCTATTCTATTCTATTCTATTCTATTCTATTCCTATTCTATTCTATTCTATTCTATTCTATTCTATTCTATTCTATTCTATTCTATTCTATTCTATTCTATTCCATTCCATTCCATTCCATTCTATTCCATTCCATTCCTATCCTTTCTATTCTATTCTATTCTATTCTATTCTATTCTATTCTATTCTATTCTGTTCTGTTCTGTTCTGTTCTGTTCTGTTCTGTTCTCTTCTGTTCTATTCTATTCTGTTCTATTCTATTCTATTCCCATTCCATATTCTATTCTATTCTATTCTATTCTATTCTATTCCATTCCATTCCATTCCATTCCATTCCATTCCTATTCTATTCCATTCCATTCCATTCCATTCCTATCCTTTCTATTCTATTCTATTCTATTCTATTCTATTCTGTTCTGTTCTGTTCTGTTCTGTTCTGTTCTGTTCTGTTCTGTTCTGTTCTATTCCCATTCCATATTCTATTCTATTCTATTCTATTCTATTCTATTCTATTCTATTCTATTCTATTCCTATTCTATTCTATTCTATTCTATTCTATTCTATTCTATTCTATTCTATTCTATTCTATTCTATTCTATTCTATTCTATTCTATTCTATTCTATTCGTCTATTCTCTATTCTGTATATATTATTCTATTCTATTCTATTCTATTCTATTCTATTCTATTCTATTCTATTCTAGTAGTCTATTCTCTATTCTGTATATATTATTCTATTCTATTCTATTCTATTCTATTCTATTCTATTCTATTCTATTCTATTCTATTCTATTCTATTCTATTCTATTCCATTCCATTCCATCCCATTCCATTCCTATCCTTTCTATTCTATTCTATTCTATTCTATTCTATTCTATTCTATTCTATTCTATTCTATTCTATTCTATTCTATTCTATTCCATTCCATTCCATTCCATTCCCATCCTTTCTATTGTATTGTATTGTATTGTATTGTATTGTATTGTATTGTATTGTATTGTATTGTATTGTATTGTATTGTATTCCATTCCATTCCATTCCATTCCATTCCATTCCATTCCATTCTATTCTATTCTATTCTATTCTATTCTATTCTATTCTATTCTATTCTATTCTATTCTATTCTATTCCTATTCCATTCCATTCCATTCCCATCCTTTCTATTGTATTGTATTGTATTGTATTGTATTGTATTGTATTGTATTCCATTCCATTCCATTCCATTCCATTCCATTCCATTCTATTCTATTCTATTCTATTCTATTCTATTCTATTCTATTCTATTCTATTCTATTCTATTCCTATTCCATTCCATTCCATTCCATTCCATTCCTCTCTCTCTCTCTCTCTCTCTCTCTCTCTCTCTCTCTCTCTCCATCTCCATCTTTATCTCCCTGTTATCCATCTATCTCTGATCTCTGTTGTCTCTCTTTCTCTCTTTACATCTATCTATCTATCTATCTATCTATCTATCTATCTATCTATCTATCTATCTAATCTAATCTAATTTAATTTAATTTAATCTAATCATTCTTATTAGTTGCACAGATTGAAGTGAAATCACCTTTAAAATCAGTTCACCACAAGAGCAGCGTCCTTTTTTATAGGACAAAATTTTTGAATTCTGCTACATCTTCTTTTTTTTTCTCCTTCTGCCATATGTTACTCAGACATTGGGACAAACATTTTTACTCAGAATTTAAATTCTTGTTGAAGACAGCTGTTACTGCAATAGCTAACATTTAGTTATTATGATAATAGAGAATTTGGAGCCTTGTACTAATCTAATAGCTTAAATTTAGATTGGTGGTAAGAGCTATCAAAACACGGCAACATTTGTGCCAGTGTGTGTGTGTGTGTGTGTGTGTGTTTGTGTGTACGTACATATATATATAGGCAAGGTTTACCTCATAAGTTATGTAATTTATAATTCTTAATTTACTAACAATTTATGTCCAATTCTTTGCTACTTTTCTAACTGTGTCTGAAACCGTATCTAACCATTTTTACATTTAAGGGATAAGCAACATAGGAAATTGAGAAAGCTGTATTAGCATTCAAGTTTTAATTTCACAAAGGAATAATTCAATTTTCCACCCTTTGAATTTATACACTGCATGCAACTCTTGGTTGTATTTCAAGTATTTATGAGGTTTATTTCCTACAAAGCCCCTTTCTCCCCATTTGAGAAATGTATGGATCATCACATTTAATAATCTGGGACATACATCATATTTAATATTTCGGTTTCAGAATTTAAATTCTGCTAAATTATGGACACTCTGTAGTTCCTTCTCAAAAGCTCTGATTAATGGACTGAAGGACAATAAATAGAATAGAATAGAATAGAATAGAATAGAATACCTTGGATAGAATAGAATAGAATAGGATAGGATAGGATAGGATAGGATAGGATAGGATAGGATAGGATAGGATAGGATAGAATAGAATAGAATAGAATAGAATAGAATAGAATAGAATAGAATAGAATAGAATAGAATAGAATAGAATAGAATAGAATAGAATAGAAAATATGGAATGGAATAGAATAGAATAGAATAGAATAGAATAGAATAGAATAGAATAGAATAGAATAGAATAGAATAGAATAGAATAGAAATAGAATAGAATAGAATAGAAATAGAATAGAATAGAATAGAATAGAATAGAATAGAATAGAATAGAATAGAGATTGCAGTAGAATAGAATAGAATAGAATAGAATAGAATAGAATAGAATAGAATAGAATAGAATAGAATAGAATAGAATAGAATAGAATAGAATAGAATAGAATAGAATAGAATAGAATAGAATATATGGAATGGAATGGAATAGAATAGAATAGAATAGAATAGAATAGAATAGAATAGAATAGAATAGAATAGAATAGAATAGAATAGAATAGAATAGAATAGAATAGAATAGAATAATATATATGGAATGGAATGGAATGGAATGGAATGGAATAGAATAGAATAGAATAGAGTAGAGTAGAGTAGAGTAGAGTAGAGTAGAGTAGAGTAGAGTAGAGTAGAGTAGAGTAGAGTAGAGTAGAGTAGAATAGAATAGAATAGAATAGAATAGAATAGAATAGAATAGAATAGAATAGAATAGAATAAATAGAATAGAATAATATATATGGAATGGAATGGAATAGAATAGAATAGAATAGAATAGAATAGAATAGAATAGAATAGAATAGAATAGAATAGAATAGAATAGAATAGAATAGAATAGAATAGAATAGAATATAAAATAGAACAGAATAAGGAATAGAATAAGGAATGGAATAATAATAGGGAATTAGAATAGAACAGAACGGAACGGAACAGAACAGAATATAGAATATAGAATATAGAATATAGAATATAGAATATAGAATATAGAATATAGAATATAGAATATAGAATATAGAATATAGAATATAGAATATAGAATATAGAATATAGAATATAGAATAGAACAGAACAGAATAATTCTTTATTAACCAAGTGTGATTGGACACACAAGGAATTTGTCTCCAGTGCATAAACTCTCAGTGTACATACAGAATAACAGAGTTGGAAGAGACCTTGGAGGTCATCTAGTCCAACCCCCTGCTCAGGCAGGAAATCCAATACCATGTCAGACAAATGGTTGTCCAATCTCTCCTTAAAAACAATTTCCTAAAAACAGGAAAACAGCTCCACAATTGTTCTATTAGGAAAGTGCCCTCTCTACTTTTTGACACTGCACTGACCAACGTGCAGAGTTCTGTTAAGGTTAGTTTCCTGAAATCACTTTCTAACAAGGTCATTCTTCCTTAAGTACATTTTCCCGGTGCAAACCTCTCTAAGGATTTCTCCGATGTGACTTGGTAATTTTATTCCCCCTTAACTAATTACTGTCAGACACGAATTGCCATTTCTCAGAAGCATCTTGCACAAACATTTTTTTTAATTAATTATCTTCTGCTCCAGAATTTTCATTATGGGAAAAATAAATGGTAGAACATTTTCCTCAGCGCTGCCCTCTGTGCTGTAGGGGGAAGCTGTTTTGCTCTATTTGCAATTTTTCTATTTTTCAGACATTTCATGATGTCACTAGGTAACATCATCAGTGCTAGAAGGGAGGGGAAGTTGCAGAGAGGAGGAGGAGGAGGAGGAGGAGGAGGAGGAGGAGGAGGAGGAGGAGGAGGAGGAGGAGGAGGAGGAGGACGATGACGACGACTGTGGGGTCCTTAGTGCTCTCTGAGCTTGGTTGTTTCCTTGCAGACGTTTCATGACCCAACTAGGTAACTTCATCAGTGTTAGAATGGAGGGGAAATTGCAGAGAGGAGGAGGAGGAGGAGGAGGAGGGGGAGGAGGAGGAGGAGGAGGAGGAGGAGGAGGAGGAGAAGGAGAAGGAGGAGGAGAAGGAGAAGGAGGAGGACTGTGGGGTCCTTAGTGCTCTCTGAGCTTGGTTGTTTCCTTGCAGATGTTTCATGACCCAACTAGGTAACTTCATCAGTGTTAGAATGGAGGGGAAATTGCAGAGAGGAGGAGGAGGAGGAGGAGGAGGAGGAGGAGGAGGAGGAGGAGGAGGAGGAGGAGGAGGAGGAGGAGGAGGAGGAGGCAGACTCTGGGGTCCTTGAGCTTGGTTGTTTTCTTGCAGACATTTCATAACCCAATTAGGTAACATCATCAGTGCTAGAAGGGAGGGGAAGTTGCAGAGAGGAGGAGGAGGAGGAGGAGGAGGAGGAGGAGGAGGAGGAGGAGGAGGAGGAGGGGGACTCTGGTGTCCTTGAGCTTGATGGTTTACTTGCAGATGTTTCATTACCCAACTAGGAAACATCATCGGTGCTAGAAGAGAAGGGGATTTGCTCTCTGTTTATTTATGAGTGGTTTGCCCTGTCAGTGTTAGTGGAAATGTTTTGGTGGTTCCTTCGTTAGGTTGTTGTTCACTGATTGTTTGAAATGATGGTTCTTGGATTGGGGCATTATTAAGTACGTGATTGTTGTTCTAGTTAGTATTATTCTCGGTGTCAATCTCTGTTTACGTAGACATCGATTGCTGGGGAAGAAGTATCTCGGTCTCCTTTTCAGCTTTTTATTTGTCTCTTTTAAATGGTATGTAGCTGTTCTTTACCTCTGTGTGTCTGTCGATGGCCAATTTGTCCAGCAGCTTTTCTTTTTCTCCCTATCCACAGCTTGCAGTAGCTGTCAACGGGAAAATGCTTCTGTCACGCTTGAGGTTTTTTGTTTTTTTTAGTGGCCTTCAGCTGTAAACCCAGCACATGACCATTAATCTTGTAATGGTCTTACATAGTTATGGCCATCCATGCCACAGGGACGCCTCCTGTGAGTCTCAAAACGTGTTCTTTAAAAACCGAAGTTCTATTTTCCTCTCCTTCGTGTTCATTTCATGGCCTGACCTGCTGGGCCCACAGATGGTCATGGAGCAACATGAGCGAAATAGAATAATTTCTGCAGCAAAACCAGAAACTCTCCTTCCTCCTCCTTGCCTGCCATGGCTATTTTTTTTTTCTTTTCCCTTTTTTTCCAAGACTGCATTTTATTTAACAAGCAGGCAGTTAGATCACAATAAAGAGGCAAGGAAAGTCCGTAGAGTCCTGGCTAAGCTGAAGTCGTATTTGAAAAGAGTCAACTTTTGTTCACGGCGGTTAACCAGGGTGGTGATTTCCCCAGATCTTTAGTAAATGTAAGCATCAGCTGGTTTTTATTTTTTATTTTTCATTTTTTTTAAAAAAAAATTTGCATTTCAGGCCATTTTAAAAGCTGTTCCTGCTTTTTTTTTTTCTCCACTGCCTGAATTATACTCTCATCATTCCCGGGACTCGGTTGTGTTCTGCCCGCAACCATGCTGTTCCAGCTGTCAATGCTGGGGAAAAAAAAATTGTACAGCACACTCTCTCCTACCTGTAGTGAGGCGCGAAGTGACACCACTGAAAGCTGTAGGGCTCTTGGTTTGAAAACCAAACATGCCAATCCTTATTTCCAACACTTGCAATTTAGGAAATCCGGGTCTGTAGCGTTCCCACAAAACCTTCTCTCAGAACGAGCGTTGGACCTGATAGTTCTTCACTCCTGGGTTTTGCCTTTCATACAAGCTATTGTTTTAGTCCATAAACAACTCAACAGATAATAATAATAATAATAATAATAATAATAATAATAATAATAATAATAACAACAACAACAACAACAACAACAACAACAACAATAACAACAACAACAACATAGGGTGGAAAAAGTTGCCGAGAATGAGAAGGTGAAGATCTTGTGGGTCTTCCGAATACAGACAGATCGCCATTTGGAACACAACACGCCAGATATCGTAGTTGTAGAGAACCGAAGCGTACAGTTGATTGATATCTCTGTACCAGGAGATGCCAGAGTCGAAGAAAAACAACTGGAAAAAATTATGAAATACTGCGACCTGGCCATCGAAACTGCACGATTATGGATGAAATGTTTGACAGCGATACCCATTGTCACAGGGCACTGGGAACGATGTCCCAAAACTTTGCAAAATACATCAAGAAATTGCAGCTTCCTGCAATGACTCCAGCAAAGCTACAAAAAACTGGGCTACTCGGAACATCTTACAGTTTCAGGAGATACCTGGTTGATACCTAGGATGCTGGCAGCAGCCCGTGTCAACCATTTGTGCCAGTCAAGTTGAGTGTTCAGTTGACTGAGTTTCATGTTTTATGAATAAAAGTTTTATAATAATAATAATAATGTTGAACGGGACCTTGGAGGTCATCTAGGCCAAACCCCTGCTCAGGCAGGAAACCCTATACCGTTTCAGACAAATGGCTGTCCAGTCTCTTCTTAAAAACATCCAGTGTTGGAGCATTCACAACTTTTGGAGGAAGGTTGTTCCACTGGCTAATTGTTCTCACTGTCAGGAAGTTTCTCCTTAGTTCTAGGTTGCTTCTCTCCTTGATCAGTTTCCAACCATTGTTTCTCATCCTGCCCTCAGATGCTTTGGAGAATAGCTTGACTCCCTCTTCTTTGGGGCAGCCCGTGAAATACTGGAAGACTGCTATCATGTCCCCCCTCGTCCTTCTCTTCACTAAACTAGACATACCCAATTCCAGCAGCTGTTCCTTGTATATTTTAGCCTTCAGTCCCCTGATCATCATTGTTGCTCTTCTCGGCACTCTTTCTAGAGTCTCAACATCTTTTTTACAAGAGACTTATTCCAAGTGTGGCCTCACCAAAGCGTTGCAAAGTGGTATCAACACTTCATGTGATGTTGATTCCATCCCTCTGTTAATGCACCCTAGGACATTTTTATTATTATTATTTTTCCAGCCAATTCATTACAGCTGGAGATTCCTGACTTTGAAAGATGTGTCTGGTGCTTAAGTCTTATTAATCACCCAGCTTAGACGTTGTCCTCAAAACCATTGCCTGTAAATCTAAAAGTCCTCTCAGGAAACAGTCAGGTAAGAGCTGGTTTGTTGGCGTTAGGTGGACTGAAGTTCATTTGAAATCACAACTTGGCTGATATTTGGCAAGCGTGGGAAGATTAAGCTGGCCTTATGCCTCCCCACGGCACAGGGAAGGAAACGTTGGCAGCAATTGTGCGCCTTGATAATGCCCCGTGGGACCGCAATATCTTCTGCCAATGACTTTAAGGTAAAGGTAAAGGTTCCCCCGCACACGCGTGCTAGTCGTTTCCGACTCTAGGGGCCGGTGCTCATCTCCGTTTCAAAGCCGAAGAGCCAGCGCTTGTCCGAGGACGTCTCCGTGGTCATGTGGCCGGCATGACTAGACGCCAAAGGTGCACGGAACGCTGTTACCTTCCCACCGGAGCGGTCCCTATTTTTCTACTTGCGTTTTTACGTGCTTTCGAACTGCTAGGTTGGCAGAAGCTGGGACGAGTAACAGGCGCTCACTCTGCTACGTTAATGACTAAGTTAATGACTTTAAAAAAAGTTAAAATGCCGGGCCACCTCAGCTCTAGGTTTTCCTACATTCTGCTCTTGGGATGTATTGACTGGTACGGTGTCATCTCATACTGTAAATAAAATTATCCATTCTTCACATCTGTTGTCACCCTGCAGATATTTTCTACAGAGTGCAACCAGCTCCCTGGGAAATCCCCTTCTCAAGGCTACATAAATTTTCTTCTTCATCTTTTTATTTCTTTTTTTTTGTCTGTATCACCTGATTCGGACTTCAAAAGTTATTTTTTTGCTTCCTCACTGATTGGAGGTGTTCCCTTTTGGTCTTTCTTAAACTGCAATGTGATCTTTTGAAGAGCAAGGCGGCACAGCAACGATAGATTGGACGGAGCGACGGCCTTGAACAAGCACAGGTCTAGATGAGGGGGGTCCCGGGAGGAGTCTGAGCTGGGTGATGTCCTTGGGGAGGTTTCATTACTGATACAGGAGAAGAATTGGGTAGTTTTAAGAAGAGTCTAGACATTCACCTGTCTGAGATGGTAGAGGTTCTCCTGATTGAGCAGGGGGCTGGACTAGAAGACCTCCAAGGTCCATTCTATTCTATTCTATTCTATTCTATTCTATTCTATTCTATTCTATTCTATTCTATTCTATTCTATTCTATTCTATTCCACTCCATATTCTATTCTATTCTATTCTATTCTATTCTATTCTATTCTATTCTATTCTATTCTATTCTATTCTATATTCCAATATCTATTCTATTCTATTCTATTCTATTCTATTCTATTCTATTCTATTCTATTCTATTCTATTCTATTCTATTCTATTCTATTCTATTCTATTCCACTCCATATTCTATTCTATTCTATTCTATTCTATTCTATTCTATTCTATTCTATTCTATTCTATTCTATTCTATTCTATTCTATTCTATTCTATATTCCAATATCTATTCTATTCTATTCTATTCTATTCTATTCTATTCTATTCTATTCTATTCTATTCTATTCTATTCTATTCCACTCCATATTCTATTCTATTCTATTCTATTCTATTCTATTCTATTCTATTCTATTCTATTCTATTCTATTCTATTCTATTCTATTCTATTCTATTCTATTCCACTCCATATTCTATTCTATTCTATTCTATTCTATTCTATTCTATTCTATTCTATTCTATTCTATTCTATTCTATTCTATTCTATTCTATTCTATTCTATTTTATTCTATTCTATTCTACTCCATATTCTATTCTATTCTATTCTATTCTATTCTATTCTATTCTATTCTATTCTATTCTATTCTATTCTATTCTATTCTATATTCCAATATCTATTCTATTCTATTCTATTCTATTCTATTCTATTCTATTCTATTCTATTCTGTTCTGTTCTGTTCTGTTCTGTTCTGTTCTGTTCTGTTCTATTCTATTCTATTCTATTCTATTCTATTCTATTCTATTCTATTCTATTCTATTCCACTCCATATTCTATTCTATTCTATTCTATTCTATTCTATTCTATTCTATTCTATTCTATTCTATTCTATTCTATTCTATTCTATTCCACTCCATATTCTATTCTATTCTATTCTATTCTATTCTATTCTATTCTATTCTATTCTATTCTATTCTATTCTATTCTATTCTATTCTATTCTATTCTATTCCACTCCATATTCTATTCTATTCTATTCTATTCTATTCTATTCTATTCTATTCTATTCTATTCTATTCTATTCTATTCTATTCTATTCTATTCTATTCTATTCCACTCCATATTCTATTCTATTCTATTCTATTCTATTCTATTCTATTCTATTCTATTCTATTCTATTCTATTCTATTCTATTCTATTCCATTCTAATTTATTCCATATTTTCTATTCTATTCCATTCCATTCCATTCCATTCCATTCCATTCCACTCCGTTCCATTTGTAGCACAGGGTTGAAATAAGAGGGCCTTGGTGAACCTGATTGTTTTCTTGCAGATAATTAATTCAGAGTAGAGCTGGAAGGGACCTTAGAGGTATCCTAGTCCAACCCCCTGCTCAAGCAGCAGAACCTACACCATCTCAGACAGGTGACTGTCTAGTCTCTTCTTAAAAACCTCCCGTGATGGAGCGCCCATGACATCTGGAAGCAACTTCTGTTCCACTGGTTGATAGTCCTCACTGTCAGGAAGTTTCTCCTTAATTCCAGGTTGCTTCTCTCCTTGGTTAGTTTCCATCCATTGTTTCATTACCCAAAAAGGGAACACTAATCATGCTAGAAGGGGGTGAGGTTTGTGGAGGGGAAGGAGGAGGAAAAGGATTGTGGGGTGCTTGGTGCTTTCTGATCTTGTTTGGTTTCTTGCAGACCTTTCATGTCCCAGCTAGATAATACCGTCAATGTTAGAGGGAGTTGAGGTTTTTTTGGTTGTTTTCTTGCAGACGTTTCATCACCCAACTAGGTAACATCTTCAGGTTTGGAAGGGAGCGGGATTTGATCCCTGTTTGCATACAAGTGTCTTGCCAGTGGCTTGACGGTAAACAAGAGCCTCAACAAGAAACCACCCAGAAGACTCCTGCCAACACTGGCAAGTCATAAAACTGGTTGCAGCTGACTTGAACAACCATCTTGCTTCCGGTCATAAATATTGGCCATAAATCAAGAACTCCCTGCAGCTCAAACAAAATCAGGAAGCAGAAAGAGAAGAGGGAAGAGGCCTCCTTATCTGAAGGCTGACTTGGAAGTCAGATTGCTTGACGGATCCCTCCCCTTTCTCTGCCTCCGCAGAGGTGACAACCCTGGACATCACAGCCCTGAATAAATTCCACTAATGCTGTGGTTAGGTCACTAATGGATCCGCTCATCGCTCCTTTGATGTGTGGCGGAACAGCTTCATCTGCATTTGGGGCTGTGACTCCTTCATTCTCCCCTTCACCCAGGTCTGACACCTTGCGTGGATTATCTGGGGCCATGAATGATGGGAACCTAATCAACATTTCCTCTGAAAGAGAAATGGCTGGGTGGGGTGGGGGCGGCGTGCGGGAGGGGGGACCGAGAAATTGCGGTCACGCTCTCCCAAGCCAAGTTCCTTCAAAGAGATGATCGTAGGGCATGTCAACCAAAGAACCTTGACCGAGTTGGAAATACGGCGATAGGGACACGTGATGGGTTGGGGAGGGCAACGGAGGGCTCCCCAAATGGAAAAAACAAAAAGTGCCCCCAGAGTACTCTTTTAATGCAATCCTTTCAACGACATTGTCTAGCTGAAGGAAGAGGCGACGTCTCCTTCGAAGGGAAGCTGGGCTTGTGGGAGTGTGGAGACGGCTCCAAAACTAACTTTGGGAGACTAGGAAAAAAGGCTTTCCGGTGATTTTCTGAAAAGTCCGGAAGTATTATACCAGAGCTGACCTTGTGTAGTTTCTGTCCACAAAGAAGGACAGGTAGAAGTTGCCACAACCCTTAACTAAAGGCAACGCCTCTCTATCCCCAAGTATCCGTAGGAAGAACAGAATAGCTGAGTTGGCAAGGGACCTTAGAGGTCTTCTAGTCCAACCCCCTCTACGAGTGGGAGAACTTCGTCTTTCTTTTTTTTTGGTACAAGTTTTATTTTTATTTTTTAAATTTTACATTCAGGTATTTATGAAGCAATGCTTAAAAACAGGACATGGGTAGGTATAAGTGAAAATTTATTGAAAATTCTTCCAATTGATTATGTCACAATTAGAAATGTGTTAATTCGATTAATTTGAGGGAACCTTTGTTGACGTAACTTGAGCTATTTGCAAATAATTTGTTATTGGCTATTGTTTACTTTTGATTGCCCAACCACCGTATTACTTCATAAAAACCTGAATGTAAAATTAAAAAAATAATAATAATAAAACTTGTACAAAACTTGTACAAGCGTGAGAATTTATGAAGGCAAGCCGCTCCACTGATCAATTGTTCTAACCGTCAGAGAATTTCTCCTTAGTTCTAGGTTGCTTCTCTCCTTGATCAGTTTCCATCCGTTGTTTCTGGTCCTGCCTTCAGGCGCTTTGGAGAATAGCTTGACTCCCTCTTCTTTGGGGCAGCCCCTGAGATAGTGGAACGCTGTTATCGTGTCACCCATTTCTTCTTTTCCCCTTGACTAACCAAACCCAAGTAAGTCCTGCAGCCGTTCTTCCTCCGTTTTAGCCTCCAGCCCCCTGATCATCTTTGTTGCTCTTCTCTGTGCTCTTTCTAGGGTCTCAACACCTTTTTGATGTGGCAATCAAAACTGGGTGCAGTATTCCAGGTGCAATCTTACTAAGGCTTTGTAAAATGGCACTAATACTTCACGTGTTCTTGATCCTATCCCTCTGTTCATGAAGCCTAGGATTGTGTTGGCTTTATTGGCTGCTGCTGTACGCTGTGGGCTCATATTTAAATGATTGTCCACTAGGACTCCAAGGTCCTAGTAAATAGATGACCAGCCAAAGCCCAAAGGTGGGATCAAGGTTGCATGGAGTTAACTCATAGCGATTTTGAACCTTATCCTGGCTCCTAGTTCCATGCACCTGACAGTATCATGCAAACAACCTGCCTCCAGAAGCTGTGAATGCTCCAACACTGGAAGTTTTTAAGAAGAGGCTGGACAGACGTTTGTCTGAAATGGTATAGGGTTTCCTGCCTGAGCAGGGGGTTGGACTAGATGACCTCCAAGATCCCTTCCAACATCATCGTCATCATCATCGTTGTTGTTGTTGTTGTTATACTATTTTTATTATTATTATCTCTGTGGTGACATTCATGACTGCTTTAGCCACCTAGGCCTACCAACTATATTGTAAATGATTCTTCCCAACATCCAGACAAACAGGTGCATTCATCTCTGTATGTGGGTGCCTTCCCACAGATCTGCACGTTTATAAACACCTATTCCCCCTCCCGTTTAAAGTTAATGGCCTGCAAAGTAAGTCGGTCCATTTATTAAATTCACGGATACTCCATCTTGTCTTTTATACACAAACATCCATTCGTTAATTGGTTAATGAATGTTATGTATTCATTAATCAAATTTGTCTAGTTGCCCATTTCACCAAAAAATGACTCTGAAGGGCATACGACAAAGATTCCTCTTCTTCCTTCCAGGAAGAAGAAAAGGGAGAAAGGAGGAAGAATAGAATAGAATAGAATAGAATAGAATAGAAGAGAAGAGAAGAGAAGAGAAGAGAAGAGAAGAGAAGAGAAGAGAAGAGAAGAGAAGAGAAGAGAAGAGAAGAGAAGAGAAGAGAAGAGAATTACCAAATAAAATAGGAGAAGAGAAGAGAAGAGAAGAGAAGAGAAGAGAAGAGAAGAGAAGAGAAGAGAAGAGAAGAGAAGAGAAAATATGGAATAGAATAGAATAGAATAGAATAGAATAGAATAGAATAGAATAGAATAGAATAGAATAGAATAGAATAGAATAGAATAGGAAATATAGAAGAGAAGAGAAGAGAAGAGAAGAGAAGAGAAGAGAAGAGAAGAGAAGAGAAGAGAAGAGAAGAGAGAATAGAATAGAATAGAATAGAATAGAATAGAATAGAATAGAATAGAATAGAATAGAATAGAATAGAATAGAATAGAATAGAATAGAAGCTGGAACGGACCTTGGAGGTCTTCTAGTCCAGCCCCCCCCGCTCAAGCAGGACAACCTGTCTTATACCATTTCAGACAGGTGAATCTCAAGTTTCTTCTTAAAAATCTCCCGGGATGGAGCACCCACAATTTCTGGTGGCAAGCTGTTCCACTGTTCAAACAATTGGTTCTCTTATTGGATACAGGGCTGGGCCTCCGAGGCCTAGAACGGACTTCAGGAAGTGGCATCCATGTACTATTGGAGGGCTGTTCTAGGCCTGGAAGGCCTCCTCCATGCCTCCGAGGCCTAGAACGGACCTCCGGAAGTGGTATCCATGCCCTTCCGGCAGGATGTTGTAGGCCTGGGAGGCCTCCTCCAGACCTCCGAGGCCTAGACTGGACTTCTGGAAGCACTGTGCATTAAGCCAGTTCTCCGAACTCAGCAAAATTTAGCTACCGGTTCTACCGAACCGGTGCAAACCAGCTGAATCCCACCACTGCCAATAAACCAGAGCTGGTTTTCTATTCACCTCTGCCAAAATCGTGTGTTCAATGAAGTTTTGAACTAGAGATTGGAAAAAAAAAACCCTCAGCTGTGCTTACTTCACTGGGATCATCAGTTGGAACCTTGACACTTGGCTAGTCTAAAGAAAAGAAGAAATAAGGGTGACATGATAGCAGTATTCCAGTATTTCAGGGGTCAAAAAGAGGGGGGTAACGTTATTCTCCAAAGCACCAGAGGGGAGGACAAAAAAAATGATGGTTGGAAACTGATCAAAGAGAGAAGCAATCTGGAATTAAGGAGTAAGTTCCTGACAGTAAGGACAATCAGCCACTGGAACTGCTTGCCTCCAGAAATCGTGGGCACTCCATCACTGGAGATTTTTAAGAAGAGGCCAGACGGTCTCTTGTTTGAGATGGTATAGTTTCTCCTGCTTGAGCAGAGGGCTGGACTAGAAGACCTCAAAGGTCCCCTTCCAGCTCTATTCTATTCTAACTCTGTGGACATGTTGACCAGCATGGCTATATGGAACATTGTAACTTTCCCACCAAAGTGTTACCTATTGATCTACTCGCATTTGCATGCTTTCGAACGGCTAGGTCGGGCAGGAGCTGAGGCAAGTAACGGGAGCCCGCTCCATTGTGTTGAGCTCGGGTCTCGAACCCAGACCATCAGCCCTCCAGCTGATCAGCCACTGAGCCATCACGTCCCACTTTGTTATTGTTAGTTGCGTATTCGTGTCCGACCCATCACAACCTCATGGACAACGTTCCTCCAGGCCTTCCTGTCCTCTACCACCTTCCGGAGTCCATTTAAGCTCATGCCTACTGCTTCAGGGACTCCATCCAGCCACCTCATTCTCTGTCGTCCCCTTCTTCTCTTGCCCTCAACCTTTCCCAGCATGAGGCTCTTCTCCAGTGAGTCCTTCCTTCTCATTAGGTGGCTGAAGTATTTGAGTCTCAACTTCAGGATCTGGCCTTCTAAAGAGCAGTCAGGGTTGATCTCCTCTAGGACTGACCGGTTGGATCGCCTTGCAGTCCAAGGGACTCGCAGGAGTCTTCTCCAGCACCAGAGTTCAAAGGCCTCCATTCTTTGGCGCTCGGCCTTTCTTATGGTCCAACTGTCACAGCCATACATTGCAACTGGGAAAACCAGGGCCTTGACTATACACACTTTTGTTGAGATGTCTTTTACTCTTGCTTTATTAAGGGGGATTGTCGGACTGGCCTTTTCTAATGCAAATACTTCTTTTCCAAGCAGTAGCCTTAAAGTTTGGGGTGGGGGAGGGAGGGAGAAACAGGGAGTCCTTCCTGCCCCCTCCCCTTTTCTGCGATGAAACACACTTTAACACAATTACCTGCTAGATTTTTTTTTTAAAAAAGTAATTAATAAAAAGCCCGCCAACATAGCCTGCCTCCTATTTCCCATTTGTCTTCCATCTCCGGGTTTTGCGTGCAGAAAAAAACAAAACAAAACTCTTTTCCGTTTTGAAATGTTCCTTTTCTTGAAAAATGCATTTTGATGAACGAAATGCATCATCTCTCTTCTTTTACTCCGCTTGGTGTGCTTCCCCTTGAGGAATCAAGTTTATTCTTATCTCTACTCTGAGATTGCTCCTCCAACCTATTTACACTGTGAGCCTCACAAAAGGAGGCATCATTGTGTCAATAAGAACAATTTCAGCATCCGTGGGATGGTTATAGGCAGGGAATATATTATTTGTTGTTGTTGTTAGCTGCAAAGTCATGTCCAACCCATCGCGACCCTATGGACCACGTTCCTCCAGGCCTTCCTGTCCTCTACCATCTTCTGGAGTCCATTTAGGTTGACACCTCCTGCTTCAGGGACTCCATCCAGCCACCTCATTCTCTGTCGTCCCCTTCTTCTCTTGGCCTCCACCTTTCCCAGCATGAGGCTCTTCTCCAGTGAGTCCTTCCTTCTCCTTAGGTGGCCAAAGGATTTGAGTTTTAGCTTCAGGATCTGGCCTTCTAAAGAGCAGTCAGGGTTGATCTCCTCTAGGACTGACCGGTTTGATCGCCTTGCAGTCCAAGGGACTCGCAGGAGTCTTCTCCAGCACCACAGTTCAAAGGCCTCAATTCCACCCTGTTGTTGTTAGTTGCGAAGTCGTGTCCGACCCATCGTGACCCTATGGACAATGTTCCTCCAGGCTTTCCTGTCCTCTACCATCCTCTGGAGTCCATTTAAGCTCATGCCTACCGCTTCAGTGACTCCATCCAGCCACCTCATTCTCTGTCGTCCCCTTCTTCTCTTGCCCTCCATCTTTCCCAGCATGAGGCTCTTCTCCAGTGAGTCCTTCCTTCTCATTAGGTGGCCAAAGTGTTTGAGTTTCCACTTCAGGATCTGGCCTTCTAAAGAGCAGTCAGGGTTGATCTCCTCTAGGACTGACCGGTTTGATCACCTTGCAGTCCAAGGGACTCGCAGGAGTCTTCTCCAGCACCAGAGTTCAAAGGCCTCAATTCTTTGGCGCTAAGCCTTTCTTATGGTCCAGCTTTCACTTTCATATTATTTGGGGCACTTTTAAAAAGAAAGATAGGGACGTATGCTATGGAATGTTGTTGTTATTCATTTTTCCTTCTTCCAAGAATCTCATCTCCTCAGAAGAAGAGGAGAGTTTTAGAAAAGAAAAGAAAAATGATGGGAAACAGAACCACACTTGGAACACTGCAGCCGGTTTTGCTCACCATATCACACAAAAAAAAGATGTTGAGAGTTTGGAAAAAGTTCAGAGAAGAGCAATTAAGGCGATCCAAGGCTGGAGACAAAAACATAGCAAGAACGGCTGCGGGACTTGGGTTTGGCCAGTTTAAAGAAAAGAAGAAATAGGGGAGACATGATAGCAGCATTCCGGTATTTGAGGGGCTGCCACAAGGCAGAGGGGGCCAGGTTGTTCACCAGAGCACCAGAGGAAGGATGAGAAACAATGGTTGGGAACTGATCAAGGAGAGAAGCAACCTGGAATTAAGGAGAAACTTCCTGACAGTGAGGACAATCAACCAGTGGAACAGAAGTTGCCTCCAGACATCGTGGGCGCTCCATCACTGGAGATTTTTATTAGGAGACTAGAGATTCACCTGTCTGAGACGGTGTAGGTTCTCCTGCTTGAGCGGGGGGCTGGACTAGAAGACCTCCAAGGTCCCTTCCAGCTCTACGCTGATTGATTGATTGATTGATTGACTGAACTAATCAAGGAAAGAAGCAACCTTGAATTAAGGAGAAACTTCCTAAAAGCGAGGACAATTAACCAGCGGAACAGCTTGCCACCAGAAGTCATGGGCGCTCCATCACTGGAGGATTTTAAGAAGAGATTAGACAGGGGGCTGGACTAGAAGACCTCCAAGGTCCCTTCCAGTTCTACTCTACTCTACTCTACTCTATTCCTATTCCATTCTCCACAGGCCTATATCAAGCATTCCAACCATCAAATCAACATTTCCCTTCCCTTCCAGAATCCGCATGGTCCATTAATCTCACATACTGCGTAGTGTTCTCCCTGAAGAGTTAAACACCAACATTTAACACCATCCCAGGAGCTCCATTAAAAAGGTGTGTATGTGTGGGCTGGGAATCAGAAACCTGAGACCAGCAAGCGACAACCAGCAGCCAATTTGAAATTCAGAGATCTTCTGACGGCTGGGCACAAAACTGCCGCCATACGGCCCCAAACACGAAAGATGTATACTCTCACCTTTTCCAAAGAAATTAAAAAGAATAATTTGGCCTCTGCTGAGCTTTTGTGTCCGTGCTCCACACTTCACACTAAAGTCTTTTTACTCAACTACCACCCTCATAAGAAGGCCTTCAACATAACAGAAGGCTCCTTCAGCTTTCAAATTGCTATTTTTTTCCCCTTCTGCACATTTTCCTGAGCTATATATATATAATTAGGATTCGAATGGTGTTCAGAGAGCACTTAGCAGAGTTTATCTCTGGTGGGGTTTTATGTTAACCGGTTAAATAGCATGAAAGAGGAATCTATGCAAACTCAGGTTTTGATTTTGATTTTTTTTAAAATGGTGAATCGAAGCCGAGGGTCAGCGCACGCTTCCTTTGAGCATTGTAGAAGTGATGTAAACAGGAAAGAAAAAACACAGTAGCAGGAAGAGGTGAGCGAATTTGATGCGGTGGTGTAGTTTAGTGGCAGGAAACAATGTGGGTGACTTTAGGCCAATCACCTGCAGATGGTGAGTTCTAGTGCTGTCTTAGGCACGAAAGCCAGCTGGGTGACTTTGGTCCAATCCCTAGGGGACTGTGAGTTCTAGTCCTGCCTTAGGCACGAAAGCCAGCTGGGTGACTTTGGGCTAATCACCAGGAGACTGTGAATTCTAGTCCCGCCTTAGCCATGAAAGCCAGCTGGGTGACTTTGGGCTAATCACCAGGAGACTGTGAATTCTAGTCCCGCCTTAGCATCAGGTCATCTCCTACACTTAGACATGAAAGCCGACTGGGTGACTTTAGGCCAATCACTGGGAGAGGCTGAGTTCTAATCCTGCCATAGGGATGAAAGTCAGCTGGTTGACTTTGGCCCAGTTTCTCTCAACCTAACCCCTCTCAAAAGGTTAGGAAAAAGAGGAGGAGGGAGGAGTATTATGAATGTTTACACCCCCCCCCTTTGAATTTTTATATAGCAATAAAGGTAGGATAAATATCCAATAGATGAACAAAGAAACAAATAAAGTGGTTATGGGCTCCACACATGCAAACAATGGCTGTGAAAGTTGGACCATAAGAAAGGCTGAGCGCCAAAGAATTGAGGCCTTTGAACTATGGTGCTGGAGAAGACTCCTGCGAGTCCCTTGGACTGCAAGGCAATCAAACCGGTCAGTCCTAGAGGAGATCAACCCTGACTGCTCTTTAGAAGGCCAGATCCTGAAGCTAAAACTCAAATACTTTGGCCACCTAATGAGAAGGAAGGACTCACTGGAGAAGAGCCTCATGCTGGGAAAGGTGGAGGGCAAGAGAAGAAGGGGACGACAGAGAATGAGGTGGCTGGATGGAGTCACTGAAGCAGTAGGTGTGAGCTTAAATGGACTCCAGAAAATGGTAGAGGACAGGAAGGCCTGGAGGAACGTTGTCCATAGGGTCGCGATGGACATGACTTCGCAACTAACAACAACAACACACAAACACACACACACGCCCATCCATTGCTACTGCATTCCACAAATACCTTTTTGTTCTATTCTATTAATAAACTTTAGTTCTTTGAAGAGCCCCCTTGACATTCCTCTCCTTTTATAGAATTATAGAATTCTTTATTGGCCAAGTGTGACTGAACCCACAAGGAGCTTGTCTCCGCTGCAGAAGCTCTCAGTGCACATACGAGCAACAAGCGATAAATCATGATTATAATCCTAAAAAAAAAAGTTTCATCATAAATCGTAAGACACTACACTCACCCATAGGATACTAAAGAAACAATCAGCATAAATCATACCAGGATACTAAACAAAACAATTAATATAAATTGTAAGATACAAGCGACAAAGGTATAGTCATCGGAAGATAAGGAAATAGCTAATAGGAAGGATGAGAAGCTTAATTGTAAGACAGGCCTTCCTGGATAGTTTGACGGTGTTGTGGGAATTAGTTCTTTAGAACAGGGCTTTTCAACCTTTTCGCCCATTGTACCACTTTTAGGATAAGGCAGTATCCGAGTACCACCAGTCGCCCAGCAAGGTGTCAAAAACGTGACCAAAAAAAAAAGGAAAAAAAATGATAAAGTACAGGTAGTCCTCAACTTACAACAATTTGCTTAGTGACTGTTCGAAGTTACGACGGCACTGAAAAAAGTGACTTATGACCATTTTTCACACTTAGGACTGTTGCACCGTCCCCAGGGTCGTGTGATTTACATTTGGATGCTTGGCAACTGATTCATACTTATGACGGTCACAGTGTCCCAGGGTCATGTGATCACCTTTTGCAACTTTTTGACAAGCGAAGTCAATGGCCGGGGGGGTGGGGGGGGGGGGATAGGAAAACCGCTTTCTGAAGTCCAACATAGGGAGGTATCAGACACAGTCACGCTTCCGTTGCAGTTACCCTTAAAGTCCCGAAATTAGGCTTCCATAAAGATCGTTCTTTCCCATGCGGTCTTCGGCTGCCTCAGAAGACGCGAGGCGCTTTGCTCCTTATCGGAGACGCGCAGAGGGAGGCCAGAAATCCACCCTCAGACGGCGGCGTCGGGGTGGGGGCAGAGCCTGGGCGGGTGGCACCCAATGGCCTCCTCGGGGACGTGCCCGTCAGAAAAAGACAGCGGCGGCGACGGCCACACGGAAGACAGGTGCGGCACTGAGGCGACAGACGGAGTGCGGAGGACTGGGAGGACGCGGCATCTCTGCAGCCTCACTACGGCGGGGATTTTCTAGCCACACTCCCGCCTCCACGGCTCCTTCCCCAGCCGCTCTACAGCAGGCCTGCAAAGGGCGATGGGAGAGTAGCGGGCCATGTGTGCGTCGGACGGGACCACGCTTCTCCGGGGGCGCCCGGGCACAGGGCCAATCAGAAGCCCTGTGAGGGGGGCAAGCACTGGGAGCCGTAGTTGAAGGCTGAAATGCCTTCAGCTGTAACTCTGTGTGTGTGTGTGTGTGTGCGCGCGCGCACGCGCGCGCGCGCACGCACACGAGCAGGGATCAATACTTCTTTCCAGCTCATAAGTGCTTCTTTGGGGATCAGTGCCCAGCTCTAGCTGGAGCCTGGCGCTGATCCTGGTGCTTCTGCTGAGCCCTGACAGCCCCAAAGAAGTGCTGATCAACTGTAAAGCAGCTGTCGGGCCCCAAGGGCCCAACACACAATGGAGGGGGGAGAAGGCGATGCCACGTACCACCAGCCTGGTGCTCGCATACCACCAGTGGTACGCGTACCACCGGTTGAAAAGGCCTGGTTTAGAAGAGTGATGGCATGCGGGGGGGTGGGGGGGTGGGTGGAAACTGTCATTGGGTCTGGTTCAGTGATGGCGAACCTTTTAGAGACCGAGTGCCCAAACTAAATTGGCACTAAATTGGCACTGGATAAGAGTCACAGAATTCAAGGGGAGCTGGACATGGAGCGTTTGTAGAAACATAATGACTCTAGGCTAAGTCCTCTCTTGACACCGCCCCCTGGCTCTGCCACATCTTTTGTTATACGATTATTCTTTCTAGTGTTTTCAAACCTTCCTATTAACACAGTGTAAATCTGTTTCCTTTTTTTTGAAATAAGAGAAGAGAAGAGAAGAGAAGAGAAGAGAAGAGAAGAGAAGAGAAGAGAAGAGAAGAGAAGAGAAGAGAAGAGAAGAGGTATTGGAATATAGAATAGAATAGAATAGAATAGAATAGAATAGAATAGAATAGAATAGAATAGAATAGAATAGAATAGAATAGAATAGAATAGAATAGATATTGGAATATAGAATAGAATAGAATAGAATAGAATAGAATAGAATAGAATAGAATAGAATAGAATAGAATAGAATAGAATAGAATAGAATAGATATTGGAATATAGAATAGAATAGAATAGAATAGAATAGAATAGAATAGAATAGAATAGAATAGAATAGAATAGAATAGAATAGAATAGAATAGAATAGAATAGAATAGAATAGAATAGGATAGGATTCCGTACACCTTTGGCCACATTGACCACATAACCACCAAAAATGTCTTCAAGACAATGCTGGCTCCCTCAGACAAGAAACGGAATTGTGCAGCGTGCCCTAAAGTCAGCCATGACTTTAGTGCTAATTCTGCATTTGCAACTATCCTTATGTTCCACTAACATCCAGTATCCCCATATGAAGATGTAGACTAGGGGTCTTCAAACTTGGCTGGCTGAGGAATTCTGGGAGTTGAAGTCCACAAGTCTTAAAAGTTGCCAAGTTTGAAGACCCCTGATTTAGACCATCTAATATTTTAGGCTTTGATCTGGGGAGAATTATGAGAAAAGGCCGACAGTCCCTTTGCAGGCAAGGAGCAAAGGAAACCCAAACATTTTGAGTCATAAAAAAAACCAGGTACGACAGAATCGAGAGGGAAATTCAGAAGCTTGAAAATTATTCTTCTTAAAGAAAAGTACTCTTACTTGCTTTTTACTCCTCTGCCTTACAGGAAACAGAGCCTTGGACTTCTCTGCAATTTTCTGCCAGTTGAGAAATAATAATAACAATGTCAGTGGAATAATAGTAATAGTAGTAATAATAACAACAACAACAACAGAAACACAACAGCACCAACAGTATAGCAAGGAGATGTCTTAGCATATGTTTACAATACTATCCCCCCCCCCAAAAAAAGAGGAGGAAATAAATCAGCATTATAGGTTAGCCTTGAAGACATAGGCTTTTAAGAAAGCTGTGGTCATTTTGATTTCAAAAGCAGGGTTTTTGAAAAAAATAATAATAAATTGCCACTCCATCCCAGCCTCTGATGCCACCAGACCATTTACAAGGGATCAACTGGAAAAGAATGAAATGGCAGGAAGGAAGGAAGGAAGGAAGGAAGGAAGGAAGGAAGGAAGGAAGGAAGGAAGGAAGGAAGGAAGGAAGGAAGGAAGGAAGGAAGGAAGGGGGGGAGGGAGGGAGGAAGGGAGGAATGGACGGACGGAGGGAGGGAGGGAGAAAGGAAGGAAATGAAGGTGTGGGAGGGAGGGAGGAACGGAGGAAGGGAGGAAGAAAGGAAGGAAGTGTGTGGGTGAGAGGGAGAGAAGGAAGGAAATGAAGGTATGGGAGGGAAGGAAGGGAGGGAGGAATGAAGGAAATGAAGATGAGGAAGGAAGGAAGGAAGGAAGGAAGGAAGGAAGGAAGGAAGGAAGGAAGGAAGGAAGGAAGGAAGGAAGGAAGGAAGGAAGGGGGGAGGGAGGAAGGGACGGACAGAGGGAGGGAGAAAGGAAGGAAATGAAGGTGTGGGAGGGAAGGAAGGGAGGGAGGAAGAAAGGAAGGAAGTGTGTGGGTGAGAGGGAGAGAAGGAAGGAAATGAAGGTATGGGAGGGAAGGAAGGGAGGGAGGAATGAAGGAAATGAAGATGAAGGAAGGAAGGAAGGAAGGAAGGAAGGAAGGAAGGAAGGAAGGAAGGAAGGAAGAAAGAAAGAAAGAAAGAAAGAAAGAAAGAAAGAAAGAAAGAAAGAAAGAAAGAAAGAAAAGTGAGGGAGAGATGGAGAGACAGAAGGAAGGAGGGAAGGAAGGAAGGAAGAAAAAAAAAGAACAGAACAGAACTTCTCCCCATTCCAGGGTCTTCCCATGTCTCTCCTACCTTTTGTATTGTTCCATATCGTTGAATGGCATCGGAAAGTTGATTCTTCAGCCGGTCAAGCTGGAGCCGTTCTTGCTATGAAAGAGAGAGAAACAGAGAGAGAGAGAGAGAGAGATGAACAAACACAATCGGCACCTCAACATCTCATACAGAGATGAAACGCAAGAAAGCCGAACCCCTTAATTCCTCATATGACCACTGAGTGCCTTGGGCACCCTCAATCTTCGAGATGGGAACTGGAAGCCCCCTCCATCTCTGGGGGCCAGTGCTTGCTTATTTATTGCTTTATGTATTTATTTATTAGATCTCTCATTCAATCTTCATTACTATGGAAGAAATTCACCAGTGCTGAACGTGCCCAATATGCCTTCCTTCTCCTTATATTCCCACCACAATCCGTCTCCTGGTGATTGGCCCAAAGTCATCTCACTGGGCTTTCCTGCCTAAGGTGGAACTAGAACTCGCCGTCTCTCCTAGTGATTGGCCAAAAGTCATCTCACTAGGCTCTCCTGCCTAAAGCAGAACTAGAACTCACTGTCTCCTGCTTTCTAGGCCAGTACCTTAACCACTACACCAATCTCTCTCTCTCTCTCCCTCCCTCCCTCCCCCTCTCTTTTAACTTCTCTATTTTCCCCAGATCAATATCTACTAATCTGGGGACTTAGTCAAGGAAGATGGTGAGGATATCTAAATAAACCGGTAACACTTTACACCAGCTTTATTCCTACTACTGTTGTGTGTCTAGACCAGGGGTCAGCAACCTGAAACAGTGGAAGAGCCACTCGGAACCGGTTCCCTCACAAAAGGAAAAACTGGGAGCCGCAAAAAATGTGTACGCGTGCACATACATGCGCGCATGCACAGAACAGGGTTTGACTGAAGAGTGGAGCCAAGGCGAGATATGCACCTACCCTGCATATTTGAATTGATTGGTTGAACTTTTTTAGTCCCACTTTTTTTTTTTTTTTGGACTGCACATGGCAGAGGACTGGGAGCCGCAGGAGACGGCTGAAAGAGCCGCATGCGGCTCGGAGGTGCGGGTTGCAGACCTGTGGTCTAGGATGTCTACTGAGAAAGTTTTCACACGGACACATGTCCAACCTTGGACAATTCTTCGGTAGGTCCCTTTCTCCTGGGGCATAGTCCCTTAAGGCAGAGGCAGGGAACAATGGCCTCTTCCTGACTGGTAGGACTTCCAGAATTCCTGAGCCACCACGGCTGGCTCAGGAATTCTGGGAGTTGAAGTCCACCAGTCATAAAGCGGCCATTGTTCCCCACCTCCGCCTTAAGGATTGGACTCTTCTCTCTCTCTTTGGGCATTTAGGAAATGAACGGGAGACACTGTTCATTAGAAACCCAGAACAGGATTGGAAGAATTCAAATCTGAACCTCCCAGCTCACAAAATTTCTGGTTGACCTTAGGCCAGGGTGGGGAACCTTGGCTCTTTTATGACTCGTGGACTTCAACTTTCCAGAATTCCTGAACCAGCATGGCTCAACTTGGAAACCTCTCCATTTTCCCTCAGCATGGCTGGCTCAGGAATTCTGGGAGTTGAAGTCCACGAGTCATAAAGTAGCCTAGGCCTAGGCCAGGGGTAGGCAACCTTGGCTCTTTTATGACTCGTGGACTTCAACTCCCAGAATTCCTGAGCCAGCATGGCTCAGCTGGGAAACCTCTCCTTTCCCCTCAGCATGGCTGGCTCAGGAATTCTGGGAGTTGAAGTCCACGAGTCATAAAAGAGCCAAGGTTGCCTACCCCTGCCTTAGTCCAATAAGCTTCAATCTAAAATGAGCAGGATGAAATATATAAGGAGGACAGGTAAGGACAATTTACAGTATGAACCTTGTGAACTCTCAAGCTTCCTCCTTCCGTTATATATTCAAGATGGAGAGTGTTTAATATTCATATGTCATATACATGTAGAGGTGTAGGTCTATACATGTGTATTTTAGATATGACAACTACTATGTAATGAAATAGGGGGAAAATTGGGTTACCCGAAAGCTAAATATTATGGATTTTAAAGGCTAAATTGGAGCACTGTAATTGAAATTAGGTAAAATTTAAAAACAGGACATGATAAGTTTAAGTAAAAATATATGGATAAATGTTTTAACTGATCGTGTTACAATTAGAAATGTATTAACTTGATTGTGATATAGTAATTAAGGGAAATTGGTGCTGGAGAAGACTCCTGCGAGTCCATTGGACTGCAAAGTGATCAAACCTGTCAGTCCTGGAGGAGATCAACCCTGACTGCTCTTTAGAAGGCCAGATCCTGAAGCTAAAACTCAAATACTTTGGCCATCTAATGAGAAGGAAGGACTCACTGGAGAAGAGCCTAATGCTGGGAAAGATTGAGGGCAAGAGAAGAAGGGGACGACAGAGAAGGAGGTGGCTGGATGGAGTCACTGAAGCAGCAGGTATGAGCCTAAATGGACTCCAGAAGATGGTAGAGGACAGGAAGGCCTGGAGGAATGTTGTCCATAGGGTCGCGATGGGTCGGACACGACTTCGCAACTAACAACAAATTAAGGGAATTTTTGATGATGATATATACAAAAGATTTTGTTATTGGACTACTGATTACCCAATCACCACGTTGCTTCCTAAATATCTGGATGTAAAATTGGAAATTAATAAAACTTCTTTTTTTTAAAAAAGAAGTTGTGGGTGCTCCATCACTGGAGGTTTTCAAAAAGGGACCGGACAACCAAGATATCTGAAACGGTATACGGTCTCCTACCTGAGCAGGGGGTTGGACTAGAGGACCCTTCTAAGTCTATTATTCCACGTTCCACGTTCTAACATTTGCCTTGCCATCTCTCCAACTTTCCCGTCCCTGGCCAAAGTTCCAGCAGTTTGAAAAGCGAAAGGCGAGACGTTTTAAGTAAGCTATTGCCGAAAGAGTTCAAATAACTGGCGGTGAGGTTTTATAAATCCATCTTGAGAAAATTTACACTGATGGAAGATTTGATAGAAGAATATTTTACTTATGTAAATCCATCTTGGGGAAAGTATACATTGATAAAGAGGTTTGACACTAGAAGGTTTTACGATGGATAACAGGAGTCTCTTAGGTTTTCTGCCAATAAGCAGCCGTCAAAGATGAGATATGCACCAGGGTGTAAATATTAGATTAGGAAGACTATAAAAGGCCAAGAAATGCTAAATATATTTCAGGCAACTGATAAGGACAGTTCAGTCTACCCGTATTCCTATTATCATTGCCATCGCGGAATCTTTACAAGCTTTGATAGCTCAGTGCAACCACAACTGACTGTGAATGCCAGGCCAGGTTAAGCTAACTTGACCTTTCACCTGCTTTGCCTTTTTTAACAATAACAGAATTCTGCTTTAATTAAAACAAACGAACAAACAGAAAATAGCAAAACAAAGCAGACAATGACAACTAGTGACCCGGAGAAAGATGTAAAGATAAACGCTATGAATTTTAAGTCACAAAGTTTGACGGCATAGTTTCAAACATTCTTCGCTATGCCCCATTAACCATTTAATTCATTATTCAATCAAATCTCAGATGTGCAAAAAATAATAATAATAATTGAATATCAGAATGTATACAAATCGCAAACGGTGTCCCGTGCATAACACCTTCATTAGTTTTTAAGGTATCACATTTTATTGATTATTGATGTTCTACTTGCATATAATATCTTGCTGAAGGTCCAGTGTATCTTGATGTAATCCTTAGAGGGATTTGCTGATAAAAAAAATGCCCGATTTCCTTCAAACTCATAAAGGACTAGTTGTAATGTCTTAAATAAAATCCCAGAATGTTGCTATAAAGGAGGAGGAGGAGATGAAGAGGAGGAGGAAGAGGAACAGAAGGACGCAAGAGAGAGGAAGGAGGAGGAGGAGGAGGAGGAGGAGGAGGAGGAGGAGGAGGAGAAGAAGAAGAAGAAGAAGAAGAAGAAGAAGAAGAAGAAGAAGAAGAAGAAGAAGAAGAAGAAGAAGAAGAAGAAGAAGAAGAAGAAGAAGAAGAAGAAGAAGAGGAGGAGGAGGAGGAGGAGGAGGAGGAGGAGGAGGAGGAGGAGGAGGAGGAGGAGGAGGAGGAGGAGGAGAAGGAGAAGAAGAGAAGAAGAAGAAGAAGAAGAAGAAGAAGAAGAAGAAGAAGAAGAAGAAGAAGAAGAAGAAGAAGAAGAAGAAGAAGAGGAGGAGGAGGAGGAGGAGGAGGAGGAGGAGAGGAGGAGGAGGAGGAGGAGGAGAGGAGGAGAAGGATAAGAGGAGGAGGAAGAGGAGGAGAAGAAGGATAAGAGAAAGAGGAAGAGGAGGAGAAGAAGAAACAGAAGAAGAGGAGGAGGAGGAGAAGAAGAAGAAGAGGAGGAGGAGGAGAAGAAACAGAAGAAGAAGAGAGTCAGGAGGAGGAGGAGGAGGAGGAGACAACAATTAAAAGCAAAGCATCAGAAAACATTATGGATTGTCACAACAGAACTGTGTCTCATTTGGAAAATTACTCTTCCTTTTCCCCCACAAACAGCTGTCGTTATTATTTATTATTAGTAAGAGCAGGAGCAGGAGCAGGAGCAGAAAATAAGTGGGTTGCAGTCCAAATTCTCCTTTTGTAGTTTGGCTGTTGCAGACGCTGACAAGGGCAAAAGCCTTACAAGGTCAGGAGGCATTACAACTCAGTCCTTTATTTGTATTTCTATTTCCTATGACTTCTCGCTCACTTTGTGGTGAGACACGGTGGTTGTCTTCATTTGCCTCCTACTGGACCCAATTGGTCTCAGAAGATGACTCAGGGCATAGGAGGAAAAAAGCCAATTTCCTGCATCTTGATAAAGGAATTTAAGATAAATAAGAACCCTTTTTATTTTATCTCTCCTTCTACTTTCTTTTGGCCCTTTGATGGACTTACAGCTTGCAGTGTCTCCACGGGAAGAGTGAAGAAGAGAAAAAAAAAAGAAATCTTCTCAACCATCATTTCTCATGGCAAGCTTTTTTCCCCCTCCCCAACATCTTTTTTTTTAATTTATTTAGAAAAACAGCTTCTTTAAGCTTAGTAGGTTCATTACAGGTATGGGAGAAAAATAGGCTATAAGGCAGACGGGAAAGTCAAGAACATGTCTTAGCAGAAGACTTTCTTTTTTCCCCAATAAAGGGGAATATTTGTAGCTCAGGATTGAAATGAGGGATCTTTGGCGCTCTCTTGAGCTTGATTGTTTTCATCTGGATGACAAAACAGCCGTTTTATTATCCTGGGATGTCCATGGAGATTCTCAGTCATTCAGGTCACGGGTTGTTTTTTTTAATCCCATTTATATCCTGCCCTTCTCCGAAGACTCAGGGCGGCTTACAATCTAAGAAGCACAAATCAATGTGCTTAGCAGTAGCCTTCATTCTATGTATATGCCTGCTTATTAGAGCTTTCACACACCCCCAAGCGGCATTATTACAAAGTCAGCTTAATTGCCCCCAACAATCTGGGTCCTCATTTTACCTACCTCGGAAGGATGGAAGGCTGAGTCAACCTTGAGCCTGGTGGGACTGGAACCTGCACTAATTGCAGGCAGCTGGTGTTACTTAAGGAGGCATTAGCCCACTGCTCCACCACGGCTCTTGGTGGAGAAATTTAAGGAGAAATTTCCTGACAGTGGGGACGATCAACTAGTGGAACAGCTTTGCCTCCAGAAATCGTGGGTTCTCCTTCACTGGAGGTGTTTTAAGAAGAGGCTGGACAGTCACCTGTCTGAGATGGTAGAGGTTCTCCTGCTTGAGCAGGGGGCTCGACTAGAAGGCCTCCAAGGTCCCTTCCAGCTCCTATTCTATTCTGAGATATTCTGACTACCCAGTGACAGGAGGGAAGTCAAGGCGAGAACTGGGGGGAAAAGCCCGCCGAAACGGTATAGTTAAGCCAGCAATACTCCTCCTCCCAGCAATGTCCCTTTGAAATCCAGCCAATCCACAGGCGAAGAGAAGAACAGTTAGCTGGCACAGTTGGTGCACCTCTTAAGGTCTTCTCCCGAAGATAGTTTTTTTCCCAGGAGGCAACTGGACTTTCTTATTTTTCTTTAGCCTCCTGAAGTTTCCATCCATTGCTGCTCGTCTTGCACAAGCCTTCAGGTTTGAGCAGAGAAGGTCAGAAAGGACTCTCATGGTTGAAAACTGAAGACTTCTACCGTAGGCTGTTTAGTCTTAGCTTAGCGCATTAGGCAACTCCAAGATTGAATTCTTCTTGAACCTACTCAAGGTTTCGCGTGAAAGTCTCAAAACTCACCCGAGAAGAGCTTCTGATACCCTCGGACAGCTGTCGGATTGCACTTGTGCACGTAGTGATGGTTTTGTTGGTCTCCTGTTGAGTTGTGTGACTGTAAAAAAAAAAACAAATAAAGAAAGTCCATGGAGATTCTCAGCCATCCAGGTCACGGTTGTCCCAAAGGTGCTTTTTTTCAGCAGGCAACTGGACTTTCTTGTTTTTCTTTGAAGACGTTTCTCTTCTCCTCCAAGAAGGTTCTTCGGCTCTGACTGGATGGTGGGGAAGTGAAGGATTTATACTCCTCGCAGACAGCTGGTCATTTGCCTTCTTTGAGAGAGTCATTGAGGCCACTTAGAGGTTTACCTGTGTTCTCGGGGTCACCTGAGTGGTGCAAAGGGGTGTGGAGCCTTCTTGGAATTGCTGAAAGGACTGTATTGTAGAGTGGAGATAGATGATGTCCTATCCCTCCCCCTGTGTTAAGGGAGGGCTGTTCAGTTTTGACACAGATGGCCTCTTTGACCCCTCTTTCAAGTCAGTGGTCCTCTCTGTCCAAAATGTGGGCTTTGCTGTCTTCAAAAGAGTGGCCTTTGTCTTTTAAATGCAGATGGACGGCTGACTCTTGTCCTGATGAGTTTGTTCTCCTATGTCAGGGATCTCCAAACGTGGCCCTTTTACGACTTGTGGACTTCAACTCCCAGAATTCCTCAGCCAGGCGCGTTTGAAGACCCCTGTCCTACATTGTGCCGTGCAAGTGGCCTCAACGACTCTCTAAAGGAATGCAAATGACCAGCTGTCTGCAAGGAATATAAATCCTTCCCTTCCCCACCATCCAGTCCGAGCCGAAGAAGCTTCTTGAATGGGAAGCAAAAGACCTTCCAAGAAAAACGAGAAGGTCCGGTTACCTCATTGGAAAAGCACAAATAAAGAAAGGCCAAGCTTGATAGGAGCCACAGAGTCAATCTCAATTCCAGATAAACGCTTAGAACCCTTTTAGGGACACGCCAAGCTCCAGCCGTTCCCCTGTAGTTCTCCCAGTAAAAGCCCAAATGCTATTTTAACAACTGTCCGTAAAAGCACGGAGACACCTGAATCTCCTAAAAGCAAAGTAGTCCTTTCAAATCTCAAAGAGTCGGAGAAACCTTCTCTTTCATCCTTAACGTTAAACAGACACAGACAAGGCAAAAGTGCAGAACAGACGCCAGTTTTTTAACAGGTGATGTGAGGTATATCAGCACTCAGCTGAGGTGGGCTAATCTCAGACACACTGAAGCGGTGTAGACAAGGACCCCCCCAAAAAACCAAAACAAAATGGGGAAAAAAAACAGAAGGTCAAGTTAAAGCAGAAAGCCGAAGAAGAGACGTCCTGAAATTGACGGCAAAACCGTTTTATTTTGTACCCAAGAAAGTCACGTGGATACGTCCGTGAAGCGTCCAGAAGTCAAAGCTTGAACTCACAAGGAAAAGGCACATTTTCACGCAACATTTAAAAAAGGAAATACACAGGTAGTGCTGGACTTAGCACCGCAATCGAGGCCAAAGTTTGGGTCGTTAAGCGAGAGATCTGTTAAACGGGCATTTTTGTTTGTGTTAGGAATATGGTGTTAGCCTACAATGTTGGGTTGAAAATATATTAACCATGATGTTATGTCTTTAAGATGTTAATTGGCCAATGGGTGTGTAAGTGTTCTCATGGCCATAAGAGGGAGCTAGTAACGTAGCTTCTTTCTCTCTCTGAATTCACTGCTGTCTACTATTACTGTTTTTGCTCTGTTACTGTGATAAACCTGAACTGTGTATTGACCTCTGGACCGGTAAGAAGACTTTGTCTTTTGGTTTACTCCTTGGACTGTTGCTATTGTGTATGACCTGGACTGTTTATTTTTGACTGTGCATTTTTGTTTTTACACCACCTTAAAGTAAACTACTTTTTGCTTTTACAACTCAGTGTACTCTTGTGTTTACTGTGTGACTCTTACTGCTCTCAGTACCCTTCCTTGTCTGTGCAACTCTTTGGTAGCACAAGGAGATCTCTGCACAACAAATTCTTTAACAGTTTGTTTGTTTTAAAAGCAATCAGTAATAATTAGTTTCTATATTTTCATAATCGATATGTTAGTTAATAATATATTTCTTACATCTTCTCTTCACCCGATAGTCTTCTTCTTACTAACACATATTTAACGTTGAATGGTACATATCACGTCCCTTTCTCTCTAGCTCGGTTTTCTAGCCATTGATAAAAATTATCCCATGTTTCTAAAGTACGCTGAATCTTCTTTCTCTTTTAACTTCAATGCCACTCTGTCCATTTCTGCACAATCTAAAATGTTCTTAATTAATTCTTCCGTAGGTAGGTTTTCATTTTCCCACTATCGAGCAAATATCGTTTGCGTTTTTATTGCACTTTTCCTTCAGGCCTCTGTTTGGATGATGAAAAGATACGCAAACACAATCTAGCCATCCAATAAAATTTTAAAATCAGACTGACATGATTTCCTTCTTGAAAAAACCGCTGGATATAGAAACAGACAACGTCTGTTACTGCCTGAAGGAAAAGAATACATTTAGTCCTTGATTTACAACCCTTTCCTTAGCGACTGTTCAAAGTTACAACATCGTTGAAAAAAGAGATTTATGACCGTTTTTCACACTTAACCACCGCTGCAGTCTCCCCAGGGTCATGTAATCAAAATTCAGACCATTTATGACGGTCGCAGTGTCCCGGAGTTATGTTGAACCCTCAGTGGGAAAAGCCAGATTTTCTTAACAACCGTGTTTGCTAACTTCACAACTGCAGTGATTCACTGAAGAACCGCGGCAAAAAAAAGGTCAGAAAGTGGGGCAAAGCTGCCTGTAACAAATGTCTCGCTTAGCCACAGAAAATTTGGGGATCAAGGGACGTCGCACCGTGAGGACTACCGGTGTATCTTTTATTAAATTTCAAATCAAATATTGAAAGGCAAAAGGGGAAAAAAGGCGAAAGAAATGAAAAGGGAGGGGGGAAAAGGGCATCAAATAAATGTATATATATGGAAACTAATCCAGGAGAGAAGCAACCCAGAACTAAGAAGGAATTTCCTGACAGTTAGAACAATTAACCAGTGGAACTCCTTACCTCCAGAAGCTGTGAATGCTCCAACACTGGAAGTTTTTAAGAAGAGACTGGACAGCCATTTGTCTGAAGTGGTATAGGGTTTTTTGCCTGAGCAGGGGGTTGGACTAGATCAGGGGTCGGCAACCTAAAAAAGTAAAAGAGCCACTGGGAACCGGTTCCATCACAAATTAAAAAAAGTGGGAGCCGCGTGCGTGTGTCCATGCACGCGCATGCGCAAAAAAAGTTTTGCGCATGCGCAAAATGGTTTTTTGCGCGTGCGCGGATGCACACGGTTGCCATTTTTTTTTAAAGTGAGATGGAACCGGTTTGGGGAGGTGCGCGCGCACCTCCGGTCGTTCGGAGAGGTGCGCGCGCACCTCTCCGAATGGGCAGGGGCGCTGCTCTTTGAGGAAGCTGTAGCGGCCCGTCTGCAAAGCTGCCGAAAGCGGCAGCTTCGGAGACGGGCCGCTACAGCTTCCTCAAAGAGCGGCATCTCTGCCCGTTCGCGCGGAGGTACGCGCGCACCTCCGGTCGTTCAGAGAGGTGCGCGCGCACCTCTCCGAATGGGCAGGGGCGCTGCTCTTTGAGGAAGCTGTAGCGGCCCGTCTGCAAAGCTGCCGAAAGCGGCAGCTTCGGAGACGGGCCGCGACAGCTTCCTCAAAGAGCGGCACCTCTGCCCGTTCGCGCGGAGGTACGCGCGCACCTCTCCAAAGGTTTGGGGAGGTGCGCGCGCACCTCCGCCCATTCGGGGAGGTGCGTGCACACCTCTCCAAACGGGCGGTGCCACTCTCCATTTGGAGAGGTGCGCGCGCACCACTGCCCGTTCAAAGAGGTGCGCGCGCACCGGGCGGCTGGGAGCCGTTCCGGAGCCGCGGGTTGCCGACCTGTGGACTAGATGATATATCTCTTAAAATACTAAAATACTAATAATCAACATTCCGAACCGCCGAGATTCAAAAGACATCCGTCTCTTCATTTTAATCTGACACAGAATAAATTGTCAAATGTAAATAATCTTGTCCAGGTAACCCTCCACTCAGGAGCCCAAAACATCTGCTGCTAAGCCAGACTGCTGTTAAGGTGACTATTGCCCCATTGTCAATGCTGCTAACATCGGATGTTCTTGCTTTGACAACAGATGGAGATGCAGCCATTTTCCTTCTTATGTTTTACTCTTAGAATTAGAGTTAGAATTAGATGATACTGGGGTGGGGGGGAGGAGGAGGAACGTGCATGAGAATTTAACTAGACATAACAATACTGAACCTAGTGTGAGAACCAAGGTTATTGAAATAAGAAATGATAAGAAATGGCAGGTGGAGAACTGGGGGGAAGGGGGGGAAGCCTGCATTTCAAACTAATTGGAGAATGTGATTTATGACTGTAAATTGGAGGAGGGAATTGTGCTTTGATACTATGTGCCAGGGGAAGGGAATCCAGTTTTTGGCTTTGACTACGTAGGTGCCGATGCCATGCTTCTTGAATAAAGATTCTTTAACGCCTCAAAGTTATTTGAAGAGTTTCATCTGTCGGAACCATGACACCCATTTTATGACCTGAAAATTGGGGCCAAGAAAGAACTGTGCCTCAAAGTTCTTTGAAGAGTTTCATCTGTCAGAACCATGATGTTAACGTTGCATCAATTTCATCGTCCCTCCCTCACAGGACCTCTTACCAAGGAAGAAACAGACAGTCCTCACCTTAAACGGCCACAACTGAGGCCCAAATTTCTGTCCCTCCGCGAGACGTTTCTCAAGTCAGGTTTGCCATCAATTAATCTCAGGAAAGGATGAAAAGCCAAACCTTGGAGTTACATTTTTCGTTTCTTTTTATATATAAAAAGTCCTTTCCAGGAATATTCTATTCTAGTTTGGGCTGTTTTTACAAATGGCTCTTTGGCCAGTTTGTTGACTGGGCCGTCACTTCCTGGATTGTGGATCTGAAGTTGATTGATTGATTGATTTGATTTATTAAATTTATATTTAAATTTATATTTAAATTTATAAGTTGACCTTGGAGTTAACCTCTGCTAATCTGAGTGCTGATCACCACAGTGGCGGGATCCCAGGTTCATCTGATCGCCATTTGTGATCTCCACAGCCAGCATCTGGGACACTGGGACCATCATAAATACGAATCAGTTGCCAAGCATCCAAATATAAATCACATGACCCTGGGCATGCTGCAATAGTCGTAAGTGTGAAAAATGGCCGTAAGTCATTTCAGTGTAATTGAAACTTTGAACAGGTTTTTCTTTTGTGTGTGTGTGTGTGTGTGTGTGTGTGTGTGATATCAGGTTTTTGACACCTTGCCAGGCGGTACTCGAATACTGCCATGTCCTAAAAGTGGTCCAATCGGTGAAAAGGTTGAAAAGCCCTGGCTTAAACAACCGTGGCAAGCCAGGATGTTAAAACCGGACCCCACGTCAGTTTACCACTGCCTTGCTTAGCGGCGGAAATCCTAGTCCCAATTCGGATCAGAAAGTCGAGGGTTTCCTGTAACGCTTTCGACTAAAAAAAATAAACTTCTTCTCAACGTTAACCTCCCGAAACGGCTGGACGATGCCCAAATATGCCTGATGTGGAACGTGCCACCTATCAAAAGGCCACAACTGTTTTACTGTCAAGGAAGAAATAAAAAAAAGAAAAAGAAATAAAAAGCAAAACATAAACACTGACGTGTGCCAAGTCGAATTTGGGTCTTAAAGCAATTCCCTTCAGCGTTTTGTTCACTCGGCAACTTTCAGCTTCCTCGCCTAATTTTCGCTTCCCAAACGAACAAGCATATCACAATGCAGCTTTAGTTGGACCGTAGCCGTCTCTGAGTTTTCTGAAGCCACTTTCAGGCAAAAAAAGTGGAGAGAAAAAAAAGAATGCATTCAAACCTGCAGATTGCATAGAAAAATACATAAGTAGGTTTTTTTTAAAAAGGAGAAATGAAATTATTGGCTCTGCGGACGTGCAATCTGCATATTTCTTTTCCTCCCCTCCAGAAAAATATATACAGTATTTATCTGCAGATAAGCACTGATAAGCCATTATCATAAATCACAAGGATCATCCAGGTAACTATGCATAATGCATTTGTCTGAAATAGGTATAGAGCAGGGGTCTTCAAACTTGGCCCTTTTATCTTGTGGACTTCAACTCCCAGAATTCATGCTGGCTGAGGAATTCTGGGAGTTGAAGTCCACAAGTCATGAAAGGTCCAAGTTTGAAGACTCCCTGGTACGGGGTCTCCTGCCTGAGCATGGGGTTAGACTAGAAGACCTCCAAGGTCCCTTCCAACTCTATTATTACTATTACTATCACTATTATTATTATCACTATCATTTATTATTATTATTATTATTATTATTATTATTATTATTATTATTATTATTATTATTATTATTATTATTATTATTATTATTCTTCACACAGTCAGCCAGATGTTCAGACTGGATCTGGCATTTTGGTCTACCTATTGAGTCCTTACCAAGGACCTGGGATAGGCAGATGTGGATGTTTGATGGTATTACAGATCTCGTCGCAGGATGGAAGCAGTTCCTAGTAAGGCCGCCTTTGCAATTGACTAAGGTTTTCAAGAAGAAATTGGACAGCCATCTGTCCGGCGTGGAAGAAGGTCTCCTGCCTTGGCAGGGGTTTAGAGTAAAAGACTGCGAGGTCCCTTCCAGCTCTATGGTTCTGTGATGGACCTGGCTTTTGGTCCAACATCTTCATGTCTATATCACGTGGATAATAGCAACAGGATAAGGCAATGGGCAATGAGGAGAAGTGGGCACTTCATACCAAGTCCATTAAGCAGTTCCACATCATAATGAAGGAATGACGTTCTGAAGATAACCTTCAAAGTGAGAGAAACATCCTTCTAGGTCCCAAGCTTGCTCTGAGCTTTCCAATTTGGTCCAGGAAATAGGAAAATAAATTTGCTGGCAGGCCGAAGAAAGCAACCGAGTGTCAGAAATGCTGGCGTAGTCATGCTAAAATAAGAGGGGGAGGAAAAAAAAATCAAAACCTACAAATCATCTTTTGTACGTTCGGTCAAACAGAGTAAAGGTAAAGGTAAAGGTTCCCGCGCACATGCATGCTAGTCGTTTCCGACTCTAGGGGCTGGTGCTCATCTCCGTTTCAAAGCCGAAGGGCCAGCGCTTGTCCGAGGACATCTCCGTGGTCATGTGGCCGGCATGACTAGACGCCAAAGGCGCACGGAACGGTGTTACCTTCCACCAGAGTGCTCCCTATTTTTCTACTTGCATTTTTACGTGCTTTCGAACTGCTAGGTTGGCAGAAGCTGGGATGCGTAACAGGCGCTCACTCTGTTACGCGGCACTCGGGATTCGACCCGCCAAACTGCCGACCTTCTGATCGACAAGCTCAGCGTCCTAACCCACTGAGCCACCGCGTCCCCTCAAACAGAGTTAGAACCACCAAATTGGAAGAAGACTTTGAAGCCATCATGTTCAAGCCAACACAGGGATCCAGATGAAGAGATCTTTTCTGGTGAGACCGGTCTATCAGGGCTAAGATACCGCTTCCGCTTTTGCCTAACATGCAGGCGGTCCCGGGTTCGAATCTCAGAAGAGAAGGGTTAGCGGATGAGAGCCAAATAGCTCGAAATGGCTGTACTAGCTATAATTCTTTCCTTCTTTCTTTCTTTCCTCCCTCCGTTTCTCCCTCCTCGCTTCCTCTTTCTCTTTCATTCCTTCTTTTCTTTTTTCTTCTTTCCTTCCTTCCTCCCTCTCTCCCTCCTTCTTCTCACCATCCATCTTTCTGCATCCGATTGATGCTTGTGTCCCATGCAATTCTCACTAAAACCATCATAAAGCTACATGCGTAACAGGCAGGAAGAAAAATGATGAAAGGCCAAAAAAATAAATAAATAAATAAAGTAAGAATGATTCATTTTAAACCCAGAGATCAAAGAGCTCAACGATTCAAATGGGAAGGATAAGCAAGCAAGGTTAATCCATACACACAACCCCTAGCGCCACCATCTGCCTACACATCAATGTCTGATTGTTTCTTATAAATGTGTCACTCCCCAAGACCGCAAAAAGAACATCAAACCAGGGAATATCAGAGGTCTGATGCAAAACAGATATATTTTTTTAAAATAATTGTCTTTAAATTCTGCTCTTCTTCACTTCACGTGCTAAATCCAACCTGGGGTGGGAGAGAAATTCCTCGCCTCCCCCCCAACTCCTTGATTGCATTTGCCTGTATAATCATATTTGGAAGCACTCCACTAAACATAAATAACAAATATGGTTATTAACAACCGTGATCCATTTATTTATTAAAGTATCTGCAGGATCTTTCTCCACTGATCAATCCTAAGGTTGTTTACCACAACACCATGAAACAAAGAAATAAAACCAACCCATGAAAAGGTAACAGAGTTGAAGGGACCTTGGAGGTCGTCTAGTCCAACCCCCTGCTCAGGCAGGAAACCCCGTACCATTTCAGACAAATGGTTGTCCAGTCTCTTCTTAAAAACTTCCAGTGTTGGAGCATTCACCACTTCTGGAGGCAGGTTGTTCCACTGATTAATTGTTCTAACTGTCAGGAAGTTTCTCCTTAGTTCCAGGTTGCTTCTCTCCTTGATTAGTTTCCATCCATTTCTTCTTGTCCTGCCTTCGGGCGCTTTGGAAAATAGCTTGACTCCCTCTTCTTTGGGGCAGCCCCTGAGATATTGGAAGACTGCTATCATGTCCCCCCTCGTCCTTCTCTTCATTAAACTAGACATACCCAGTTCCAGCAACCGTTCCTTGTATGTTTTAGCCTCCAGTCCCCTGATCATCATGGTTGCTCTTCTCTGCACTCTTTCTAGAGTCTCAGCAACTTTTTTTTTTACATCTTGGTGACCCAAACTGGACGCTGTATTTCACGTGTGGCCCTTAACCAAGGCATTGTAAAGTGGTATTAAACACTTCACAAGATCTTGATTCTATCCCTCTGTTAATGCAGCCTAGCACTGTGTTGGGTTTTTTGGCAGCTGCAGCACACGGCGGGCTCCTATTTAAGTGATGGTCCACTAGGACTCCGAGATCCCTCTCACAGTTACTACTATTGAGCAAGGTACCAGCTATACTATACCTGTGCATTTGGTTTTTCTTGCCTAGTTGTGAAACCTTACTTTTCTCGCCACTGGATTGCATTTTGTGACAACTTGCAACAGGAAGAGAAAGTTGCTTCATTCAAATGTAGTTCTCCTTTGTGAGCAGAGTCTGAAATAAACTCAGCTTATTCATTTCCCCAAATATGCCAGATTAAACAACTAATTGTTTGGGCAGATGAGACAAGTTAAGTAATGCCTCAGCCTGATGTTCCAATGAAATACTTAAGAGAATATGACACTATCTGTAGAAATGGGCTTTCTAGGTTGACATAAAGCTCCAGGATTTTGCCAACCCACTGATGGTGCCTCAGTGTGAATTTCACTGGGAATCAACTCATTTGGATTAAGGAATCAGCCCTTTGGGGGGCGGGGGGAGAAAATTACATTACAATGAACATCTCACAACTGCAACAGACAAGGAGTCTGATTCTAGCCAGTTTCCAAGAAAGTGCTGGAAAGTAAGTGAGAAAAAGACAAACAAAGAGAGAGAGAAAGAGAGAGAGAGAGAGAGGGAGGGAGAGAGGGAGAGAGAGAGAGAAAAGAAGAAGGAGGAGGAGGAGGAGGAGGAGGAGGAGGAGAAGAAGAAGAAGAAGAAGAAGAAGAAGAAGAAGAAGAAGAAGAAGAAGAAGAAGAAGAAAGAAGAAGAAGAAGAAGAAGAAGAAGAAGAAGAAGAAGAAGAAGAAGAAGAAGAAGAAGAAGAAGAAGGAATTCTTTCTTTCTTATTATATTCTGGAGAAAGAGAAGTTTCCTGAGGATGGGCTAAAGTATGAGCTCAAACGCTTGGAAGAAGAAACTTTCGGTCCTGTTGATTGACTCACATTGGATCCTGCAACATTATTCAGGGACACGTGTGTAGAAAGAACGAAGGAATGAAGGGAGGAAGGAGAGGGTAAAGGGAAAGAAGGAAGGAAGGAGATGGGAGGGAGGGAGGGGGAGAGAAGGAAGGAAAGAAGGGGAGTGAGTGAGTGAGGGAGGGAGGAAGGAAGGAAGGAGAAAGAAGAAAGATGGGAGAGAGGGAGGGAAGGAAAGGAAGGAAAGAAAGAAAGAAGAAAGAAAGAAAGAAAGAAAGAAAGAAAGAAAGAAAGAAAGAAAGAAAGAAAGAAAGAAAGAAAGGGGAGGGAGGAGAAGGAAGGAAGGAAGGAAGGAAGGAAGGAAGGAAGGAAGGAAGGAAGGAAGGAAGGAAGGGAAGGAAGGAAAGAGAAGAAAAGAAAGAAAGGGGAGGGAGAGAAGGAAGGAAGGAAGGAAGGAAGGAAGGAAGGAAGGAAGGAAGGAAGGAAGGAAGGAAAGAAGAAGAAAGAAAGAAAGAAAGAAAGAAAGAAAGAAAGAAAGAAAGAAAGAAAGAGAAAGAAAGAAAGAAAGAAAGAAAGAAAGACAGGGGAGGGAGGAGGGAGGGGGGAGGGAAGGAGGAAGGAAAGAAGGAAGGAAGGGGAGGGAGGGAGGGAGGGAGGGAAGGAAGGAAGGAAGAAGATGGAAGAGAGGGAGGGGGAGGAAATGAAAGAAGGAAGGAAGGGAAAGGGGGAGGAAGGGGGAGGAAGAGGGAGAGGAGAGTAAGGGAAAGGAGGGAAGGAAGGAAGGAAGGAAGGAAGGAAGGAGAAAGATGGGAGAGAGGGAGGGGAAGGAAGGAAGGAAGGAAGGAAGGAAGGAAGGAAGGAAGGAAGAAGGAAGGAAGGAAGGAAGGAAAGAAAGAAAGAAGAAAAGAAAGAAAGAAAGAAAGAAAGAAAGGGGAGGAGGAGAAGTGAAGGAAGGAAGGAAGGAAGGAAGGAAGGAAGGAAGGAAGGAAGAAGGAAGGAAGGAAGGAAAGAAAGGGGAGGGAGGAGAGGAAGGAAGGAAGGAAGGAAGGAAGGAAGGAAGGAAGGAAGGAAGGAAGAAAGAAAGAAAGAAAGAAGAAAGAAAGAAAGAAAGAAGAAAGAAAGAAAGAAAGAAGAAAGAAAGAAAGAAAGAAAGAAAGGAAGGCAGGGGAGGGAGGGAGGGAGGGGGGAGGGAAGGAGGAAGGAAAGAAGGAAGAAGGGGAGGGAGGGGAGGGAAGGAAGGAAGGAAGAAGATGGAGAGAGGGAGGGGGAGAAATGAAAGAAGGAAGGAAGGGAAAGGGGGAGGAAGGGGGAGGAAGAGGTGAGAGGAGAGTAAGGGAAAGGAGAGGAAGGAAGGAAGGAAGGAAGGAAGGAGAAAGATAGGAAAGAGGGGGGGGAAGGAAGGAAGGAAGGAAGAAGGAAGGAAGAAGGAAGGAAGGAAGGAAGAGAAAGAAAGAAAGAGCAAGAAAGAAAGCACAAGAAAGAAGAAAGAAGAAAGATAGAAAGAAAGAAAGGTAAAGGAAAGAAAGAAGAAAAGAAGGAAAGGGAGGTGGAAGGGAAGGAGGGGAAGGAAGGAAAGGAAGGACTAGACGTGGGTGGGGTTTGCCCTCTCAGTGCTGATGGGGGTGTCTGTTCTTGTCCTAGCCATATTGTTTTCTCTGGGTCTTCTTCCCTTAACCCACCCCCACCATGCAATGATTTTAGGGGGAACAGCCGATAAGAACAGCAAAGTTCACCTGTCCAATCTTGGTCTCAACCCTTCCCCATTAGAGAATATTTTTGATACATTATTTAGAATTTATTTTTCTATTTTTTTTAGTCGTCACCACCAGGCTCCCCCCTTACCGCCCCCCCCCCCCGGACCAATCAAGCAGAATTGTCAGATTGGATGAGCACTTTGTCTCTCGAGAAACTTCATCCAAACAGCACGGATTTCTAAGCCAAGGAGGCATTTCTTTGAAGGGTTTAACATATTAATTTACTCCCAGCATCGCTTCTCAACACCGATGGGACCCGTGTTCATAAAACGTAGACAAGCAGATTTTTTTAAAAAAAAAGTACAGGGAAGATGTATTATTAAAATCTTGTCCTCCGTTTAAAATGTTAATACCTGAAAAATGCATCCATGTACCTACCCTGGGCACTGCAGGGATTTTTTTTTAAAAAACTGGCAGTTTTCTCTTAAGCCTTTTAAAATCCCATCGTCAAAATGTGAAAGGCCTCATGAGGCTTATTTATGCATTTCTTTGCTTATTCCACTGCTATCTTACTACAATCCAGGATGTTTGTTTTTTAAAAAAAACTCCAGTGATCTAGATGGAAGATATATTATCCTTGTACCTAGTCATTAAAAGTTTAGAACTCCAACTCCTCCACCCCCACGTTTCTAGCACTGATGATGTTGCCTACTTGGGTCATGAAATGTCTGCAAGAAAACAAGCAAGCTTAGAGAGCACCAGGGACCCCATAGTTCTCCTCCTCCTCCTCCTCCTCCTCCTCCTCCTCCTCCTCCTCCTCATCATCATCATCATCATCATCATCATCATCCTCTCTGCAACTTCACCTCCCTTCTAGCACTGATGAAGTTACCAGCAACCGTTCTTAATATCTTTTATCCTCTGGTCCTCTAATCATCTCTGCTGCTCTTCTCAGCACTCTTTCAGAGTCTCAAACATCTTATTTACCAAAATAAGTGGTGACCACAACTGGATGCCGTATTCCAAGTGTGGCCTTACCAAGGCATTGTAAAGTGGTATTAACGCTTCACGTGATCTTGGTTCTATCCCTCTGTTAATGCAGCCTAGCACTGTGTTGGCTTTTTTGGCAGCTGCTGCACACTGCTGGCTCATATTGATGTCATTGTCCACTAAACTGTCCGAGATAATAATAATAATAATAATAATAATAATAATAATAATAATAATAATGATGATGATGATGATGATGATGATGATGAAGAAGAAGAAGAAGAAGAAGAAGAAGAAGAAGAAGAAGAAGAAGAAGAAGAAGAAGAAGAAGAAGAAGAAGAAGAAGAAGAAGAAGAAGAAGAAGAAGTAGTTGTTGTTGGAAGGTACCTTGGAGGTCATCTAGTCATCCCCTGCTAAGGCAGGAAACCCTATACCATTTCAGACAAATGGCTGTCCAGTCTCTTCTCAAAAATTTCCAGTATTGGAGCATTCACCACTTCTGGAGGCAGGTTGTTCCACTGGTTAATTGTTCTAACTGTCAGGAAGTTTCTCCTTAGTTCTAGGTTGCTTCTCTCCTTGACTAGTTTCCATCCGTTGCTTCTTGTCCTGCCTTCGGGCGCTTTGGAGAATAGCTTGACTCCCTCTTCTTTGGGGCAGCCCCTGAGAGATTGGATCACTGCTATCATGTCACCCCTTGTCCTTCTCTTCATTAAACTGTCTCTCTCACAGTTGCTACTATTGAGCAAGGTACCACCTATACTACACCTGTGCATTTGGTTTTTCTTGCCTAAGTATAGAACCTTACTTTTTTCACCACTGAATTCCATTTGGTTAGATAGCGCCCAGTGTTCGAGTTCACATGGTGTAATAAGATGGAGGGTTTGTTGTCACTGTGAGTTGGGGGTTGGGAGCACGAAGGGAGGCTCAGCTAATCTCAATGTATACATGGTTGTACTTTGACAATAAAGGTTAATTCATTCTTAACTGTCCACGCTGCTAACATCAGACCTTTTTGCATTGACAACAGATGCAGACGCAGCCATTTCTTTTTGCTTTTAGAGTTAGATGATGGTGGGGGGGCGGGGAATGTGCACGAGAATTTAGCTAGACATAACAACACTGGACCTAGCGTGAGAACCAAGGTTATTGAAATAAGAGATGATAAAGTATTGACGGGCTGGAGAACTGGAGGGGAAGCCTGCATTTCAAACTAATTGGAGAATGTGATTTATGACTGTTAATTGGAGGAGGGAATTGTGCTTTGATACTATGTAGTTTAGGGGAGGGGAATTCAGATTTGGCTTTGACTGTGTTAGTGTCGATGTTATGCTACTCAAATAAAGATTCTTTAAGGTAAACAATGCCTCGAAGTTCTTTGAAGAGTTTCATCTGTCGGAACCATGACATTAACATTGTGTCAATTTCATTGTCCCTTCCTCTCAGGACCTCTTACCAAGGAAGGAACAAACAGTCCTCACCTTAACAGCCACAACTGATGCCCAAATTTCCGTCCCTCCGTGGGACCTTTCTCGTCAGGTTTGCCCCATTTTACAACCTCGTCTGCTGCGGTCGCTAAACAAGTCGCTAAAGATGTTACATTATTAACACTGTTGCTGAGTGAATCGGGCTTCCCCAAGGCCTTAGCTTGTCGGAAGGTCACCAAAGGGATCACGTCACACACACACACACACACACACACACACACACACACACGGGACACTCCGAAGGTCATCAATACAAGTCCGTTGCCAAGCATCTGAATTTTGATCCCTGACCCTGGGGATGCTGCGATGGTTGTATAAGAAGAGACTGGACAGCCATTTGTCTGAAACGGTATAGGGTCTCCTGCCTGAGCAGGGGGTTGGACTAGATGACCTCCAAGGTCCCTTGTTGTTGTTGTTGTTGTTGTTATTATTATTATTATTATTATTATTATTATTATTATTATTATTATTGAAAAACGGTCATCAGTCCCTTTTGTTCAGGCCATTGTAACTTTGAACGGTCAATTAAATGAACTGTTGTAAGTTGTAGGACTACCTTTGTGTCAAAGATTTATATGAAGCCATTAAGACATTTGTACTTTCAGATCCAATCCTCTTCCTAATAAATCACATTTGGCATTTCATTAAATTCTCCAGAGCCTGAAAGCTCAGAGCAGGGAGCAATCAAAATCATCATTTAAAGGAGCTTCCAATACAAAAGTAAAATAAAATAAAATAAAAATGAAATACTGTACACAGACCTGCTCAAAATGTCTCATTAAAAAAAAAGAAAAAAGAAAACCTAGTTTCCTGCATCAGACCATCTCCTGCATTGGAATTATTATTATTATTATTATTATTATTATTATTATTATTATTATTATTATTATTATTATTATTATTATTATTATTATTATTATTATAAATATATGAGTCGTAAAAATATGACTTGCCTGTGTCCAAAAAGTCATGGGAACATAGGGTGGAAAAAGTTGCCGAGAATGAGAAGGTGAAGATCTTGTGGGACTTCCGAATACAGACAGATCGCCATTTGGAACACAACACGCCAGATATCGCAGTCCTAGAGAACCGAAGCGTACAGCTGATTGTTATCGCTGTACCAGGAGATGCCAGAGTCGAAGAAAAGAACTGGAAAAAATTATGAAATACCGCGACCTGGCCATCAAAAGTGCGCGATTATGGATGAAATGTGTAACAGTGATAACCATTGTCATCGGGGCACTGGGAACTATGTCCAAAAACTTTGCAAAATACATCAAGAAATTGCAGCTTCCTGCAATAACTCCAGCAATGCTACAAAAAAAAAAAACTGTGCTACTTGGAACATCTGACATTTTAAAGAGATACCTGGTTGATACCTAGGATGCTGGCAGCAACCTGTGTCAACCATCAGTGCCAGTCAATTTGAGTGTTCAGTTGACTGAGGTTCATCTTTAATGAATAAAAGATAATAATAATAATAATAATAATAATAATAATAATAATAATAATAATAATAATAATAATAATAAAGTTGGTAGGGGGCCTTGAGGGCATCTAGTCCAACCCCCTGCTCAGACAGGAAACCCTATACTATTTCAAACAAATGGTTGTCCAGTCTCTTCTTAAAGACTTCTAGTGTTGGAGCATTCAAAGCTTCTGGAGGCAGGTTGTTCCTCTGGTTAATTGTTCTAACTGTCAGAACTGAAGCACAACTTCACACAACGTGAATCAATCTTGAGTTTGCAAAGAGACTCACAGGCCGTCGCGCAGTTCCGGGGTGTCACTTTCAGTCCCAAGAGCTTTAAGACTTCTTTCCAGAGATGTCACTGGGGAGGGAGGGAAAAAAAAAACAAGACAATTTCTATGAAAACTCAGACCTAAAACAAGATTTGATTGAAGTTCAGAACTGCATGGGTAGCAATAACAACACAACGTTACAACTGTTTTAACTGTCCCAAAGGTGCTTTTTTCCATAAGGCAACTGGACACTTGTTTTTCCTTGAAGACATTTTGCTTTTCATCTGAGGAGCTGAAGAAGCTTCTTGGATGAGAAGCAAAATGTCTTCAAAGAAAATCCAGAAAATCCAGTTGCCTCGTGAAAAAAACACTTTTGGGACAACCCGGACCTGGAAGACGGATAATTTCCATAGACATTTACTGTTTAACTGGGAATTCTCTTTTTTTTTTCTAAAGTCCAAAACTGTGTCTCTCTCACACACACAATCATTCTTCTTCTGGGAAAGAAAAGTTATAGTGGAAGTATCATGCTAATCATTTAATAGCTAACCAGCTTATGTTATGTGAGATGTATGGTGTACTAATTATTAAATTATTATTATTATTGATGGGAATGACTCAGCAGGGTCTATGTCCCTTTAAGAGCCCGCAGGGTCTGTGTCTCTTTAAGAGCCTTTGTATAGAAGGGAAGTCTGCTGCCCTGTTCTCTCTCTTCTTGTTTTCCTGCTGTAACCGCTGTGTGTTGAATCCTGCTGTATTAGCACATATATGTATTTTGGTCCTAGTGTATTGCTGAAAGAAAAAAAAATCTTCATCAGGGTCCAGTCCAAAGCCGGGAATAAACAAAATGGAGACTGCTTTAGAAAGAAGGTTGTAGTTTATTGAAGAGGAGAGCCAGACAGAAAGGCTCTGGAAAAAAAAGTGACCACATGGAGCAGGGTGTGGCGGGTTTTTATACCTTCTGGGGCTTTTGAGGTTGTTTCCTGCTCCTGTTTGAGGCTTTGTATTTCCTGTGTCATGTACTTTGACCTGAGTCTGATTGTGCCCTTTTGGTATTGGTGGGTTAATCCTATTATGTCTCTTGTCCTTAGAATTTGGGTGAAGGTATGTAGATTTTAGGGGTCTGTCTTCCTAATTTCTAGCTTCCTGGCTCCAAACCTTTTGGTATTGGTGGGTTAATCCTATTATGTCTCTTGTCCTTAGAATTTGGGTGAAGGTATGTAGATTTTAGGGGTCTGTCTTCCTAATTTCTAGCTTCCTGGCTCCAAACGTCCTGAATGGATTATTGAATTTGCATTTCTAAAAGCTGGCTTTTGCCAAGTGTTCTTGGGGGGGGGGGGGGGGCAGAGTTTCTGCCTTTTTAAAGATCTTCTCCATTATTCCTTTGGGGGAATATATTCTCCCTTTTTAATATTGTCCAAAATATTTCTTTCTCTGGATTCTTCCCACAGTATATTATAGATAGTGTAAGATAAACCCACCATTTAATATAAACCACTGTTTACTATCTTTACTCCTGGGTTATCTCAGCGCAATAAGACTTTGCATGCTCACGTCTTGTTACAGTCACTAAAAGAGTTGAAATCTGTCTCGGGGTGCCCTGTCCACTATCTGGACAATTTTTGTATGTTATTTTTTTGGTCTTATTATTGTGGTTGGTCTTGAAATCGGCCAGATGTTGAGCCTGGGATCAGCATCTTTAGCCATCTATCAAATCCTTCCCAAAGGACCTGGGATAGCCAGATGTGGCTTTTTGATGGTGTTACAGATATTGTCACTGAATGTAAGTTGATCCGAGTAAAGCTGCCTTCTGCACTTGACTGAGGGTGAATTTGTCAGTGCCAAAGGTGTTCAAATGGTGCTCCAGATGTTTTGGGATTGCACCCAAGGCGCCTATGACTATTGATACTACCTTTGCCTGCTTTTGCCACAGTCGTTCTATTTTTAGTGCACAGAATAAACAGAGCTGGAAGGGACCTTGGAGGTCTTCTAGTCCAACCCCCTGCTCAGGCAGGAAACCCTATACCATTTCAGACAAATGGTTGTCCAATCTCTTCTTAAAAACATCCAGTGCTGGAGCACCCACAACTTCTGGAGAGAAGCAGTTCCACTGATTGATTGTTCTGACTATGTGCAGGATTTTGCATTTTGTTATCTTCTCCAGTTTTTCTCTTCTATTCTGCTGTCTCCTGGGACTGCCACATCCACTATCCGGATATATTTTTTTTGCCTGTCCTATTCACAAAAAAGGGACACGGTGGCTCAGTGGATTAGGACGCTGAGCTTGTCGATCAGAAGGTCGTCAGTTTGGCGGGTCGAATCCCGAGTGCCGCGTAACAGAGTGAGTGCCTATTACTCGTCCCAGCTTCTGCCAACCTAGCAGTTCGAAAGCACGTAAAAATGCAAGTAGAAAAATAGGGACCACTACGGTGGGAAGGTAACAGCGTTCCGTGCGCCTTTGGCGTCTAGTCATGCCAGCCACATGACCACGGAGATGTCCTCGGACAAGCGCTGGCTCTTCGGCTTTGAAACGGAGATGAGCACCGGCCCCTAGAGTTGGAAACGACTAGCACGCATGTGCGGGGGAACCTTTACCTTTATATTACCTATTCACAATTGGTAAGTTTAAAAACATATCTAGCAACTGTTGGAAAAAACCAGGCACTTATTACCATCTTTGGTGGACATGCCCAAAAGCCAAAAGATTCTGGTCAAGAATACACATATTTTTAGAGAAAATGACTAAAAAAAAACGTAATAGATTTTAAGCCAGAATTATTTTTGTTAGGCATAATTGTAGGAAAACTATGAAAAAAATGTATATATCTAATATTACATGTATTAACTGCAGCGAGAATTGCATTCGCTCAACGTGGGAAAAATGAAGATTTACCAATGGAGGAAGACTTAATTTTTAAAAAAAAGATTGTGCAGAAATGGATAGATTGAGATTGAAAATGAAAGAGAAAGATGATTTGGTATACTTTAGAACACGGGATACCTTTTATCAATGGCTAGAAAAACGAGCTAGAGAGAAAGAAATTTAACACGTATTAGTAAGTTAAATCCCCTTCATGGATTACTGCCATGTCGTGGCGAAGGGGCTTGCGTAATTCAATGAAGCTATGAGCTATGCCGTGCAGGGCCACCCAAGACGGAAAGGTCATAGCCTAGAGTTCTGACAAAACGTGATCCACTGGAGAAGGAAATGGCAACCCACTCCAGTATCTTTGCCATGAAAACCCCATGGACAGTACCAAAAGGCAAAACGATATGATGCTGGAAGATGAGCCCCTCAGGTCGGAAGGCGTCCAATATGCTACTGGGGAAGAGCAGAGGGCTAGTACTAGTAGCGCCAGAAAGAATGAAGCGACTGGGCCAAAGCCGAAAGGACGCTCAGCTGTGGATGTGTCTGGTGGTGAAAGGAAAGTCCGATGCTGTAAAGATTTTTTCTCCATAGGAACCTGGAATGTAAGATCCATGAATCAAGGAAAGCTGGATGTAGTCAAACAAGAGATGACAAGACTGAACATCGACATCTTAGGTATCAGCGAACTAAAATGGACAGGAATGGGTGAATTTAATTCAGATGACCATCAGGTATACTACTGCGGGCAAGAATCCCTCAGAAGAAATGGAGTAGCCTTCATAGTCAATAAAAGAGTAGGAAAAGCAATACTGGGATACAATCCTCAAAATGACAGAATGATCTCAGTTCGAATCCAAGGCAAACCATTCAATATCACAGTAGTCCAAGTCTATGCCCCAACCACCAGTGCTGAAGAGGATGAAATTGACCGGTTCTATGAAGCCCTACAGCACCTTATAGAAGTAACACCAAAAAATGATGTCCTTATCATCATGGGGGATTGGAATGCTAAAGTAGGAAGCCAAAAGATAACCGGAATAACAGGCAAGTTTGGCCTTGGAGTACAAAATGAAGAAGGGCACAGGCTGATAGAATTTTGTCAAGAGAATACGATGGTCATAGCAAACACTCTTTTCCAACAACCCAAGAGACGGCTCTACACATGGACATCACCAGACGGTCAACACAGAAATCAGATTGACTATATGCTCTGCAGCCAAAGATGGAGAAGCTCTATACAGTCAGTAAAAACAAGACCAGGAGCTGACTGTGGCTCAGACCATGAGCTTCTCCTTGCAAAGTTTAAGCTTAAACTGAAGAAAGTAGGGAAAAGCACTAGGCCACTCAGGTATGAATTAAATCATATCCCTGTTGAATATACAGTAGAGGTGACAAATAGATTTAAGGAATTAGATCTGATAGACAGAGTGCCTGAAGAACTATGGACAGAGTTTCGCAACATTGTACAAGAGGTAGCAACTAAAATCATCCCAAAGAAAAAGAAATGCAAGAAAGCAAAATGGCTGTCTGAGGAAGCTTTGCAAATAGCTGAGGAAAGGAGGGAAGCGAAAGGCAAGGGAGAAAAAGAAAGATACGCCCAATTGAATGCAGAATTCCAGAGAATAGCTAGAAGAGATAAGAATGCCTTCTTAAATGAACAGTGCAAAGAAATAGAAGAAAACAATAAAAGAGGGAGGACCAGAGATCTTTTCAAGAAAAGTGGAGAGATGAAGGGAACGTTTAATGCAAAAATGGGCATGATAAAGGACCAAAATGGCAGGGACCTAACAGAGGCAGAAGAGATTAAGAAGAGGTGGCAAAATTACACAGAAGAACTATACAAGAATGAGCTTAACGTCCCAGATAATCACAATGAGTTGGTCACTGACCTCGAGCCAGACATCCTAGAATGTGAAGTGAAGTGGGCCTTAGAAAAGCTGAGCAACAACAAAGCTAGTGGAGGTGACAGTATTCCAGCTGAGCTATTCAAAATCTTAAAAGACAGTGCAGTAAAAGTGCTACACTCAATTTGCCAGCAAATTTGGAAAACTCAACAGTGGCCACAGGATTGGAAAAGATCAGTTTACATTCCAATTCCAAAGAAAGGCAGTGCCAAAGAATGTTCAAACTATCGCACCATTGCACTCATTTCTCATGCTAGTAAAGTCATGCTTAAAATCCTACAAGCTAGACTTCAGCAGTATGTGGATCGAGAACTACCAGAAGTACAGGCAGGTTTTCGAAGAGGCAGAGGAACTAGAGATCAAATTGCCAACATATGCTGGATCATGGAGAAAGCTAGGGAGTTCCAGAAAAACATCTACTTCTGCTTCATTGACTATGCTAAAGCCTTTGATTGTGTGGATCATAACAAACTGTGGCAAGTTCTTAAAGAGATGGGAGTACCAGACCATCTTATTTGTCTCTTGAGAAACCTATATGCGGGTCAAGAAGCAACAGTGAGAACTGGACACGGAACCACTGATTGGTTCAAAATTGGGAAAGGAGTCCGGCAAGGCTGTATACTGTCGCCCTGCCTATTTAACTTATATGCAGAGCACATCATGAGAAAGGCAGGGGCTAGATGAATCAAAAGTTGGAATTAAGATTGCCGGAAGAAATATCAACAACCTAAGATACGCAGATGATACCACTCTAATGGCAGAAAGTAAAGAAGAACTAAAGAGCCTCTTGTTGCGGGTGAAGAAGGAGAGTGCAAAAGTTGGGCTGAAACTTAACATTAAGAAAACCAAGATCATGGCATCTGGCCCTCTCAATTCCTGGCAAATAGATGGGGAAGAAATGGAGGTAGTGACAGATTTTATTTACCTGGGCTCAAAGATCACTGCAGATGGGGACTGTAGCCAAGAAATTAAAAGACGCTTGCTCCTGGGGAGGAAAGTCATGGCAAATCTAGACAGCACACTAAAAAGCAGAGACATCACCCTGTCAACAAAAGTGCGTATAGTCAAGGCTATGGTCTTCCCAGTTGCAATGTATGGCAGTGAAAGTTGGACCATAAGAAAGGCTGAGCGCCAAAGAATTGAGGCCTTTGAACTCTGGTGCTGGAGAAGACTCCTGCGAGTCCCTTGGACTGCAAGGCGATCAAACCGGTCAGTCCTAGAGGAGATCAACCCTGACTGCTCTTTAGAAGGCCAGATCCTGAAGCTAAAACTCAAATACTTTGGCCACATAATGAGAAGGAAGGACTCACTGGAGAAGAGCCTAATGCTGGGAAAGATCGAGGGCAATAGAAGAAGGGGACGACAGAGAATGAGGTGGCTGGATGGAGTCACTGAAGCAGCAGGCGTGAGCCTAAATGGACTCCAGAAGATGGTAGAGGACAGGAAGGCCTGGAGGAATGTTGTCCATAGGGTCGCGATGGGTCGGACACGACTTCGCAGCTAACAACAACAACAACAACAACAAAGTAAGTTAAATGTTGGAATCCAGACAATATGTTGCTGATAAAATATTAAGCATATGAGACTATAAAAAATTAATAAATATATATACAGGGGAAAGAAAGAAGATAAGTCTGGGGTGTTATGTGGCAGGTGCCTGCCTGTTTGAAGTCTAAAGTCCCCAGGCACTTTAACTTCTTCATTTTCTATGACTTTTTCTATTTTATGTTTCCAACAGTTCTGGCTTGCATGCAAAAGGTTATTTCTTGCAGATCTTCCAATGCCCCATTGTTGCTACTTTGTCGTGCCGTTGTCTATAGTCAGTCTGTGCGATCTTCTTGCAGCAGCTCACCAGGGGATCCACTGTTCCTTCAGCTTCTTTGCTGAGGTGGCACTGTCAGGACCCAGCCCAATCCACGTCTTAGGAAAACAAAAACTCTTGGAGTCAGTTCTAGTCCAAAAGGAATTTTTACTAGGACATACTTGGTTGTGGAAATACAAGACAGGACTTAGTATTGTTTTACAAATTGAAACTTTATAAAGGGTACCCGGTTCAACCCCCCTTCCCTCAACCCAATTTGGTCAGCCCGCATCCTTCTACTTCATGTCATCCCTTTCGTGGGGAAAAAGGAACTTCGAATCTTTATGGTTATTGCCTTCTTCCTCTCCAGAATGAAATGAAGACACAGGCCAGATGCCTTCTTCTCTAACCCTCCCTTTTGTTCCCCCAGTTCAAAAGATTCCCTTGGTCTTTGAAATAACCTAAGGCAGGCTGAATCCACATCCGCTCCTCCTTCCTCGGGAGATGGCAGAATCCATGGGGGGGGGATAATGTTTTAAACATACATTTATGAATGTGATATAAATGGATTCTGACAGGCACTTTCTGTCTGTTGCGGCTCTTCTCAATTGTGGCTTTCAGTGCCGTTTTCTTATAACACAGTCCCTTCAGCAGTTTGAAAAAGGCTCCATTCCCTTTTGCACTACTCAGCTGGCCCTGGTAAATCTCCAAGTGGCCTCAACGACTCTCAGAAAAAGTAGAAACCACCAGATGACTGCAAGGAATATCTATCATTCCATCCTCCACGATTCCGAAGAAGAGCTGAAGAAGCTTCTTGGATGAGAAGCGAAACGTCTTGAAGGAAAAAAAAAAAACAATTTACCTTTTTTGACAACTTCAAAATGAACAACGCTACTTTCCAGAAGTCCCACTGAAGCAAGGGAGAAGGTAAAAATCGCCACTCAATACAGGCACAACGTCACATCCCTTCTTTGCCTGCCCAAATTGACGACAATTGCGCAACACTTCCAAGAGCAAAAATCTGGATTGTTCCTTGTTTCTAAAGCTGTGGTGTCGCAGACGATACCCTCAAAACACAAGAACGTTCAACGTCCAGAGTTGATCTGTACATCTTGAGCAAGCCATATGGCAAAACTATTTTTACTCGTGTGTTTTTTTTTAAAAAAATATACGATACGGTATACATTTCCTTACGTTTGAAATTATTTCTTCTGCTTCCCCCCCTCCCCACCTCAATATTTTCTTTAAATATTTGCACACAAAACACCGCAGGAAATGAACCTTCCGAAAATGTTGGACTTACGAACCATTGGCGTTAATTCGGAAGATGTTGGCCGAGGTGCTTTGAAAAATATCTTGAAGTTCGTTCGGATCAATCTGGGTGGCTAGAAAGGAGGGGGGAAAAACCAGAGAGAGAGAGAGAAAAAAAACGGTTATTAGATCGGATCACAGACTGCACCCCAATTCCAACATAAACCTTAGTGGCTTGCACAATTCCCTGTTAACACAACCTACGCCATAACTTCCCCCAACATTTCTGCGGCTAAGCGAGACGATTGTTAAGTGACCCATTTTAGGACCTTACTTCCCACCATTGCAAGTAAGGAGAATATTTCTAAATGATTACAGGTAGTCCTGGACTTACGACTATAACGGAGGCCCCAAATTAAACAAACGAGACAGGTGTTAAGTCGGTTTCGTCCCACTGTAAGATCTTTCTTGTCACGTTTGTTAAGTGAATTGCTGCAGATGTTCAGTTAGTAACACGGTTGTTAAGTGAATCTGGCTCCCCCGTTGACTTTGCTTGTCAGAAGGGGACAAGCAAAAGGGGATCACGTGATCCCGGGACATTGTGATGAGTCTATGGCCAAGCGTCTGAATTTGGATGACGTGAGCATGCGGATACAGCAAAGGCCGTAAGTGTGGAAAACGGTCCTAAGTCATTTTTTTTTCTAGTGCTGTTGTAACTTTGAATGGTCCTGCTCTGTGCCAGCCTACGTGGGTCCTTGTTCTGCTCACAAGGAGAAACCCCTCTTCCAAGAAACAGGCAGGAACTGCAAGAAAAGCCAACCCCTTTTATTCTCACAGGCCCGAGTCAATGTCCAAGGCAAACAAACACAGTCCACAGAAACTCAATCTGCAAAATCCAACGGTTGCCTTTGGCAACCAGCAACTCCCACACCTTCCCCTTTTATAATTCAGCCAAAGCGTGGCTTCCTAATGCCTTCTCCTTTGCCTTTGGAGCCGCCCCATTGCATTCCTCTGTACTACTCGCTTCTCTTGCCTGCGCTTTCGTGCATCCTGGATATTTCCCAGCTGTGCTTCATCCCTATCCAACTCAGACTCCCAGCACAGCTGTGTCTCAGCCTGAGCGCGAGTAGAGGGGCCAGGCTCCTCGTCCGACTGTAAGTCTTGGAGCTCCTCAGAGCCTTCCTCTGACTCTGATGTCACTCCAGGCCCCTCCTCCTCCTCATCTGATTCCTCAGACTCAGCTGGCGGGTGCACTGGCTGGCCAGGAATCACAGCAGGTCATTAAGCATGGGTATGCTCCTCTATGGGTGAGTAAACAGTGCAGACAAATGACTTAGGTAGTCCTCGGCTTACAACGGTTCGTGTAGCGAGTGTTCAAAGTTACAACAGCACTGAAAAAAAGTGACTTAGGACTGTTTTTTTAATGCTTACGACCGTTGCAAGCATCCCCGCGGTCGTGTGATCAAATTCCCAGAGGCCTGGCTGCTGACTTGTACGTATAACCGTTGCTGTTTCCTGGGGTGTGTGTGTGTGTCATGTGATCCCCTTTTGCGACCTTCTGACAAGCAAAGTCAGTGGGGGAAGCCGGATTCACTTAACAGCCACGTTACTAACTTAACCATTGCAAAGATTCACTTAACAGCTGTGGCGCAAAAGATTGCGCAACGGGACAAAACTCATTTTAACAAATGCCTTGTTTAAATTTTGGGCTCCCTTGTGGTCGTAAGGTGAGGACTTACCTTTGATCATTTAGAAATATCCTCCTGACTTGATTTTTTTAACATTCCGACCTGAGGGTGCTTTGAGTTCCTAATTTTTACAAGGACAAAGGGAGGGAAAGGAAGAGGAAAGGAAAGGAAAGGAAAGGAAAGGAAAGGAAAGGAAAGGAAAGGAAAGGAAAGGAAAGGAAAAGGAAAGGAAAGGAAAGGAAAGGAAAGGAAAGGAAAGGAAAAGGAAAGGAAAGAAGGAAAGAGGAAAGGAAAGGAAAGGAAGGAAAGGAAAGGAAAGGAAAGAAAGGAAAGGAAAGGAAAAGGAAAGGAAAGGAAAGGAAAGGAAAGGGAAAGGAAAGGAAGGAAGGAAAGGAAGGAAGGAAGGAAGGAAGGAAGGAAGGAAGGAAAAAAGAAAAGAGAAAATGATAGGAAAGGAAAAGAAGGAAGGAAGGGAAAGAAGAAAGAAAGAAAGAAAGAAAGAAAGAAAGAAAGAAAGAAAGAAGAAAGAAAAGAAAGAAGAAGAAAGAAAGAAAGAAAGAAGAAAGAAAGAAAGAGTAAAAAGGATAGGATAGGATAGGATAGGATAGGATAGGATAGGATAGGATAGGATAGGATAGGATAGGATAGGACAGGACAGGACAGGACAGGACAGGACAGCGATAGGATAGGAGGGACGAAGGGAGGAAGAGGAGGGGAAAGGAAAGGAAAGGAAAGGAAAGGAAAGGAAAGGAAAGAAGAAATCCTAATATCTTCAGCTTTCCAAACTTCCTTTCCGAGTGTAACTTTTTTTCAACTGAAGGGACAAACCCTTCCAAAACTATTTTCACCTTTTCGGTCTGGCAAAGTTTAGCTGTGATTTATGATTGCAAAATCAGCAGAAATAGAAAAGCGTGTTCCAGATTGTAATCAAGGTTTTAATCAGACCTCGCCTGACATTATGTGGGTTTTTTTTAATTAACTTGTTTTCATTTGCCTTTTTGTTTCCTTATTTAGATGGCTCATTAATAAACAGTGGTGCAGGAAGAACGAGGCCCGCACTGTCCCTAAATTTTCAGCTTTTTCATTTCTGTCCTGCTCATATTTTACAATTTAGAGGGATTCTAACAGAAACAGAAAGGAAAGGGGTAATTTTATGGGGAAACCCCCCCCCCCAATATATGATTACGGAGCAGGGGATTTTTTTTTTTTAAATCCAGCCAACTTGAGTCCAAAAGTATCGAGAATTAAGAGGAAATAAGAGGATTGGAAAAAGAGAGAAAGTTAGAGAGATAAAGAATGATTTAACTTAATGAAAAGTTTTCCACAACTTTTTCCAGGGCCAGGATGAAAGCAAAAAAAAAAAAAAAAACCCTTCAGGTGCGCATTAAAATACAAAGAGATTTGCCTGCTGTTCAGTTTAATCAAGATTTAAACCAAAAACGTGAGATACATTAAAATCCTTCCTACAAAGTTTAAAACTAGTCATTTGTCGGTGACTTTGAAGGGGAGATACCGAAGTCACACAGAAAAACCCTTTGAGGTGCAAGGTTGAAGTTCTACTATGTAGCGTGAGGAACATTTGAGTAACCCTACAAAATAATAATAATAATAATAATAATAATAATAATAATAATAATAATGATGATGATGATGATGATGATGATGATGATGATGGTGGTGGTGGTGGTGATGATGATGATGATGATGATGGAAGGGACCTTGGAGGTCATCTAGTCCAACCCCCTGCTCAGGCAGGAAACCCTATGCCATTTCAGACCAATGGCTGTCCAGTCTCTTCTTAAAAGCTTCCAGTGTTGGAGCATTTACAACTTCTGGAGGCAGGTTGTTCCACTGGTTAGTTGTTCTCATTGTCAGGAAGTTTCTCCTTAGTTCTAGGTTGCTTCTCTCCTTGATTAGTTTCCATCCGTTGCTTCTTGTGCTGCCTTCAGGCGCTTTGGAGAATAGCTTGACTCCCTCTTCTTTGGGGCAGCCCCTGAGATACTGGAAGACTGCTATCATGTCCCCCCTCGTCCTTCTCTTCATTAAACTAGACATATCCAATTCCAGCATCCGTTCCTTATACGTTTTAGCCTCCAATCCCCTGATCATCTTTGTTGCTCTTCTCTGTACCCAAAATCCTTTGACATTTGGGTTCAGAAGAAACTTTGCAATCACTTTGGGACCCCTTCGTTATTTCTGAGATGACCTTTTTTTTTTAACATCTGAGAAGAGACTGGTGGGGCTTATCATGAAAGAAGTCCATAACGCTTGGCAAGAAAGAAGGAAAAAAAGAAGAGGGCGGGCACCCACAACGAAAACGGATTCAATTATAGCTGCTGTAGGTGAATATATTGCAAAAATGGTCTTGCCGCAAAATTCAGTACCGGCCAACTTATAAAAACCCTTTGAACGTATGCAAGTTATATTTAAGAAGGCAGTTAAAATGAAATCTAATTTTAAATAGCTCGCAGCCAGAAAACGCGCATAAAAACTGGGATGTTAACCCGAGGCACTTGTAAACGGGACTCACAACCACCCAGAAGAGATGTTATTTTATTTTATTTTATTTATTTGTTTATTTTATTTTTTTAAAAAAAGGAGACTTTATACTCTAACCCTAAATGTTTTGAACACCATGCACTCCGGGCGAATTCGTGCATCAGTTTACAACGCTTTGACCCGATTGGGTAGAAAAATTGCCTTCTGTTCAGCCAGGAATTAACGTATTCGGAACGATTTAGTTAATCGTGGTTTGTTTCCTTTGGAAGTTCCAGGAGATGAGCTGTAAAGAAACCGCGGCCCCGCAAGCCTGCTCCGTGGCTTCTAATTTAGAGTCATCGTTTTCGCTTGGCTGGCTTTACAAATTAGGAACTCGCCTGCTTTTTAAATCCATAGGAAGAAACATCAAAGTGGAGCGGATGTCGGCTGGGTGATGGGGGAGGAGATGGAGAACGAAGACCGAAGGAAAAATGTCTCATCCAGGCCTTCCTTTGGTCGGCCTGGTTGGGTGACAGACAGCCTGGTTTCTATCGTGATTTGCACAGGAGACGATTCAGAGGGAAGCTTCCAACAATCCCCCCCCCCTTTTATTTCTCTATAGAGGAAACACAATTTAGTGGTAAATGTTAGTTTCTGGGGTTAGGGGGTTAGTGCTCCCTGAGCTGGGTACTTGCGTTGCAGATGTTTCAGTACCAAACTAGTAGCACTGATGATGTTGCCTAGTTGGGTAATGAAACGTCTGCAAGGAGAAAAAAAAGCAAACATCACAGGCCTCCTCCTCCTCCTCTTCCTCTCCCCACCGCTTCATGCCACTTCTCTCCCTAACCCCTTCTTATCTCCCTCTTCCCCGCTCCTTTCCTCTCTCCCTTTCCCCTTATCTCCCTCTTCCCCACTCCTTTCCTCTCTCCCTTCCTCTCCTCCCCCTTCCCCTCTTCTACCCCTCCTCTCCTCTTTCCCTTCCCCTTATCTCCCTCTTCCTCTCTCCTCTCCTCTCTCCCTTCTCCTCTTCTCTCCCTCTTCTCCTTTCCTTTCCTCTCTCCCTTCCTCTCCTCTCCCTTCCCCTCTTCTACCTCTACTCTCCTCTTTCCCTTCCTCTCCTCTCCCTTCCTTTCTCCCCTTCTCCTCTTTCTCCCTCTCTTCCTTTCCTTTCCTCTCCTCTCTCCCTTCCCCTCTCCCTTCCCCTCTTCTCTCCCTCCTTTCCTCTCTCCCTTCCTCTCCTCTCCTCTCTCACTTTCCCTCTCCTCTCCCTTGCTTCCTCCCCTTCTCTTCTCCTTCCTTCCTTCTTTCCTTTCGTCTCCTCTCCTCTCTCCCTCCTTCATTAATGGCAGACTCCATCTCCTTCCCCTGCTCTCTGCTCTCCACCCATCCCTCTTTTGTTGTCAAACAATAACGGAGTAACAAAATAACAGAGTAGGAAAGAACTTGGAAGAAGACCGTAGAGGTCTTCTAGTCCAAGCCTCACTCAAAAGCAAAAGATCTTATATCATGTCAAAGAAACGGCTGTCCAGTCACTTCTTAAAAACCTCCAGTGATGGAGCACCTAACAACTTCTGAAGGGAAGCAGTTCCACTGATTAATTCTTCTCACTGTCAGGAAGTTTCTCCTTAGTTCCAGGTTGCTTCTCTCCTGGATGAGTTTCTATCCGTTGCTTCTTGTCCTGCCTTCAGGCGCTTTGGAGAATAGCTTGACTCCCTCTTCTTTGGGGCAGCCCCTGAGATATTGGAAGACTGCTATCATGTCCCCCCTCGTCCTTCTCTTCATTAGACTAGACATACCCAATTCCAGCAACTGTTCCTCATATGTTTTAGCCTCCAGACGTCTAATCATCTTTGTTGCTCTTCTCTGCCCTCTTTGCAGAGTCTCAACATCTTTTTTTACATCATGGTGATCAAAACTGGATGCAGGATTCCAAGTGTGGCCTTACCAAGGCATTGTAAAGTGGTATTAACCCTTCACGTGATCTTGATTCTCTCCCTCTGTTACACTGAGCTTTTGCTTCAGAATTAAATAGCCTGTCTTACTCAACAGACTTTCCCTGGATGATCAGAATATGTGCCAACATACTACAGAGACACACACACACACACAAATGGCAATTCTCCAAGATTTCCACTTTCTGAGATCTCCTACTTGAGTTTGAAGTGAGTTTGTGGCAGAGAGAAAGAATTTTGAGTGTTTGGAAACTCGGTTGTGTGATTGACACCCGAGCGAAGGGCCTCGTGCTGAAGCTCAGTGTTGCTCAGCAAAATATCTCAATTGCGATGAGAGATCACAACCGCACACGCTGAAGGTGAGGCAGTCTTGGTGTTATTTGCAATCCAAGGTTCATTGCACAGTGAGAAAAATAACCTAATTTTTTTTCCATCTCTCGCTTCTACTAAGCAGTGCCAAAAAGAATATTTCCATTGTGAGAAGACAAGGACTAAAAGAACTAACCGATAAAAGAAGACTAGGAAAAATGTAAGTATATTTTTTTTTCTTGTTTTGCAGAGCAACTATCAAAACAAATATATTGGTTATTCTCCTTATGTACAGTTGCACAACCTGCTTTATTATTATTAAAGGATACAGAATACCAGAGTTGGAAGGGACCCTGGAGGTACAATAATAATGATAATGATAACAATAACAACAACAACAACAGAGTTGGAAGGGACCTTGGTGGTCATCTAGTCCAACCCCCTGCTCAGGCAGGAAACCCTATACCATTTCAGACAGATTACTGTCCAGTCTCTTCTTAAAAACCTGCAGTGATGGAGCACCCAGAGCTTCTGGTGGCAAGCTGTTCCACTGGTTAATTCTCCTCACTGTCGGGAAGTTTCTTCTTAATTCCAGGTTGCTTCTCTCCCTGTTTCCATCTGTTGCTTCCTGTCCTGCCTTCAGGTGCTTTGGAGAATAGGTTGACCCCCCCCCCCTTCTCCTTCTTTTCATTAAACCTACTAGATATTATAGCCACAACTTCTGGAGGCAGGTTGTTCCACTGGTTAATTGTTCTGACTGTCAGGAAGTTTCTCCTTAGTTCTAGGTTGCTTCTCTCCTTGATGAGTTTCCATCCGTTGCTTCTTGTCCTGCCTTCAGGGGCTTTGGAGAATAGCTTGACTCCCTCTTCTTTGGGGCATCCCTTGAGATATTGCAAGACTGCTATCCTGTCACCACTCGTCCTTCTCTTCATTAAACTAAGCACACCCAATCCCTGACACTGTTGTTCATATATTTAAGCCTCCAGTCCCGATCATCTTGGTTGCTCTTCTCCGCACTCTTTCTAGTCTCACTTAGCAATGGAAACTTTGGGGTCAACTCTGGTCGTCAGTAGAGGACTTCCTCTACTGCTTTGAATTGTTCGAGGGATGAAGGGCATTGGGGCCCCCTAATCTCTCTTCCTTGCCCCTCAAAGTCAGAGATGCTTAACCATCTGACCTGAAAAACATTTGTCCCTCAAACCATGTCTTTTGTCTGCTTTGCAAAAAAAAAAAAAAGGATCAGCAACAAAAAAATAAGCTGCAAAGACATTTTGTACATTCTTGGGGGGAAAACAGCAAGAAAGAAAAGTTAAGTTCAGTTAAGTTCAGCACGTGGATGAAACATTGTCCTTTCCAAGTGTGGTTCTCTCTAAACAATGCAGAATATCTGTAGCTCAGGGTTGAACAAGGGAGTACTTGATGCTCTCTGAGCTGGGTGGTTTTCTTGTAGACGTTTCATGACCCAAACTAGGTAACATCATCAGTGCTAGAAGGGAGTGGGGTCTGTGGAGAGGAGGAGGAGGAGGAGGAGGAGGAGGAGGAGGAGGAGGAGGAGGAGGAGGAGGAGGAGGAGGAGGAGGAGGAGGAGGAGAATGACTGTGGGATCCTTGGTGCTCTTTTGAGCTTGGTTATTTTCTTGCAAACATTCATTACCCAAACTAGGTAACATCATCAGTGCTAGAAGGCAGGAAGAGGAGGAGGAGGAGGAGGATTGTGGGGTCCTTGGTGCTCTCTGAGATCATTTTAATTACCCAAACTAGGTAACTTCAACAGTACAGCTGATACTGTACTGTCTCCGTTTGTCTTGTTTCCCCTCCCGTATCCCTTCAGACCAACAAGGTTGAACTGTCGGGAAACTGCAAAACAAAGCTAGACGACAGGGTCAAGCAACGAGCTAGCTTGGAGTCCTTGCGCAGCTGCAAGTAGCATAAGCTTGACCTCCCCCAAGATCCATGAATATTTGCTGATAATTTCCAAGGGAAGGCAGGCAATCTGGGGTGGGGCGGTTTTTGTAATATAGGGGATAGATAATAGAATTACTGACTTTTCTTATTTTGTTATTCGTGCGTGTCTCTGCTACTTGCATGTAACACGAAGACCCTCTAACCGCTCTGCAAGGGCACCAGCGGGCATCGTTTCAGCTAATAGAGAGACAAAACTTCCTTTATTGTTCATTGACGAGATCTGTAGGGAGACCCTTCTTCTCCCCGGCAACTTCTGACTTTGATTTGTTGGCTTGCCTCCTTTCACCTGACTGGGCTTAGACAAACTTGCTATTTTAGGAAGCTTCACAATTTGTCATCATCCTGGAAACCTCTCTGCCCTTCCTGAGGCATCTACAATCGTTTCTCAAGAGGTGGACAGAGCTGGAGTGCCAATCCTTGAAACAAAGCAGTCACAAGCTAAAAGGCTATGAAGCATCTGCAGGTGACTGAATGTAGGATGGTATGAATAAAAGAGACTCTTTGTAGCTCAGGGTTAAAACAAGAGGCCTTTGGTTCTCTCTGAGGTTGACTGTTTTTGTGCAGATGTTTCATTACCCAGCTAGGTATCAGGAGGAGGAGGAGGAGGAGGAGGAGGAGGAGGAGGAGGAGGAGGAGGAGGAGGAGGAGGAGGAGGAGGAGGAGAACTGTGGGGTCCTTGGTGCTCTCTGAGCTTCGTTGTTTTTTTGCAGATGTTTCATGATTTGACTAAGTAACATCATCAGGGCTAGAAGGGAATAGGGTTTGTAGGGAGGAGGAGGAGGGGAGGAGGAGAACTGTGGAGTCCTTGGTGCTCTCTCAGCGTTGTTTTCATGCAGATATTTCATTACCCAGCTAGGTATCAGGAAAAGGAGGAGGAGGAGGAGGAGGAGGAGGAGGAGGAGGAGGGGAGAACTGTGGGGTCCTTGGTGCTCTCTGAGCTTGGTCGTTTTCTTGCAGATGCCTCATGACTTGACTAAGTAACATCATCAGGGCTAGAAGGGAATAGGGTTTGTAGGGAGGAGGAGGAGGAGGAGGAGGAGGAGGAGGAGGAGGAGGAGGAGGAGGAGGAGGAGGAGGTGGTGGTGGAGGAGCACTGTGAAGTCCTTAGTGTTCTCTGGGCTTGGTAGTTTTCTTGCAGACATTTCATGACTAAGTAACATCATCAGGGATAGAAGGGAATAGGGTTTGTAGGGAGGAGGAGGAGGAGGAGGAGGAGGAGGAGGAGGAGGAGGAGGAGGAGGAGGAGGAGGAGGAGGAGGAGGAGGAGGAGGAGGAGGTGGATTGTGGAGTCCTTAGTGTTCTCTGGGCTTGGTAGTTTTCTTGCAGACATTTCATGACTAAGTAACATCATCACGGCCAGAAGGGAATAGGGTTTGTAGAGAGGAGGAGGAGGAGGAGGACTGTGGAGTCCTTGGTGCTCTCTGAGCTTGGTCGTTTTCTTGCAGACGTCTCATGACCCAACTAGGGAACATCATCAGCACAGGAGTGGGGTTTGTGAATGGAGGAGAAGGCGAGAAGAGGAGGAGGAAGACTGTGGGGTTTCATGACCCAACTAGGTAATTTCATCAGTCCTAGAAGGGGAGGAGGAGGAGGAGTGTGGGGTCTATAGTGCTCTCTGAGCTTGGTTGTTTTCATGCAGACATCTCATGACTCAACGAGGTAACCTCTTCAGTGGTGCTAAGGAGTGGGGTTTACTCTCAATTTACATTCTCCTGGCTAGCCCTGTCAGTGCTGGTGGGATAAGTCCTGGAGGTTCCTTGGTTGGGTTATTTTCTTTTAACTGGTTTGGGGTGTTCTTGGCTTGTTGAATGTTGGTCTGATGTTAATCTTGGAGTTAATCTTTGCTCATCTCGGTGCTGATTGCTGGTGGGGAGAGGTTCTGGGGGTTTTTTTGTTCTGTTTTTGCTTGTTGACTGTTTCTTTTGCACAGGAGGTAGATATTGTTTATGTCTATGTGTCTGTTGACGGTTAATTTGTCAAGAGTGCCAGGCTTCTAGACATTCCCTAGCGTTTTTGGACTTGGCTTGATCTAGGCTGGTTACACTTTTCCCAGATGAAACTATGGTTAAATCTGTCCGTATATTGTGAAATGAAAGTTTTCATTGTGTCTTCTGACTGCAAGTTGCTGTTCACGGATACACTCTGCCAATCTTCTACCTGTAATCCAATGTAGTGGCTGTTGCAGTCCTTAGACTGTATGTTGTAGATCATGGGCCCCAATCTGTGGGCTGTGATGGTCCGTGGCCTGTGGGCCACAGGAATGGCTGCCAAGAGCACGCACGTGTGCACGCACCCTCCCCACTCACGCTGGTGCTGCTGCGTGGGTGCTAGCAACCCCATTTGTGCATGCATGCAGGTGCCAGCATTGTCACCTGGGCCACTGTATGTGCGCACATGGCCTGCTTGCGCAGGCTCACGTGCTCTAGCCCTGCTGCCATGCACGTACCTGTTTTGCGCATGCACGCATGTACATTTCCCTACTCCTCCCTTTCCCTCCTGACCACCAAGCTGTAAAGTTTGTGGAACACTGTTGTAGATGACTCCTGTTTGTTTTTTTTCTTCTGGGGTTGCTGGGTCCTTTGGGATGTTTTAGAGGGCTTTAGTTGGCTTGTATGCTACACTAATTCCATGTGGTTATAGCGGTAGTATAATAACTGAAGTACGATCAAGGAGAGAAGCAACCTGGATTTTTTTTTTAATCTCATTTATATCCCGCCCTTCTCCGAGGACTCAGGGCGGCTTACAATCTAAAGCACAAATCAATATGCTTAGCAATAGCCTTCATTCTATGTATATGCCTGCTTATTAGGGCTTTCGCCCCCCCCCCCAAGCGGCATTATTACAAAGTCAGCTTATTGCCCCCAACAATCTGGGTCCTCATTTTACCTACCTCGGAAGGATGGAAGGCTGAGTCAACCTTGAGCCTGGTGGGACACGAACCTGCACTAATTGCAGGCAGCTGGTATTACTTAAGGAGGCATTAGCCCACTGCTCCACCAAGGCTCTTGGTGGAGAAATTTAAGGAGAAATTTCCTGACAGTGGGGACAATCAACCAGTGGAACAGCTTTGCCTCCAGAAATCGTGGGTTCTCCTTCACTGGAGGTGTTTTAAGAAGAGGCTGGACAGTCACCTGTCTGAGATGGTAGAGGTTCTCCTGACTACCCAGTGACAGAAGGGAAGTCAAGGTGAGAACTGGGGGAAAAGCCCGCCGAAACGGTATAGTTAAGCCAGCAATACACCTCCTCCCAGCAATGTCCCTTTGAAATCCAGCCAATCCACAGGCGAACAGAAGAATGGTTAGCTGGCACAGTTGGTGCGCCTCTTAAGGTCTTCTCCAGTTTCATTTCTTCGTAACCGTCTCTCTGATAAGGGAGACACATTCCTTTCTCATGGGGACAAAGGCAAGAGGATAGAGCAGAAAGCCAAAGTTATCCCAAGCAGAGCTCCCTCCCCCGCTAGCAAAATGGCTGGCCCCCAAAGTAGAATATATAGGCAAGGTATATAGAGTAAGGGTTTGAGGACCCAATGGTAGTCTAAGGAAGGTTACGGCCCTGTTCCACTGTTCCGGGATCACACAACCCGGTTTTCCTACTTTCTGACGAGCAAAGTCAACGGGGAAGCCAAATGCATTGAAACAACCGTGTTACTAATTTAACAACTGCAGGGATTCACTTCCCAACTGTGGCGAGTTTGTAAAATCGGGCAATGTTCATTGAACAGCCGTCTCGTTTAGCCGCAGAAATTTTGGACTCAGAGACCATCATAATTCAAGGACTATGTGTACCGCTCGTGGGAGGGTGCTCCTAGCTTGGTGCCCCTGGCATAGTTCCACTGTCTCAGACAGGAGTAGTAAACCCTGGGCTTCTCTCAAGAAAGCCGTCCTTTCCTACTCTCCAACCACGTGGAGATTAATGGACCTGTTTGAGTGTCTTACTTACAGGCAGGGAATGTGGGGGGGGGAGGAGAGTGTTTGAGCAGAAGTCAGCCAGGACGTAAATATGCTAGTTCCAAAACATAAAAACGTTTTTATAGCGCAGTAAACCAATATTACTACCCTCTTCCCCAAACAAGACAGTAGAAAACGGTGGAGGAGATTTCGGAAATAACGTCGGAGAGGAGGAAGAGAGAGAGAGAGAGAGAGAGAGAGAGTTAAGAGTTGAAGACAATAAATCGGAGCGGATTGATTTAAACTATTTGGGGTGCAGGGCTATCGTTTTATTGAAACCAAATAAGCAAGTCAAAGAAGACGACTGCAAAAATAAATAAATAAATAAATAAATAAATAAATAAATAAATAAATAAATAATCCATTGCTTCTTCTCCTGCCTTCAGGGGCTTTGGAGAACAGATTGACTCCCTCTTCTTTGGGGCAGCCCCTGAGATATTGGAAGGCTGCTATCCTGTCACCCCTCGCCCTTCTCTTCATTAAACCAGACGTACCCAATTCCAGCAACCGTTCTTATTTCCACTTCCTGTTTTAAGTGGAGCTGCAAGAAGATTCCCAAGTAACAGATAGCTCGGTGATGACTTCTTTTCGTGAGACTAGAGATACCTAATTCGTTTAGGACCTCTTAGCCAGTGGAAGGGGCTGCCTCACGAAGGAGGGAAATGTTCTAGTTGCTCCTGCACCAAAGATAAGGCTGCGCTAGATGGCCTCCCGAATTTCATCCCACTCTATGGTTTTATGATGCAAAACTTTAGACAAACTGAGTGGCAGGGTGGCCTAGTGGTGAAACACCTCCCACTCAGAAGGTTGAGAGCTCAATCCTAGGTAGCTGCAGATGTTTCTTTCCGAGGACACACACACAGAGAAAAAAAGTACTTGCTGTGCCCTCCGCATAGGTGTCGGGAAGGGCATCCAGCCAGTAAATGCTCGGTTCCATCCAGTCGCCCCAATTCTATCCCGAATTAAGGGATTACAAGGTGGTTTTTTAAAAAAGAATGTTTATCTTTAAACCAACTGTCGGGGTCTAGGGAAGCCAACCCGAACAATTAAGTGTTTCCTGAAGAAAAAGACAAGAATGTTTGACTAGAGCTTTTGCTGGTCTGTTGAGAAATAAAAAGGAAATAATGCCTAGGGCTGTGACTACTTCGCCTAAAGGGAGAAAAATAAAAAAAGCCGATTCCAATATGCATAAATTCCTGTTCACATTGCGCAAGATGACAAGGCAGCAGCATGTGTGAATAAATTCTGCTGAAAAGCAATGGGTTGGATTCAGGCTCTGCCGTGTTTAGAGCAGCCTGACTGGATGTTGTCCAATTTATTCCAATCAGCCTCCTCTAAGGTGGATGACCTCTGAGTAAAAGCTCCATGTATCTGTGGTGACACGTGAGAAAAAGCTGCTCAAGAAACAACTTCTTCCACGTTAATGAAGGGCCTATTTTAAGACAAGCCAAGAAAGAAGCGGATTTGGCAGCCGAGATGAGCTCCTTCTAACCACAAGTAAATAATAAATACCAACAAGAACAATGTGCTAAAAAGTAAATCCCATATGGAGGAGGAGGAGGAGGAAGAGGAGGAGGAAGAAGGAGAAGGAAGAAGAGAAGGAAGAGGAGGAAGAAAAAGACGAGGAGGAAGAAGAAGAGGAGGAGGAGGAAGAGAAGGAAGAACAGAAGAGGAGGAGGAGGAGGGGGAGAATTGTGGGGTCCTTGGTCCTCTCTGAGCTTGGTTGTTGCAGATGTTTTATGACCCAACGTAGTAGCATCATTAGTGCTAGAATAGAGTGAAGCTTGTAAGGAGGAGAAGGAGAAGGAGGAGGTGGAGGAGGAGAAGGAGAAGGAGAAGGAGAAGGAGAAGGAGAAGGAGAAGGAGAAGGAGAAGGAGAAGGAGAAGGAGAAGGAGGAGAAGGAGAAGGAGAAGACACAACACAAACCCATCAGGACCAGATTCAACAGTCCATCTGCACGTGATGTCCCGTTGCCTGGAGGCGGTCCGGGTCTGGATGGGGAGGAACAGGCTTCGGCTCAACCCTGACAAGACTGAGTGGCTGTTCGTGCCAGCGTCCCGGGAAATTCAGATTACTCCATCTCTTGCTATGGGGGGTGAGTTATTGCCCCCCGTAGATAGGGCGTGCAACTTGGGGGTCCTCCTAGATTCACAGCTCTCTTTAGAAGATTATATAGGAGCTGTGACTAGGGGGGCCTTCGCCCAGGTTCGCCTGGTGCGCCAGTTGCGGCCCTATCTAGACCGGGATGCCTTGCGTACAGTCACTCATGCGCTCGTGACCTCTCATTTGGACTACTGTAATGCTCTCTACATGGGGCTGCCCTTGAAGACCACTCGGAGGCTCCAACTGGTGCAGAATGCAGCCGCGCGAGTTGTGTTGGGAGTCTCCCGATACTCCCATGTTACACCTTTGTTCCGCGAGCTGCATTGGCTGCCGGTTGCCCTCCGGGTGAGATTCAAGGTGCTGGTAATGACCTACAAAGCCCTACATGGCATGGGTCTGGATTACCTATGGCAACACCTGCGGCCGGCGTCAACCTCCCTCCGTCCAGTGCGCTCCCACAGAGAGGGCCTCCTCAGGGTGCCTCCGATCAGAGAATGTCGACTGGTGGCCCCCAGGAGGAGGGTGTTCTCGGTGGGCGCACCAGACCTGTGGAACTGCTTGCTGGTTGAGCTTCGGATGGCCCCCGACCTTCGCTCCTTCCGGTGGGATCTAAAAACCTATTTATTTGAGCAAGCCGGCCTAGTCTGATGGGTTTGGGGTTGGGTTTTAATATGGTTTTAACTATTGTATATATCGGGCATAAATTATTTAATTGTTTTTAAACGTTTGTACTTTGTTTTTTAATGTTTATTGCCCTGTACACCGCCCTGAGTCCTTCGGGAGAAGGGCGGTATAAAAATTTAATAAATATAAATAATAAAATATATTTGAAAGACGAAGGCCACTCTTTTGAAGAGAGCAAAGTCCACGTTGTGGGCAGAGAGGACCACTGGTTTGAAAGAGAGGTCAAAGAGGCCATCTGCGTCAAAATTGAACAACCCTCCCTCAACAGTGGTGGTGGGATACAACATCATCTATTTCCAGTCTACCATATAGTCCTTTCAGCAGTTCCAAGAAGGCTCCACAAACATTTGCACCACTCAGGTGCCCGGGAGGACACAGATAAAACCTCCAAGTGGCCTCAACGACTCTCTGAAAGAAGGCAAATGACCAGCTTTTTGCAAGGAGTATAAATCCTTCCATTCCCCACCATCCAGTCAGAGCTGAAGAAGCTTCTGGGATGAGAAGTGAAACATCTTCAAAGAAACACCAAAAAAAGTCCAGTTACCTCCTGAAACAGCACATTTGGGACAAGAAGAAGAAGTAGTACTAGTAGTTTTCACTGGGTAGTTAAAACAAATGCATGGATTCACCCCACCAGATGGAATATTATATGAGTAAACACTTGTTTGAAGATGGCTAAATAAACAAATAACTTCAAACAAATAACAAATAACGGCCAGCCCAAATGCTGGAGGTGTGGTGGTGAGGATGCAACGTATTTTCATATATGGTGGACTTGTAAAAAAGTCAAAGCTTTTTGGACTGAAATTTGGTGGAATATGCAAAAGATAGTTAAGAAAAGGATAAAGTTTTCTCCGCAGTTGTTTTTGTTGGGTATTATTACAGATTTTACTGTCATAGACACTAAGTTGATGTTGAATCTAATTACGGCAGCAAGACTTTTAGTAGCGCAATATTGGAAGAAGGAGGAACTGCCGACTATAGAAGAGTGGACTTTAAAAGTATCGAACCTGGCGGAAATGGCAAAGATTTCAGCATATTTGAAAGAACAATCGCAACAGAGATATATTGTGGAATGGAGAAGATGGATTGAATATATTCAGAATAAATATGGGACTAAAAAGTTTCATTTAGCATTTGAATAAGTAGTGGTCTTATATGATGTATAAGTAGTTATTTGTTATTTGTTAGTAATATTATGACTATGGAAAGTTAAAGTGCGATAGAATTTAATGTTTTATTTTTTTATTTTTATTGAAAAGTTTTACAAAAACAAAGTTTTACCCCCAAATCTCCCCCACCCCAAAACCACCCACTTCCCCCCCACTTCCCAGAGCTAAATACAGGATTATAGTTATAATAATCATATTCTAAATAAAAATTATGCAAATATACAATTAACCAAATTCCTAATGTGCTTTAACTCCCCTTTAACATAACTACAATCAAAATACCAATAACAATATCCCACTAAAATCTACTCATCAGCTAAATGGAACTTTTTAATCCCATATTTGTTCTAAATATAATTTATCCATCTCCTCCAAACTGAAACATATCTTTCCTGCGAATAATCCTTCAAATACCCAAAAACCTTAGACATCTCTGCAAGATTCGAAACTTTAGACACCCATTCTTCTATAATAAACAAACTAACCTTTTTATATTCAACATCCAATTAGTTTCTTTAACATCACAATACCCAATTTAATGTTTTATTTTTGTTGTTAGCATATTTTAGCTTATGTTTGTAACACTATACCCTGTATTCAGCTCTGGGAAGTCGGGAAGGGGGGAGGGGAGGGGAGGGGAGGGTTGGGGAGAGGGGAGGGAGAGGAGGTTTTTTTTTGTTTTTTGTTTATCTAAAAAATGTATTGTAAAACTTTTCAATTAAAAAACAAACAAAAACAAATAACTTTGGCCATAAAGGGACTTTAGAATAAGTGGGATAAGATACAGGTGAATCTCAAAAAATTAGAAGATCGTGCAAAAGTTCTTTTATTTCAGTAATGCAACTTAAAAGGGGAAACTAATAAATGAGATAGACTCATTACATGCAAACCAAGATAGTTCAAGCCGTGATTTGTCATAATTGTGATGATTATGGCTTACAGCTCATGAAAACCCCAAATCCACAATCTCAGAAAATTAGAATATTGTGAAAAGGTGCAATATTCTAGGCTCAAAGTGTCCCACTCTAATCAGCTAATTAAGCCATAACACCTGCAAAGGGTTCCTGAGCCTTTAAATGGTCTCTCAGTCTGGTTCAGTAGGAATCACAATCATGGGGAAGACCGCTGACCTGACAGTTGTGCAGAAAACCATCACTGACACCCTCCATAAGGAGGGAAAGCCTCAAAAGGTAATTGCAAAAGAAGTTGGATGTTCCCAAAGTGCTGTATCAAAGCACATTAATAGAAAGTTATGTGGAAGGGAAAAGTGTGGAAGAAAAAGGTGCACAAGCAGCAGGGATGACCGCAGCCTGGAGAGGATTGTCAGGAAAAGGCCATTCAAAAGTGTTGGGGACTTTCACAAGGAGTGGACTGAGGCTGGAGTCAGTGCATCAAGAGCCACCACACAGAGACGGATCCTGGACATGGGCTTCAAATGTCGTATTCCTTTTGTCGAGCTGCTCCTGAACAACAAACAACGTCAGAAGCGTCTTCCCTGGGCTAAAGAAAAACAGACCTGGTCTGTTGCTCAGTGGTTCAAAGTCCTCTTTTCTGATGAGAGCAACTTTTGCATCTCATTTGGAAACCAAGGACCCAGAGTCTGGAGGAAGAATGGAGAGGCACACACTGCAAGATGCTTGAAGTCCAGTGTGAAGTTTCCAAAGTCTGTGTTGATTTGGAGAGCCATGTCATCTGCTAGTGTTGGTCCATTGTGCTTCATTAAGTCCAGGGTCAATTCAGCCATCTACCAGGAGATTTTGGAGCACTTCATGCTTCCTTCTGCAGAAGAGCTTTATGGGGATGCTGACTTCATTTTCCAGCAGGACATGGCACCTGCCCACACTGCCAAAAGCACCAAAACCTGGTTCAATGACCGTGGGATTACTGTGCTTGATTGGCCAGCAAATTCACCTGACCTGAACCCCATAGAGAATCTATGGGGCATTGCCAAGAGAAAGATGAGAGACATGAGACCGAACAACGCAGAAGAGCTGAAGGCCGCTATTGAAGCATCCTGGTCTTCCATAACCCCTCAGCAGTGCCACAGGCTGATAGCTTCCATGCCAGGCCGCATTGAGGCAGTAATTGTTGCAAAAGGGGCCCAAACCAAGTACTGAGTACATATGCATGCTTATACTTTTCAGAGGTCCGATATTGTTTCTATGTACACTCCTTGTTTTATTGATTGCATGTAATATTCTAATTTTCTGAGATTGTGGATTTGGGGTTTTCATGAGCTGTAAGCCATAATCATCACAATTATGACAAATCACGGCTTGAACTATCTTGCTTTGCATGTAATGAGTCTATCTCATATATTAGTTTCCCCTTTTAAGTTGCATTACTGAAATAAATGAACTTTTGCACGATATTCTAATTTTTCGAGTTTCACCTGTATAATTAATATGGTATTTTTTGATAAGATTACAAAATGTAAAAAATATTAGGATGTTGTAAGTGAAGGAAAAGTTTGAATTTTAAAGACAAATTAAGTTTGAAAAGATTTAGGATTAACGAATGATTGAAATATTGAGGGGAAATTAGGCTTCATAGGGAAAAAGGATATATACTGATTTAACTAATTTTTACAAATAGAAGTGAAATATATACTGACCAGTAAGTTGTTATGGATAGATGTTATGATAGATAAGTAGTAGAGTATCTCTATAATGTTTGAAATATGAAAATACTGGGATGATATATTTAAATGGAAAATTTAGATAGTTAGATGTTAAACACTGGTAAAAATATGTTTGACAAGAATTGTTTGAATATTATGGAGACAACAATTTCATAACAAGATTTATGAAAATAAGATATATGGGGAATCAATAAGATGACTCTTACGAAAATAACGTAAGCTGATAAGAAAAAAAATGCTATAAATGGGTGCTACTATTGCTGGTATAAATATAGAAGAAAATGTTTTTATTTAATCATTTAAATGTGGAAAATATCAAATAGTAGAAATTATATTTGTTTAATGTTGTAGAAAGAGAATACTACTGGGTGAAGAGAAGGTCAAGGAAATATATTGTTAACTGACATACTAATTATGGAAATATAAAAATTAATTCTTATTGATTGTTTATTAACTATTATTAATTGTATCCCCTTCATGGATTACTGCCTTGTCGTGGCGAAGGGGCTTGCGTAATTCAATGAAGCTATGAGTTATGCCGTGCAGGGCCACCCAAGACGGAAAGGTCATAGCAGAGAGTTCTGACAAAACGTGATCCACTGGAGAAGGAAATGGCAACCCACTCCAGTATCTTTGCCATGAAAACCCTATGGACAGTACCAAAAGGCAAAACGATATGATGCTGGAAGATGAGCCCCTCAGGTCGGAAGGCGTCCAATATGCTACTGGGGAAGAGCAGAGGGCTAGTACTAGTAGCGCCAGAAAGAATGAAGCGACTGGGCCAAAGCCGAAAGGACGCTCAGCTGTGGATGTGTCTGGTGGTGAAAGGAAAGTCCGATGCTGTAAAGATTTTTTCTCCATAGGAACCTGGAATGTAAGATCCATGAATCAAGGAAAGCTGGACGTGGTCAAACAAGAGATGACAAGACTAAACATCGACATCTTAGGTATCAGCGAACTAAAATGGACAGGAATGGGTGAATTTAATTCAGATGACCATCAGGTATACTACTGCGGGCAAGAATCCCTCAGAAGAAACGGAGTAGCCTTCATAGTCAATAAAAGAGTAGGAAAAGCAATACTGGGATACAATCCTCAAAATGACAGAATGATCTCAGTTCGAATCCAAGGCAAACCATTCAATATCACAGTAGTCCAAGTCTATGCCCCAACCACCAGTGCTGAAGAGGATGAAATTGACCAGTTCTATGAAGCTCTACAGCACCTTATAGAACTAACACCAAAAAATGATGTCCTTATCATCATGGGGCATTGAAATGCTAAAGTAGGAAGCCAAAAGATAACCGGAATAACAGGCAAGTTTGGCCTTGGAGTACAAAATGAAGCAGGGCACAGGCTGATAGAATTTTGTCAAGAGAATACGATGGTCATAGCAAACACTCTTTTCCAACAACCCAAGAGACGGCTCTACACATGGACATCACCAGACGGTCAACACAGAAATCAGATTGACTATATGCTCTGCAGCCAAAGATGGAGAAGCTCTATACAGTCAGTAAAAACAAGACCAGGAGCTGACTGTGGCTCAGACCATGAGCTTCTTGTTGCAAAGTTTAGGCTTAAATTAAAGAAAGTAGGGAAAAGCACTAGGCCAGTCAGGTATGAATTAAATCATATCCCTGTTCAATATACAGTAGAGGTGACAAATAAATTTAAGGAATTAGATCTGATAGACAGAGTGCCTGAAGAACTATGGACAGAGGTTCGCAACATTGTACAACAGGTAGCAACCAAAATCATCCCAAAGAAAAAGAAATGCAAGAAAGCAAAATGGCTGTCTGAGGAAGCTTTGCAAATAGCTGAGGAAAGGAGGGAAGCGAAAGGCAAGGGAGAAAAAGAAAGATATGCCCAATTAAATGCAGAATTCCAAAGAATAGCTAGAAGAGATAAGAATGCCTTCTTAAATGAACAATGCAAAGAAATAGAAGAAAACAATAGAATAGGGAGGACCAGAGATCTTTTCAAGAAAATTGGAGAGATGAAAGGAACGTTTCATGCAAAAATGGGCATGATAAAGGACCAAAATGGCAGGGACCTAACAGAGGCAGAAGAGATTAAGAAGAGGTGGCAAAATTACACAGAAGAACTATACAAGAATGAGCTTAACGTCCCTGATAATCACAATGAGGTGGTCACTGACCTCGAGCCAGACATCCTAGAATGTGAAGTGAAGTGGGCCTTAGAAAAGCTGAGCAACAACAAAGCTAGTGGAGGTGACAGTATTCCAGCTGAGCTATTCAAAATCTTAAAAGACAATGCAGTAAAAGTGCTACACTCAATTTGCCAGCAAATTTGGAAAACTCAACAGTGGCCACAGGATTGGAAAAGATCAGTTTACATTCCAATTCCAAAGAAAGGCAGTGCCAAAGAATGTTCAAACTATCGCACCATTGCACTCATTTCACATGCTAGTAAAGTTATGCTTAAAATCCTACAAGCTAGACTCCAGCAGTATGTGGATCGAGAACTACCAGAAGTACAGGCAGGATTTCGAAGAGGCAGAGGAACTAGAGATCAAATTGCTAACATACGCTGGATCATGGAGAAAGCTAGAGAGTTCCAGAAAAACATCTACTTCTGCTTCATTGACTATGCTAAAGCCTTTGATTGTGTGGATCATAACAAACTGTGGCAAGTCCTTAAAGAGATAAGCGTACCAGACCATCTTATTTGTCTCTTGAGAAACCTATATGTGGACCAAGAAGCAACAGTGAGAACTGGACACGGAACCACTGATTGGTTCAAAATTGGGAAAGGAGTCCGGCAAGGCTGTATACTGTCGCCTTGCCTATTTAACTTATATGCAGAGCACATCATGAGAAAGGCAGGGCTAGATGAATCAAAAGTTGGAATTAAGATTGCCGGAAGAAACATCAACAACCTAAGATATGCAGATGATACCACTCTAATGGCAGAAAGTGAAGAGGAACTAAAGAGCCTCTTGTTGCGAGTGAAGAAGGAGAGTGCAAAACTTGGGTTGAAACTAAACATTAAGAAAACCAAGATCATGGCATCTGGCCCTCTCAATTCCTGGCAAATAGATGGGGAAGAAATGGAGGTAGTGACAGATTTTATTTTCCTGGGCTCCAAGATCACTGCAGATGGGGACTGTAGCCAAGAAATTAAAAGATGCTTGCTCCTCGGGAGGAAAGCAATGGCAAATCTAGACAGCACACTAAAAAGCAGAGACTCCAGAAGATGGTAGAGGACAGGAAGGCCTGGAGGAACGTTGTCCATAGGGTCGCGATGGGTCGGACATGACTTCGCAACTAACAACAACAACATTAATTGTATATTCTTTTCTAAAATATATATATGAACCAAGACAACACACCAGCACACCAGGCACTAAGGTTGTTATTGTAAAAAAAAAAACCAATAAAACTTTTACAAAAAAAATAAAAATAAAACAAATGAGCCATTATCATTAATGTCAGTACAATATGCCCCTCTGTATAATTTACTGCCATGGCAAATCTAGACAGCACACTAAAAAGCAGAGACATCACCCTGCCAACAAAAGTGCGTATAGTCAAGGCTATGGTCTTCCCAGTTGCAATGTATGGCAGTGAAAGTTGGACCATAAGAAAGGCTGAGCGCCAAAGAATTGAGGACTTTGAACTCTGGTGCTGGAGAAGATTCCTGCGAGTCCCTTGGACTGCAAGGCGATCAAACCGGTCAGTCCTAGAGGAGATCAACCCTCACTGCTCTTTAGAAGGCCAGACCCTGAAGCTAAAACTCAAATACTTTGGCCACCTAATGAGAAGGAAGGACTCACTGGAGAAGAGCCTAATGCTGGGAAAGGTTGAGGGCAAGAGAAGAAGGGGACGACAGAGAATGAAGTGGCTGGATGGAGTCACTGACGCAGTAGGCGTGAGCTTAAATGGACTCCAGAAGATGGTAGAGGACAGGAAGGCGTGGAGGAACATGGTCCATGGGGTTGCGATGGGTCGGACATGACTTTGCAACTAACAACAACAACATAATTTACTGGAGTTTCAAAGGAAGGCCCTTTGCACAACCCCTTCAGGATTTTTGCAATGCCCTGAATTATGATCAAGTTGTTTGGAAGTTGTTACGTTCTTTCCCCACCCCCACCCCGAAAAGAACAATAAAAATTGCAGCAATCCTTCCTTTTGTTTTCTGACGGGTCGCATCTTAAATGAATTTATGGGACAGCATAAAAATAGCAACTCCTGAAAAAGGCTGCCATTTATTGTCATCTGATACTTTCTGCTCAGGAGATAATTCCATCAAGACAGTTTTTTAGATTTCCCAGTAGTTTTTCTCGGAGGGAAAAGGACAGGACCCCCTCATATAGGCTGAATAAACAATCATTCTTAATTTAATTCCACTTCGGCTTATTTTTAACGCTGCCATTTCTCCCCAGTCCCACCCACCCATCCCTGCTTGCACAAGCTCATAAACCACCCTAAAAGTGATTTACGTTCTAAATACTCAAAAAGCAACATGAAAATTTAAACTAAGCAACCAGCAAACATCGCTTATGAATTATGGAGTTTATCTCATCCATAAAAAACAAACGGGATGCGGCATTTCTGCATTTAAATGGGGGCTTTGTCTTGGAGATACACACATACGCACACACACACAAACACACACACACACACACACACACACACACACACATAGACACACACACAAAGAGAGAGAGAAAGAGACGCTGTGCCATTTCAGACAAATGGCCATCCGGTCTCTTCTTAAAAACTTCCAGTGTTGGAGCACCCACAACTTCTAAAGGCAATTGATTAATTGCCTTTATAATCCCAGATCAATTGGTTAATTGATCTGGGATTATAAAATAACAGAATAACAGAGCTGGGAGGGTCCTTGGAGGTCTTCTAGTCCAACCCCCTGCTCAAGCAGGAGACCCTATGCCAGGGGTGTCAAACTCAATTTCATTGAGGGCCGCATCAGCATTGCGGTTGCCCTCAGGGGGCTGGGTGGGTGTGGCCAGGGTGGGTGTGGCCTATGGGGTGGGCGTGGCTAAAGTGTGTATGGCCTACTGGGTGGGCATGGCCAGCTCTACATCGTTCGCATCAAGGGTGCCTATGGGGGCCTGGGCAGGAGTGGGACAGATCTGAGGGTCTCTGGCAGAAGGAGGGTCTCTGGGCCGGGGCCAAGGCAGTGGGGGCCGTTCCCTCACTGTTTCCAGGATGGCTTCGCGGGCCGCATGAAACCACTTCGCGGGCCGGATCCGGTCCCCGGGCCTTGTGTTTGACATGTCTGTTCTAGTCCAACCCCCTGCTCAAGCAGGAGACCCTACTCCATTCCAGACAAAGAGATGACCAATCTCTTCTTAAGAACCTCCAGTTGATGGAGGGTCCACAACCTCCGAAGGCAAACCGTTCTACCAACTAATTGTTCTATCAGAAATTTCTCCTTCATTCTAGGTTGCTTCTCTCCTTGGTTAGTTTCCATCCATTGCTTCTCGTCCTGCCTTCGGGCGCTTTGGAGAATAGCTTGACTCCCCCCACCCTCTTCTTTGTGGCAGCCCCTTAGAAATTGGAAGACTGCTATCATGTCACCCTCAGTCCTTCTCTTCATTAGACTCGATACACCTCATTACACTTCATTAAACTAGATATACACAACCATTCGGGATCATGACTCCCACTGATGTATTTCCATCGTTACTGGTAACTCCCCGTAGAAAACAGTTTGGTGAGATCCTCTTTCAAGCTGATGTGGGTATTGAGCAAATTCTTCCAGTTCAAGAGATCATTTGGTGCGACTGGGAAGGTGCCAGGCTAGATGTCAAGAGTGGGGAGTTAAATCTTTAGTCATAAAAGCCAGCAAGGGAATGTTGAAACAGTCCCTCACTGAATAGAATAGAATAGAATAGAATAGAATAGAATAGAATAGAATAGAATAGAATAGAATAGAATAGAATAGAATAGAATAGAATAGAATAGAATAGAATAGAATAGAATAGAATAGAATAGAAAATATGGAATGGAATGGCATGGAACGGAATGGAACGGAATGGAACAGAACAGAACAGAACAGAATAGAATTAATGAATAGAATAGAATAGAATAGAATAGAATAGAATAGAATAGAATAGAATAGAATAGAATAGAATAGAATAGAATAGAATAGAATAGAATAGAAAATATGGAATGGCATGGAATGGAACGGAACAGAACAGAACAGAACAGAACAGAATAGAATTAAGGAATAGAATAGAATAGAATAGAATAGAATAGAATAGAATAGAATAGAATAGAATAGAATGGAATGGAATGGAATGGAATGGAATGGAATGGAATGGAATGGAATGGAATGGAGTGGAGTGGAGTGGAGTGGAGTGGAATGGAATGGAATGGAGATGGGATGGGATGGGATGGGATGGGACAGGATAGAATAAGGAATAGTATAGTATAGTATAGTATAGTATAGTATAGTATAGTATAGTATAGTATAGTATAGTATAGTATAGTATAGTATAGTATAGTACAGTACAGTACAGTACAGTACAGTACAGTACAGTACAGTATAGTATAGTATAGTATAGTATAGTAGAAGATAGGATAGGATAGGATAGGATAGGATAGGATAGGATAGGATAGGATAGGATAGGATAGGACAGGACAGGACAGGACAGGATAGAACAGAACAGAATAGAATAGACTAGAATAGAGTAGAGCTGGAAGGGAACTTGGAGGTCTTCTAGTCCAGCCCCCAGGTCAAGCAGTATACAGGTGATTGTCTAGTCTCTTCTTAAAGATCTCCAATGATGGAGCACCCACGATTTCTGAAGGCAACTTCTGTTCCACTGGTTGATTGTCCTCACCGTCAGGAAGTTTCTCCTTAATTCCAGGTTGCTTCTCTCCTTGATCAGCTTCCAAACACTGTTTCTCGTCCTTCCCTCTGGTGCTTTGGTGAACAACCTGGCCCCCTCTGCCTTGTGGCAGCCACTCAGATACTACCCCTCTGCACTAGCTACATGTGAGCTAGACTTCTCTCTCTGCCTGCAAGGACCGTCTCACAAAGCAGCAGATGGCATTCTCCATGTAGGATGAGGTTTGCAAAAATCCAGGAGGAGTTCTTTGCCTGCGGCTCCCAGGTGGCCTCCTCCATTCAGCTCCATCAATGGGGAGGCATCTCCTCCACTGCCAAGCAGACAAGATGCTCTGCGGAGGATTGGCTGGCTACCCAACCCCACCCCCCAGCCCCATCTGCTCAAGTACCTTGGAGACCATCCACCAGACACGTGGCCGCCTGCCCAGGCTGGCAGTGCCAGGCAAAGAGAGGGCTTCAGTGGACAATGTCTGGCTGCATCTGAAATGGCTTCTTTGCCATGAAGAAGGGCTCGTTTTAAATATAAAGGGGAATACTTGTAGCTTGAGGTTGCAATGAGGGCGTCCTGGGTCTTCTCTGCGTTTGGTTGTTGCAGAGGTTTCCTGACCCAACTTGGTAGCATCATCGATGCTAGAACAGAGTGGGGTTTGCAGGGAGGAGAAGAAGGAGGAGGAGAGAGGAGGAGGAGGAGGAGGAAAGGGGAGGAGGAGGAGGAGGAGGAGGAGGAGAAGGAGGAGGAGAAGGGAAGGAGAGGGAGAAGAAGGAGAGGAATTGTGGGGTCCTTCGTCCTCTCTGAGTTTGGTTGTTGCAGAGGTTTCATGACCCAACTTGGTAGCATCATCGGTGCTAGAACAGAGTGGGGTTTGCAGGGAGGAGAAGAAGAAGGAGAAGGAGGAGGAGGAGAAGGAGGAGAAGGAGAAGAAGGAGGAGGAGGAGGAGGAGGAGGAGGAAGAGGAAGAGGAGAAGGAGGAGGAGAAGGGAAGGAGAGGGAGAAGAAGGAGAGGAATTGTGGGGTCCTTGGTCCTCTCTGAGTTTGGTTGTTGCAGATGTTTTATGACCCAACTTGGTAGCATCATTGGTGCTAGAACAGAGTGGGGTTTGGAAGGAGGAGAAGGAGAAGGAGAAGGAGGAAGAAGGAGGAGGAGAAGGAAAAGGAGGAGGAGAAGGAGAAGGGGAGGAGGAAAAGGGAAGGTGTGGGAGAAGAAGGAGAGGAATTGTGGGGTCCTTGGTCCTCTCTGAGTTTGGTTGTTGCAGAGGTTTCATGACCCAACTTGGTAGCATCATTAGTGCTAGAACAGAGTGAGGCTTGCAAGAAGGAGAAGGAGAAGAACTGTGGTGTGTTTTGAACTTGGTTGTTTTCTTGCAGACATTGTGGGGTCCTTGGTTCTCTCTGAGCTTGGTTGTTGCAGATGTTTTATGACCCAACTTGGTAGCATCATTAGTGCTAGAACAGAGTGAGGCTTGCAAGAAGGAGAAGGAGAAGAACTGTGGTGTGTTTTGAACTTGGTTGTTTTCTTGCAGACATTGTGGGGTCCTTGGTTCTCTCTGAGCTTGGTTGTTGCAGATGTTTTATGACCCAACTTGGTAGCATCATTAGTGCTAGAACAGAGTGAGGCTTGCAAGAAGGAGAAGGAGAAGAACTGTGGTGTGTTTTGAACTTGGTTGTTTTCTTGCAGACATTGTGGGGTCCTTGGTTCTCTCTGAGCTTGGTTGTTGCAGATGTTTTATGACCCAACTTGGTAGCATCATTAGTACTAGAATAGTGAGGCTTGCAAGAAGGAGAAGGAGAAGGAGAAGGAGAAGGAGAAGGAGAAGGAGAAGGAGAAGGAGAAGGAGAAGGAGAAGGAGAAGGAGAAGGAGAAGGAGAAGGAGAAGGAGAAGGAGGAGAAGGAGAAGGAGAAGGAGAAGGAGAAGGAGAAGGAGAAGGAGAAGGAGAAGGAGAAGGAGAAGGAGAAGGAGAAGGAGGAGAAGAATTGTGGTGTCCTTTGAACCTGGTTGTTTTCTTGCAGACATTTCATTTTCCCATGTAGTACTAAGTAGTGACACCGATGTTACCTAGTTTGGCCAATGCAAAGACTGAAAGAAAACCACCAAGCTCAGACAGCACCAAGGACCCGAGGCTTTGTTCTCTCTGCTTTCCACCCTTCTACACAGGGACGGAGAAGGACCGCTGAGCAACAGCTGAGCCGGGGTGATTAATCCTGATTTGAGTTGGACACCGATTGAGCTTCGAGGGGAGAGAAACAAGGATTGCAAGGATGATGGTTGGAACGAGACATGCCACTCACTGGGGCAAGCTGTTTCCTTGCCACTCCGGCTTATGACATTTAGATTTGGTGCTCAATCTTAATCAACTTCTGATTTTCAGCTGGATACTTGTGTGATCTATCCAACGGCCCTCACGACCGGATTTCTAGGAAAATCGGTTTCCTTAATCTACAAATTTCAATTAGTTACTGGTAGAAGCAAACCAGGTACAAGCACGGATGACACACTTGCTAATCTGTACGGTCCTTTATTTTTATCTATTTCTTAGTTACATACCGGTAGTTCTTGGCTTACGGCCACAATTGAGGCCAGTACCTCCGTTGCTAAGCAAGATGGTTGTTAAGTGAGTTTTGCCCTGCTTTGCGACCTTCCCTGCCATAGTTGTTAGGGGCATCACTGCAGTTCTTCAGTTAATAACACAGTCCTTAAGTGAATCTGGCTTCCCCCGTTGAGTTTGCTTGTTGGAAGGTCACAAAAGTTGACACACACCCCGGGGACTCTGCGACCATCATAAATATGAATCGGTTCCAGGTGTCTGGATTTTGATCATGTGACCATGGAGGTGCTGCAGCGGTCGTGTGAAGAACAGTCATAAATATTTTTTTTCAAAATCGTCATGACTTTGAATGGTCACCAAATGAAGTCTTGTGAATAATGATAACAACAACAATAATATTCTATTCTATTCTATTCTATTCTATTCTATTCTATTCTATTCTATTCTATTCTATTCTATTCTATTCTATTTTCCATATTCTATTCCAGACATGTCAAACACAAGCCCCGGGGGCCAGATCTGGACCGCAAAGTGGTTTCATGTGGCCCGCAAAGCCATCCTGGAAACAGTGAGGGAACGGCCCCCACTGCCTTGGCCCTGGCCCAGAGACCCTCCTTCTGCCAGAGACCCTCAGATCTGTCCCATTCCTGCCCAGGCCCCCATAGGCACCCTTGATGCGAACGATGTAGAGCTGGCCACGCCCACCCAGTAGGCCATATGCACTCTAGCCACGCCCACCCAGTAGGCCACGCCCACCCTGGCCATACCCACCCGGCCCCCTGAGGGCAACAGCAATGCTGATGCGGCCCTCAATGAAATTGAGTTTGACACCCCTGTTCTATTCTATTCTATTCTATTCTATTCTATTCTATTCTATTCTATTCTATTCTATTCTATTCTATTCTATTCTATTCTATTCTATTCTATTCCATATTACCTATTATATTCTATTTCACTCCACTCCACTACACGCCATATATTCTATTCTATTCTATTCTATTCTATTCTATTCTATTCTATTCTATTCTATTCTATTCTATTCTATTCTATTCTATTCTATTCTATTCTATTCCATATTACCTATTATATTCTATTTCACTCCACTCCACTACACGCCATATTTTCTATTCTATTCTATTCTATTCTATTCTATTCTATTCTATTCTATTCTATTCTATTCTATTCTATTCTATTCTATTCTATATTCTATTCTATTCTATTCTATTCTATTCTATTCTATTCTATTCTATTCTATTCTATTCTATTCTATTCCATATTCTATTCTATTCTATTCTATTCTATTCTATTCTATTCTATTCTATTCTATTCTATTCTATTCTATTCTATTCTATTCTATTCCACTCCAATCCACTCCACTCCATATTTTCTATTCTATTCTATTCTATTCTATTCTATTCTATTCTATTCTATTCTATTCTATTCTATTCTATTCTATTCTATTCACACAACTTCTGACTTCCTGCAGGCTTCCCCATTGACTTTGTTCATCAGGATCCGTCTATGACTCATGACCTATGATGGTTGTAGTGTCCTGGGTTCATGTGACCACCTTTTGTGACCTCCTAACCAGCCAATTCCACAGGGAAGCCAGAATCACTTAACAACCAGGTTGCTAATGCAACAAATTCTTTCCCTTTATAGACTAATGCTTGTAGCATTTTTTTCTAAACACGTCCATAAAAGCTTGTCCTTCAGCAACAGAATTGCAGCTTTATGCCACTCTGCTCCTCGCTTTAGTCTTCTTGTTTCGGATGAAAGCTTTAAATGGGTAAAGCCTGATTTATTTTTTTTTAAAGTTCCTTCCTGTGACTCCCCTGAGTGACATTTTCCAACACTGTCAATGACATCCCGGGGAACTTTACCGGCATATTCATGTGTCACTTCAGTCTGATGGACTTGGAAAAACAGAGAAAGCGAGAATCTCTTTCCTGACAACCGATGCACCATTTAAGCAAAGGCAGAAGGACAGGTCTAGATTTGTGTGGCGGGTTGGCGGGGAAGCAGAAGCTAAAAATAAGGTGTTACAAGGTGCTAAGGAAATGGGGAGGATTGGATCTTCCTGGTTTGAACTTATATTTTGTGGCTTGCCATGTAGTTTGAATGCATGGGAAACAGTGCCGGGAAACAGAAGACCCTCAGAGTTAGAAGGACATGACCTGACACTTGAGTGGCACGGATATATATATATGACAAAGTCAAGGTTGAAATGATTTCTTTTTTAAAAAAAAATCATTTCATTTCAATCACTTTCCTAGTGATCACAGATCACTCAACGCAGTAAAATTCAGCCCGGAAATAAAACGTCGGTTTACACTGGGTCGCAGCGATGAACGTGAGCTGAATATGGAAAAGTATGAACATCAGTCTGGCAATCAAATATAGATTAGTCTGCTCTACTGTGTTCCCTGTAGCTACCTTTGTTTGTGAAAGAGCTGGAGAAAGCAATTATGTTGGGGAGAGTTAGTAGTAGAAGGAAACCAGGCCACCAAAGAACATGGTGGAGACCAGGGCTTTTTTTCTCATAGAACGCTCAGAACGGAGTTCCGGCACCTTTTTTGGATGGAACCTTGTAGGGTAGGCAAGGCGGGTTGTATGACACGTGTGAGTTCCAGCACCTTTTTCTTTTACAAAAAAAGCACTGGTGGAGACCATAATTGCCGGACACCATCAAAGCTGACACCAGCCAGAAAATAGAAAAACTCAAAGAAGTAGGGCAAGATGGGAAGATATGGAGAGACCTGGCCCATGGAATCACCAAGAGTTGGACATGAATGAATGGGTAACATCATGCCTGAGCAGTGGGTTGTACTAGATGGCCTCCAAGATCTCTTCCCACTTTTATTATTATTATTGTTGTTGTTGCTGCTGTTGCTGTTGTCATCTTCATCATCATCACCACCGCCATCAAGATTATGGACTAGTTACAAGCCCAGGTTGTGTCCAAAAACACCTTGTGGATTTCAGCAAAATAAGCAATCCTAGGCTGAATTAATACAGGGATAGAATCAAGATCACGCGACGGTCTAGTACCACTTTACAAAACAATAGAAAAGAATAAAATAGAGTAGAGTAGAGTAGAGTAGAGTAGAGTAGAGTAGAGTAGAGTAGAATAGAATAGAATAGGAAATATAGAATAGAATAGAATAGAGTAGAGTAGAGTAGAGTAGAGTAGAGTAGAGTAGAGTAGAATAGGAATAGAATAGAATAGAATAGAATAGAATAGAATAGAATAGAATAGAATAGAATAGAATAGAATAGAATAGAATAGAATAGAATAGAATAGAATAGAATAGAATAGAATAGAATAGAATAGAATAGAATAGAATAGAATAGAATAGGATAGGGTAGGGTAGGGTAGGGTAGGGTAGGGTAGGGTAGGGTAGGGTAGGGTAGGGTAGAATAGAATAGAATAGAATAGAATAGAATAGAATAGAATAGAATAGAATAGAATAGAATAGAATAGAATAGAATAGAAAATATGGAATGGAATGGAATGGAATGGAATAGAATGGAATAGAATAGAATAGAATAGAATAGAATAGAATAGAATAGAATAGAATAGAATAGAATAGAATAGAATAGAATAGAATAGAATAGAATAGAATAGAATAGAATAGAATAGAATAGAAAATATGGAATGGAATGGAATGGAATGGAATGGAATGGAATGGAATAGAATAGAATAGAATAGAATAGAATAGAATAGAATAGAATAGAATAGAATAGAATAGAATAGAATAGAATAGAATAGAATAGAATAGAATAGAATAGAATAGAATAGAATAGAATAGAATAGAATAGAATAGAGCTGGAAGGGACCTTGGAGGTCTTCTACTCCAGCCCCCTGCTCAAGCAGGAGAACCTACACCATCCCAGACAGGTGAATGTCTAGGAATTGGACATGTCTAATTTATTGAAAAGAAGAACTAGGGGCGATGTGATAGCAGTCTTCCAATATCTCACGGGTTGCCCCAAAGAAGAGGGCGAGTCAACCTATTATCCAAAGCACCAGAAGGGAATACCCAAATCCAGCAACCGTTCTTCATTTCTTTTAGTCTCCAGGCCTTTAAATCATCTCAGTTGCTCTTCTCTGCACTTTTCCCAAAGTCTCAACATCTTTTCTTTTGTACTTGGATCTGTCTGAGTTCTATTAATCATTAAAACTATAGTCACGACTATAAAGAAAAGATATTCCGGGGAGGGGGGGGTAATTAACATATGAGGCTCAACTTACCTAAAGGTTGATACCCTTGTCTTGCTGGTCCTCCGAACGTATTTCTGCTACCAAACCCACCGCCATCAATGGATCCATAAGACATCTTCCTTAGACACTTCTGGAGATCAGCTTCCTTTTGAAACTATAACAAAGAAGGGGGGGAATGTGAATTAGGCGGAGAGAAACTCAGAAAATGGAGAGGAATAGAAAAGTGCCAGAAAAATGGGTCAATCCAGAAGTACAAGTAATTTTGATTCAAACACCCATAACAAAAGTAGCTGAATGAAACCGTTAATACAATCTTGAATTGTCCCTCAGCGAGTTGGCCACGGTGAGTTGTTCTAGCACAGGGGTAGTCAACCTTGGCTCTTTTATGACTCGTGGACTTCAACTCCCAGAATTCCTGAGCCAGCCTGGCTCAGCTTGGAAACCTCTCCCTTTCCCCTCAGTGTGGCTGGCTCAGGAATTCTGAGAGTTGAAGTCCACGAGTCATTAAGTGGCCTAGGCCAGGGGGGTAGGCAACCTTGTCTCTTTTATGACTCATGGACTTCAACTCCCAGAATTCCTGAGCTAGCCTGGCTCAGCTTGGAAACCTCTCCCTTTCCCCTCAGCGGGGCTGGCTCAGGAATTCTGGGAGTTGAAGTCCAGGAGTCATAAAGTGGCCTAGGCCAGGGGTAGGCAACCTTGGCTCTCTTATGACTCGTGGACTTCAACTCCCAGAATTCCTGAGGCAGCCATGCTGAGGGGAAAAGGGAGAGGTTTCCAAGCTGAGCCCTGCTGGCTCAGGAATTCTGGGAGTTGAAGTCCATGAGTCATGAAGGGGCCATAGTTCCCCCATGCTGGCTCAGGAATTCTGGGAGTTGAAGTCCACCAGTCATAAAAGAGCCAAGGTTGCCTACCCCTGGCCTAGGCCAATAGTAGTTGCAGTAGCTCCATCTTGTACTTCTCTGCTCTATTACGCCAACTGGCCCTCACTGTCTGAGACGGTCGGGTCTCTTTAGTATTTGGATGAGATACACCTTGTTTCAGTTTCCTTAAGTAAAAGAAGGTTTCAGAGGTCAACAGAAACCAAAGGCTAAGCCCCTCGTATCAGCTTAATACGTTCGTGCAAACACTAGTTTTTGGCGGATGCCACCTGACATACTGCAGGAGAGAGCTGAAGAATATAAGCAGTGTCCTGCTGGGTTAGACCTTTGGCCCATCTCGTCCAAGACTGGCCTACCAACTGGCTAAGGAAGAGTGGAAGGATGGAAGGAAGGAAGAGAATGTGAATAAGAATAGGGGAGGGGAGGGGGAAGGAAGGAAGGAAGGAAGGGAGGGAGGGAGGGAAGGGAAGGGAAGGGAAGGGAAGGGAAGGGAAGGGAAGGGAAGGGAAGGGGAAGGAAGGAAGGAAGGGAGGGAGGGAGGGAGGGAGGGAGGGAGGGAAGGAAAGGGAAGGGAAGGGGAAGGAAGGAAGGATGGAATGAGATGGAAGGATGGAAGGAAGGAAGGAGAGAATAATGACAAGACAGAAGAGAAGGGGAGGGGAGGGGAGGAGAGGGGAGGGGAGGGGAGGAAGGAAAGGAGGGAGGGAGGGAGGGAGGGAAGGAAAGGAAAGGAAAGGAAAGGAAGGGAAGGGAAGGGAAGGGGAAGGGGAAGGAAGGAAGGAAGGAAGGAAGGAAGGAAGGAAGGAAGGAAGGAAGGAAGGAAGGAAAGGAAGGAAGGAAGGAAGGAAGGAAGGAAGGAAGGAAGGAAGGAAGGAAGGAAGGAATGAGATGGAAGGATGGAAGGAAGGAAGGAGAGGATAATGAGAAGACAGAAGGGAAGGGGAGGGAAGGAGGGAGCGGGAGGAAGAAGGGCTGGGAATAAGATGGAGGGATGGACAGAAGGAAGGAAGAGAATGAGAATGAGAATAGGGGAGGGGGAAGGAAGGAAGGAGCTGGGAATGAGTGGAAGGATGGATGTATTGAAGGCAGGGAGGGAGGGAAGGAGTGAAGAAGGCAGGAAGGCAGGAAGGGAGGGAAGGAGGAAGGGAGGGAGGGAGGGAGCAAAGAAACTTTGAGTGAAGACATGAGTTTGAAAACACAAAACAAAAGTACTACCTCTAGGGGGAAAAAATACGGAAACAGGACTAAAGCAGTTGAGTCTGGAACACACAGTATGCATCCACAAACAACAAGAGCCCATTTTACTCCTGCAAGGAATATTACAGCATAATTATATTTTAATAAAGGGCTCCTCGGCTTCCAATTTAAAGACTCCTTTTTATGCAAAAGGCAGTCCCATGGCCGACGGGTCCAGCGGTTGTATCGTCTTTTAAGAACTGAGTGCTTAAATCCTATGGTGAATTTCATGCTCTACAATCCATATTTATTCAAAGGTGGTCTGAGAACCCCCTGGAGATCCACCAACCTCTTACAGGGGTCGGCAGCCAGATATTGAAAATATTTGCTGTGTGAAGACTATGTTGGGTTCTGCACAATGCATCTGACATCTAAAGGTTTGCCACAGAGAAGAGGGAGTCAAGCTATTCTCCAAAGCGCCTGAAGGCAGGACAAGAAGCAACAGATGGGAACTCATCAAGGAGAGAAGCAACCTAGAACTAAGGAGAAACTTCCTGACAGTTAGAACAATTAACCAGTGGAACAACCTGCCTGCAGAAGTGGTGAATGCTCCAACACTGGAAGTTTTTAAGAAGAGACAGGACAGCCATTTGTCTGGTGTGTTATAGCAGGGTTTCTTCAAACCTGGCCCTTTGATGACTTGTGGACTTCAACTCCCAGAATTGAATCATATACTCCAGGGATCTATAACCATATAGTCCAGGGGGTCTTCAAACTTGGCCCTTTCATGACTTGTGGACTTCAACTCCCAGAATTGAGTCATATGGGCCAGGGGTCTATAACCATATAGTCCAGGGTTTCTTCAAACTTGGCCCTTTGATGACTTGTGGACTTCAACTCCCAGAATTGAATCACATAGTCCAGGGGTCTATAACCATATAGTCCAGGGGTCTTCAAACTTGACCCTTTTATGATTTGTGGACTTCAACTCCCAGAATTGAGTCATATGGGCCAGGGGTCTATAACCATATAGTCCAGGGTTTCTTCAAACTTGGCCCTTTGATGACTTGTGGACTTCAACTCCCAGAATTGAATCATATACTCCAGGGGTCTATAACCATATAGTCCAGCGGGGTCTTCAAATGTGGCCCTTTTATGACTTGTGGACTTCAACTCCCAGAACTCCTCAGCCAGCGTTCCTGGCTGAGGAATTCCGGGAGTTGAAGTCCACAAGTCATAAAAGGGCCATGTTTGAAGACCCCTGGGCTATTGGGTCTCCTGCCTGAGTAGGGAGTTAGGCTAGAAGACACCCAAGGTCCCTTCCAGCTCTATTCTGACTGGCTGGCTGACTGAAGAGAAGACTTCAAGGATTGAGTATGTCTAGTCTAGTGAAAAGAAAGATCAGAGGCGACAGTTCCAGAGTTTGAGGGGCTGCCACAAAGAAGAGGGGGTCAAGCTATTCTCCAAAGTGCCCAAAGGCATGACAAGAAGCAACGGATGGAAACTGATCAAGGAGAGAAAGCGACCTAGAACTAAGGAGAAACTTCCTGATCGTGAGAACACCGGTGGAACAGCTCGCCTTCAGAAGTTGCGGGTGCTCCAGGACTGGAGGTTGTCAAAAAGAGACTGGACAGCCATTTAGGTGAACTGTGATAGGGTTTCCTGCTTGAGCAAGGGGGTTGGACTACAATAATAATAATAATAATAATAATAATAATAATAATAATAATAATAATAATAAGAAGAAGAAGAAGAAGAAGAAGAAGAAGAAGAAGAAGAAGAAGAAGAAGAAGAAGAAGAAGAAGAAGAAGAAGAAGAAGAAGTAGTTGGAAGGGACCTTGGAGGTCATCTAGTCCAACCCTCTGCTCAGGCAGGAAACCCTATACCATTTCAGACAAGTGGCTGTCCAGTCTCTTCTTAAAAACCTCCAGTGTTGGAACACCCACAGCTTCTGGAGGCAGGTTGTTCCGCTGGTTAATTGTCCTCACTGTCAGGAGTTTCTCCTTAGTTCTAGGTTGCTTCTCTCCTTGACTAGTTTCCATCCGTTGCTTCTTGTCCTGCTTTCAGGTGCTTTGGGGAATAGCTTGACTGCCTCTTCTTTGGGGCAGCCCCTGAGATATTGGAAGACTGCTATCATGTCACCCCTCACCCTTCTCTTCATTAAACTACACATACCCAATTCCAGCAACCGTTCCCTATATGTTTTAGCCTCCAGTCCCCCAATCCTCTTTGTTGCCCTTCTCTGTACCCTTTCTAGAGACTCGACATCTTTTTTACATCGTGGTGACCAAAACTGGATGCAGGATTCCAAGTGTGGCCTTACCAAGACCTCTGAAGTCCCTTCCAGCTCTGTGATTCTAGTCTTCTGTCCTTCTCCTCTGCAGTGAGTTATGGGCCTGGGAATATACAGGACCTGGGAAGCCACAGCTCTTACTGGATGCCTTTTAAAGGTGTCTCATTGTTAAGGAAGCCAAGTTGCTACATTTTGCTCTAACACTTTCCTTGCCTTTCTTCTCCAAACTCCCCTGGAGGGTAGAAATAACAAAGTCCCCTCTGGGATGAAGACTTTGGGCTTCTACTACAGCATGTGAAAACATCTGGCTGAAGTGCAAATTGCTGTTGCCATCGTCCAAGGGGCCGAGTTGAGAGAGACGAGCAAAAAATATCCCCTTGGCCTTTTCCATAGGAAACAAAGAAAATCCAGTATTTTCTCGACAACAAAATACATTCTTTTCTGTCTCTTTATCAATGTTGGGAAGCAGAGGAAAGTGGAAAGGCAAAATCTGGCTTTCAGCTTCCTGCAAGTGTATAGCTTTGGATTTTATTCTTGATTCATTAAACCGATTTTTTTTTCCTGATTTACTTATCGAGCTATGAAATGGATTTTGTATTTTTTTTTACTCCTCTCAAAGATTCCCCTTCCAAAGAATGACCCCTTCCGTCATTCTGACATGTTCACCCAAAGGCCTCCGCCCACCAAAATTTATCCGATAAACCTTGGGAAATTAAAAATAAATAATTGAGCTCCAGTTGGAATGGAATGGAATAGAATAGAATAGAATAGAATAGAATAACAAAGTTGGAAGGGATCTTGGAGGTCTTCTAGACTAGACTTAGACTTAGACTTAGACTTAGACTTAGACTTAGACTTAGACTAGACTAGACTAGACAATTAGAATTAGAATTAGAATTAGAATTAGAATTAAAACAGAACAGAACAGAATAGAATAGATATTGGAATATAGAATGGAATGGAGTGGAGTGGAGTGGAGTGGAGTGGAGTGGAATGGAATGGAATGGAATGGAATGGAATGGAATGGAATGGAATAGAGTAGAGTAGAGTAGAGTAGAGTAGAGTAGAGTAGAGTAGAGTAGAATAGAATAGAATAGAATAGAATAGAATAGAATAGAATAGAATAGAATAGAATAGAATAGAATAGAATAGAATAGAATAGAAAATATGGAATGCAATGGAATAGAATAGAATGGGATAGGATAGAATAGGATAGGATAGCTTTATTGTCACTTTAAATGTACACTAATCAGCATAATTTGAAATGAGAGTTCATTAAATAGAGCTCTCATATGGTAACCACCTCTAATATACGTTGGAAAAACATGAATAAATACACTAAGTTATGCATACATCCACACACACCCACATACGTGGCCCAGAGGAACAACAAAGTCTAGTTCAGGTGTATAAATATACATGGCGAGAAAAACAAATCTTGAAAGCTTACAAGTTCCAGAGAAAGTTGCCCACCGCTACGTTTAAAAGGTAAGAAGTAAAAGAGAGAAGGGGAATAGGTTTCGCTCTTATCGATGTGTTTCAAAGCGCTGAAAAATTTGATCACAAAAGCCTCAAGGCACATACGGCAGGTATTTTAAGTGCTTGTGTCTATGTTCTCATTATTCCTCTTATTTGATCTTGCTTACTTACAATTTTGCTCCTGAAACTTTAAAAAGCAAATCTTACCTTGATAGCTTAATCAATATTAAAAAAAAAAAACCCTCTGGCATCTACCGAGAGACGAGAGAGTGGATTTATTTTGCATTCAAAATAAATAAATCATGCAAAGTATTATTACCGCTTTATACACCCTAGTAAGGAATACTGCAGCCAATTTTGATCACCATATCACAAAAAAAGATGTTGAGAGTTTGGGGAAAAAAATTCAGAGAAGAGCAACTAAGATGATCCAAGGCCTGAAGACGAAATCATATGAAGAACGGCTGCGGGACTTGGGTTTGACTAATCTAAAGAAAAGAAGAAATAGGGAAGATATTTTATTTATTTATTTATTTATTTATTTATTTATTTATTTATTTATTTATATTTATATACCGCCTTTTTCCCAAGGGACTCAGGGCGGTTTACAGGGCAAATTAAAACAATACAATATATACAGGTTAAAATAAAATTTAATTAAATAGCCCCAAAATAATTAAAAATAATACGATAGGATAGCAGCGTTCCAGTATTTGAGGGGCTGCCACAAAGAAGACGAGGGGGTCAACCTATTCTCCAAAGCACTAGAAGGAGGAAACAATGGTTGGAAAACTGATTGAGGAGAGAAGCAACCTAGAATTGAGGAGAAACTTCCTGACAGTGAGGACAATTAACCAGTGGAACAACCTGCCTCCAGAAATCGTGGGCACAACATCACTGGAGATTTTTAAGAAGAGACTGGTCATTCATCTGTCAGAGATGGTATAGATTCTCCTGCTTAAGCAGGGGGCTGGACTAGAAGACCTCCAAGGTCCCTTCCAGATTCTATTCTATTCTATTCTATTCTATTCTATTCTATTCTATTCTATTCTATTCTATTCTATTCTATTCTATTCTATCCTCCTCCTCTCCACAAACCCCACTCCCTTCTAGCACTGATGATGTTCCCTAGTTGGGTCATGAAACATCTGCAAGTACACAACCAAGCTCAGAGAGCACCAAGTACTCCATAGTTCTCCTCATCATCATCTTGACCAACCCCACTCCTTCCTAGCATTGATGATATTCCCTAGTTGGGTCATGAAACATCTGCAAATACACAGCCAAGCTCAGCACCAAGTACTCCATAGTTCTCCTCCTCCTCATCTTGACCAACCCCACTCCTTCCTAGCACTGATGATATTCCCCAGTTGGGTCATGAAACATCTGCAAGTACACAACCAAGCTCAGAGAGCACCAAGGACCTTACAGTCCTCTTCCTCCTCCTCCTTCTACACTCTGCACACTACTCTTCCTTCTAGCACTGATGATGTTACCTAGCAGGGCCATGAAACATCTGTAAGAAAACCACCAATCTCAGAAAGCACCCAGGACCCCACAATTCAATCCTGAGCTACAAGTCCTCTGTTCCATCAATCCTCACCATCCACACATGCTATTTCCACAGATATTTGTTTCTCTATAAAAAAAATTGTGGCCTGATTTTGAAGAAGCTTTATCTTACCGCAGCAATACGCCGTCCTGCACAATCTGGAAGGACCCTTACCGCCGAGCGCCAACCACACAAGCCACACCAAGGAAAACGATGTTCTTGTCCTCGGGTCTTTGTCGGGCTAATAAATTGACACATCGTTCTGATAATAGTTCCCGTGTTCTCACTAGATCAATAACCACTTCCCCCCCCCCCGTTTTTTGTTTGCTTCCGCGGGCCTTTTCAAGAAGGTAACCCTTGCAGATAACGAGGATTGAGTAGGTCCGCTTTCTCGGCTAAGTATCCCCAACAGTCGCGCATCCGTGTAATAAATTGTTGTCATTATACTTATTATTATTAATGCGCAGTTCCTAAAGGAACACAAAAATGCATGCAGAAGCCATCCGTATTGCCATTGAAATGTCCACCACCGGGCCTGTGAATATGAAAAATACAGGGAGTCCTCGACTTACGAGCAGAATTGAGCCCCAAATTTCCGTCGCTAAACGAGTCATCGGTTAACAGAAGTTTGTCCCATTTCTGCCACCTTTCTTGCCCCACTTTATTAAGGGAGTCCCCGCAGTGGTGACGTTAGTAACCCGGTTCTTAAGTGAATCTGGCTTCCCCCACTGACTCTGCATGTCAGAAGGTCGCAAAAGGGGATGACGTGACACACACATCCCCAGGGACTCTGCAACCGTCATAAATATGAACCCGTTGCCAAGCCTCTGAATTTTGATCGCGTGACCGCGGGGATGGGGCAACGGTTGTAAGGGTGAAAAATGGTCATAAGTCACTTTTTTTTAGTGCTGCTGGAACTTTGAATAGTCACTGAACGAATTGTTGTAGACTGAGGACTACCTACAAAGATGATCGGGGGACTGGAGGCTAAAACATATCAGGAACGGCTGCTGGAATTGGGTATGTCTAGTCTAATGAAGAGAAGGACGAGGGGGGACATGATAGCAGCCTTCCAGTATCTCAGGAGCGGCCCCAAAGAAAAGGGGGTCAAGCTATTCTCCAAAGCGCCAGAAGGCAGGACAAGAAGCAACGGATGGAAACTAATCAAGGAGAGAAGCAACCTGGAACTAAGGAGAAACTTCCTGACAGTTAGAACAATTAACCAGTGGAACAACCTGCCTCCAGAAGCTGTGGGTGCTCCAACACTGGAAGTTTTTAAGAAGAGACTGGACAGCCACTTGTCTGAAATGATATAGGGTTTCCTGCTTGAGCAGGGGGTTGGACTAGATGACCTCCAAGGTCCCTTCCATCATCATCATCATCATCATCACAATTATTCTGAGATGATGCTGATGATGCTGATGATGCTGATGATTTTCATTAAACATGAACCTGTCTACTATTATTATTATTACTATTATTATTATTAATATTAATATTATTATTATTTAAACATGAACCTGTCTATTATTGTTGTTGCTGTTATTGTTAAGGTGCAATACCTAAAAGAAGATGAAAACGCATATAGAAGCCATCAGTATTGCTATTAAAATATGTACATCCTGGCCTGCGAATATTAAAAATAGCATAGGAGAGATGACACATTTTATAACTCGGAAGAAGGTGTCCAGCGGCTTATAGGAACCTTAATAATAATAATAATAATAATAATAATAATAATAATAATAATAATAATAATAATAATAATAATAATAATGAGGAGGAGGAGGAGGAGGAGGAGGAGGAGGAGGAGGAGGAGGAGGAGGAGGAAGAGGAGGAGGAGGAGGAGGAGGAGGAGGAGGAGGAGGAGGAGGAGGAGGAGGAGGAGAAGAAGAAGAAGAAGAAGAAGAAGAAGAAGAAGAAGAAGAAGAAGAAGAAGAAGAAGAAGAAGAAGAAGAAGAAGAAGAAGAAGAAGAAGAAGAAGAAGAAGAAGAAGAAGAAGAAGAAAGTTGGAAGGGACCTTGGAGGTCATCTAATCCAACCCCCTGCTCAGGCAGGAAACCCTATACCATTTCAGGCAAATGGCTGTCCAGTCTCCTGGGAGGACCGGAAAGGGTGAGAAAGAAACTCAAGATTGTCCCATTTTGATGATCTTGAGTACAGAGAGTCCTTGACTTGACCATAATTGAGCCCAAAATTTCTGCTGTTAAATGAGACATTTGTTAAGTCAATGTGGCCCCATTTTACCTTTCTTGCCTCTGTTGTTAAGTGAATCACTCGCTTACTAAGTGAATCTGGCTTCCGCATGAACTCTGCTTGTCAGAAGGTAAGAAAAGGGGATCACATGATCCCAGGACACTGCAACCGGCATAATAATAATAATAAGTTGGAAGGGACCTTGGAGGTCATCTAGTCCAACCCCCTGCTAAGGCAGGAAACCCTATACCATTTCATAAATATGAGCCAGTTGCCAAACATCATCTTTTTCGAGGAACATATTTTTCTCAACCTTTCAATCATTTCTCAGACTTTTGCCACTGTCTGTCAATCATTTATTACCTAGAGCTCAAACATATCAAAATATTATCTTCGAGGAGGAGGAGAAGGAGGAGCAGAGAACAACCCAAAAAACAGTGCAAGATCAGAAGAAGTGGAGAGACCTGGCCGAGGGAATCACGAAGAGTTGGACGCAATTGAACGGATAACCTCGTCATCTTGTCTCAACTGCAAACTTCCTCTAAAACCTCCCTACAAGCAAACTCTTTAGATGTCCAGCAGGAACCGTCTCCTGGAGACACAGTTCACAAGGAGCAAGAGGAAGGCAGAAAGGGTGGGAAAACCCCAGCAGAACAGACAAAGGGCGTCAGGAAGAAGATGGGAAAAGGACAGACATACGTCTGGACACTGTGGGATCTCTCTCCTCCAGACACAGACTTGCAAATACAGGGTTTGGCTGAAAAACAGCTCCCCACCCTTGATAAAACTTGGATCAAACGTTGATGAACAGGTATTCTATTTTGTTCTGTTCTGTTTTCTTCTGTCCAGTCCAGTCCATTCCGTATTCTATTCTATTCTGGTCATTCATCTGTCAGAGATGGTATAGATTCTCCTGCTTAAGCAGGGGGCTGGACTAGAAGACCTCCAAGATCCCTTTCAGATTCTATTCTATTCTATTCTATTCTATTCTATTCTATTCTATTCTATTCTATTCTATTCTATTCTATTCTATTCTATTCCTTATTCTATTCTATTCTATTCTATTTCTATTTCTATTTCCTATTCTATTCCCTATTCTATTCTATTCCCTATCCTATCCTATCCTATATTTCTATTCTATTCTATTCTATTCTATTCTATTCTGTTCTGTTCTGTTCTGTTCTATTTCTATTTCTATTTCCTATTCTATTCCCTATTCTATTCTATTCCCTATCCTATCCTATATTTCTATTCTATTCTATTCTATTCTATTCTATTCTATTCTATTCTATTCTATTCTATTCTATTCTATTCTATTCTATTCTATTCTATTTCTATTTCCTATTCTATTCCCTATTCTATTCTATTCCCTATCCTATCCTATCCTATCCTATCCTATCCTATCCTATCCTATCCTATATTTCTATTCTATTCTATTCTATTCTATTCTATTCTGTTCTGTTCTGTTCTGTTCTGTTCTATTTCTATTTCCTATTCTATTCCCTATTCTATTCTATTCTATTCTATTCTATTCTATTCTATTCTATTCTATTCTATTCCCTATCCTATCCTATCCTATCCTATCCTATATTTCTATTCTATTCTATTCTGTTCTGTTCTGTTCTATTTCTATTCTGCATTCTGTTCTGTTCTATTCTATTCTTTGTTCTATTTCTATTTCTATTCTGCATTCTATTCAGTTCTATTCACAACTGTCAATTCAATTCAATTCACAATTGCAATGAAAAAGTTGGGCTGAGTTGTGATTGTAAGTTGAGGACTGCCTGTACTTCATTATCCTACCCCATTACATTAACTGACCACAATGTTGTTCCCTTAGGTCTTTGCAAAAATTCCAACTGTCTTCTATCCTTCTCTCCACTTTTTTTTTTAAAAAAATCTTCTTTCTCGCTTAGAAGACAAAGCAATTCCCTTTTCCAGCCTCCTTATGCTCCTTATACACAAGTCCTCAGTTTAACCTATTGAATTTCTCTGCCTATGGATGCGGTCCTTTGTTGTTTTAGGGACGCACAAAAAAGAATCACTACACAGAAATCTGGTGTCTATTTGTATTCCTTGTGTCGTGTCACTCCTTCCTTTCTTCCTTTCATCTCCCTTTCCAGGCCTTACACGTGGAACAGGTTTAATCTATCGGCACAGTGAGCAAACAGACAACTGTAGCACATTTCAGTGAACAGAAAAATTAAAATTGTCAGCATTGCGGGAATTCTGGCATTATCCACTGGCGCCCGGATAGTGAATTATGAGCAATAGTTTCAGTTGGGAGTGAAGTGTGGGAAAAATAGGTGCCTTCCCCATTTGAACAGAACAGAATAGAGTAACAGAGTTGGAAGGGACCTTGGAGGTCATCTAGTCCAACCCCCTGCTAAGGCAGGAAACTCTATACCATTTCAGACAAATGGCTGTCCAGTCTCTTCTTAAAAACTTCCAGTGTTGGAGCATTCACAGCTTCTGGAGGCAGGTTGTTCCACTGGTTAATTGTTCTAACTGTCAGGAAGTTTCTTCTTAGTTCTAGGTTGCTTCTCTCCTTGGTTAGTTTCCATCCATTGCTTCTTGTCCTGCCTTCAGACGTTTTGGAGAATAGCTTGACTCCCTCTTCTTTGGGGCCGCCCTTCAAATATTGGAGGACTGATATCATATCACTTCTAGGCCTTCTTTTCAAATAAAGTATAGTATTTATTTATGTAATGACATTTAATCATTATTATTATTAGTTACAGAATAATAAGATAAAATGTGGGTGCTTCATCACTGGGGGTTTTGGAAGAAGAGGCTGGACAGCCACGCGCCTCAAATTGTATAGGGTCTCCTGCTTGAGCAGGGGGTTGGACTAGATGACCTCCAAGGTCCCTTCCAGCTCTATTGTGATTCAGTAAACCCTCCCTCCTCCCTATGAGTCACCCAGCTCCCACTACAGACTCTTGAGCTCACTCAGTCTCCTTAATTTATCAGACAGAAGGTTGTTAAGTTCTCAAGCGTGGCTGGGCAGAATTGTTCCTGTGCAATTTGAAAACCCCATAATGGGATTTTATGTTTCATATCATTGCAGTAGACTGACCCTTTTCCTCGGTTTCTCTCTGTTCTGTTGAGTTGTCATTCATTATCTGTGACTGACTACCTGCTCCATTAACTACCTGGATATCTTTCTTTGCCACTTTAAAAAAAAAAAACTTCTCCCCTCTGTAAAATTGAATTAAGCTACTGAAAAGAAAGAAAGAAAGAAGGAAGGAAGGAAGGAAGGAAGGAAGGAAGGAAGGAAGGAAGGAAGGAAAGAAAGAAAGAAAGAAAAATAATAATAATAATAATAATAATTTGTTGGAAGGGACCTTGGAGGTCATCTAGTCCAACCCCCTGCTAAGGCAGGAAACCCTATACCATTTCAGGCAAATGGCTGTCCAGTCTCTTCTTAAAAACCTCCAGTGTTGGAGCATTCACAGCTTCTGGAGGCAGCTTGTTCCGCTGGTTAATTGTTCTAACTGTCAGGAAGTTTCTCCTTAGTTCTAGGTTGCTTCTCTCCTTGACTAGTTTCCATCCGTTGCTTCTTGTCCTGCTTTCAGGTGCTTTGGAGAATAGCTTGACTCCCTCTTCTTTGGGGCAGCCCCTGAGATATTGGAAGACTGCTATCATGTCACCCCTCACCCTTCTCTTCATTAAACTAGACATACCCAATTCCAGCAACCGTTCCCTATATGTTTTAGCCTCCAGTCCCCCAATCATCTTTGTTGCTCTTCTCTGCACTCTTTCTAGAGTCTCGACATCTTTTTTACATCGTGGTGACCAAAACTGGATGCAATATTCCAGGTGTGGCATTACCAAGGCATTGTAAAGTGGTATTAGTACTTCACGTGATCTTGATTGAAGTAAGGAAGTAAAGAAGGAAGGAAGGAAGGAAGGAAGGAAGGAAGGAAGGAAGGAAGGAAGGAAGGAAGGAAGGAAGGAAGGAAGGAAGGAAGGAAGGAAGAAGAAAGAAAGAAAGAAAGAAAGAAAGAAAGAAAGAAAGAAAGAAAGAAAGAAAGAAAGAAAGAAGTAATGAAGGAAAGAAAGAAGTAATGAAGGAAAGAAAGAAGGAAGGAATGAAAGAAAGAAGTAATGAAGGAAAGAAGTAAAGAAAGAAGGAAGGAGGGAAGGAAGGAAGGAAGGAAGGAAGGAAGGAAGGAAGGAAGGAAGGAAGGAAGGAAGGAAGGAAGGAAGGAAAGAAAGAAAGAAAGAAAGAAGGAAAGAAAGAAGTAAAGAAGTAAAGAAGTAAAGAAAGAAGGAAGGAAAGAAGGAAGGAAGGAAGGAAAGAAAGAAGTAATGAAGTAAAGAAGTAAAGAAGGAAGGAAGGAAGGAAGGAAGGAAGGAAGGAAGGAAGGAAGGAAGGAAGGAAGGAAAGAAAGAAAGAAAGAAAGAAAGAAAGAAAGAAAGAAAGAAAGAAAGAAAGAAAGAAAGAAAGAAAGAAAGAAAGAAAGAAAGAAAGAAAGAAAGAAAGAAAAGCTATTTTCAGGATTTTAGGAAGGACAGATTTCTGGAAAACTTAAAAGAAAAATGGCTCTGTGTATTTAAAGGAATAAATTGAGAGGGTTTGCATCTTCTGGGTCATTCTCAACTCCTGCTATCTGCCTGTACTTTAACAGATCTAACAGAACACATCTAAGAGAATAACAGAGTTGGAAGGGACCTTGGAGGTCCTCTAGTCCAACCCCCTGCTCAGGCAGGAAACCCTATACCATTTCAGACAAATGGCTGCCCAGTCTCTTCTTAAAAACTTCCAGTGTTGGAGCATTCACCACCTCTGGAGGCAGGTTGTTCCACTGGTTAATTGTTCTAACTGTCAGGAAGTTTCTCCTTAGTTCCAGGTTGCTTCTCTCCTGGATTAGTTTCCATCCGTTGCTTCTTGTCCTGCCTTCAGGCGCTTTGGAGAATGGCTTGACTCCCTCTTCTTTGGGGCAGCCCCTGAGATCTTGGAACACTGCTGTCATGTCCCCCCTCGTCCTTCTCTTCATTAAACTAGACATACCTAATTCCAGCAGCCCTTCCTTATATGTTTAAGCCTCCAGTCCCCTGATCCTCTTTCTTGCTCTTCTCTGCACTCTTTCTAGAGTCTCAGTATCTTTTTACACCGTGGTGACCAAAACTGGATGCCGTATTCCAGGTGTGGCCTTACTAAGGCCTTGTAAAGTGGTATTCACCCTTCACATGATCTTGATTCTATCCCTCTGTTAATGCAGCCTAGCACTATGTTGGCCTTTTTGGCAGCTGCAGCACATGGCTGACTCATATTGAAGTGATTGTCTACTAAGACTCCGAGATCCCTCTCACAGTTACTACTACTGAGCAAGGTACCCCCTATACTATACCTGTGCATTTGATTTTTCTTGTCTTAGGGTACCTGCCCTGCAGAGCAGTACACACCTTAGTTTTCTTGACAAGGTTTCAGAAGTGGTTTGCCATTGTTTCCTCCTTTCTAGGGCTCACAGAAAATGTCTGGGTCAAGGTGGTCCAGCTGGCTTCACACTGATGGCAGGAATAGAACGCAGTTGCAGGATCCAATCTAGGCCAGTCACTGGGACCAGAGGCTTAGTCTTCCAAGCTTTTCTCCTTGTGCTGGAGACCATCCTCAGGGATCTTCTCTCTCACCAGAAGGTGTGCTTTGGGCTGTTCTATGCAAAGGATTTATGTGGTGCCTGGTTGTGTGTGGCTTTTTAGTTGTCGATTCTGATGTTGCGGGCTGGCTGAGCTGTTCTTTCCTAGGGCACCCTGGTCTCCTTATCAGCTGGTGGTAAATCTGCACTCCTATTGACTGACAAGGGGTCCATTTCCCAGGCTTCCACTAAGTCCCTGGCTATTTTTGTACCTGCTTGGCCAACAATCTTAGTAGCTGTGAAACTGAATGTACGTCTTTGTTCACTGCGACGTGAGACATGCCAATGAGTTTGGGTCTCCTTGTCTGCCCATCGCTTGTGTTCTTGTAATCTGGTGGTTACCTTCCTCCCCGTCTGACCTACACAGCTACATGGGGCAATCCATCCACCCAGGAGATCCAATAGATTACATTGCACGTGTCCCCCACCTCTATAAACCATCATTGCAACCCATGTTTTTGATGTACAGCAGGGTGTGGCATAAGATGGCCTTCTATCTTCTTTCCTCCTTTCTCTCCCCTGCGTGTTGCACAGGCATCTTGTCATAAATGTTTGTGGGTACCCAGTGGGTGCCTGAATTGCTCACCTGGATACTGTTTTCCCATTGTTTTGCCTGCTGGGTATTAGTTGGGTGGAAGGCAGTTTTCCTGGCACATCAGCAGTTGAGTCATGCAGGAGTTTTGATTCTGTGCGAGTCTCTTTACACGCACGCACACACACACACACACACACAGAGACAACACCAGCACAGAAGTGCTCCCACTGCAAACCTTAAGCTGCTCCATTCTATAAATGGCCTTGACATTTTCCCTCGACTAATCGATTCAAAAAAGGAAGACAGGAAAGGAGTGAGGAATAAGTAGGGATGGTTTTTCATTTATTTTTTTGGAACGTTGTTAAGATGCTTTTCAGTAGATCTTTTTGGAATGCAGTTTTGCCACGTATGGACCACACCTCCGGAAAGGAAATTTGTGGAGGAGAATGTCAATCGGTGGGAGGGAAACCTGCTGAAGTTAATTAATAATAGCTCTGGAACTGGGAAAGTGGACTACGCCTTCCCCTTCAGGAAAACCGCATTTTTAAATTGAGCAGAAAAAGTCAGAATCCTAGGAAAGGATCCATCACCTTGTGTGGTGAGAGTTACAAGAAGAAAGTTGCCATTTTTTTTTTTTATTTTAATCCCATTTATATCCTGCCCTCCTCCGAAGACTCAGGGCGGCTTACAAGCTTAGCAATAGCCTTCATTCTATGTATATGCCTGCTTATTAGGGCTTTCACACCACCCCCCAAGCGGCATTATTGCAAAGTCAGCTTATTGCCCCCAACAATCTGGGTCCTCATTTTACCTACCTCGGAAGGATGGAAGGCTGAGTCAACCTTGAGCCTGGTGGGACTCGAACCTGCACTAATTGCAGGCAGCTGGTGTTACTTAAGGAGGCATTAGCCCACTGCTCCACCAAGGCTCTAATAGGATTAAAACAGCGAGGAGGAGGAGGAGGAGGAGGAGGAGGAGGAGGAGGAGGAGGAGGAGGAGGAGGAGGAGGAGGAGGAGGAGGAGAAGGAGGAGGAGAAGTAGTAGTAGTAGGAGGAGGACGAGGAGGAGGACGAGGAGGACGAGGAGGATGAGGATGAGGAAGAGGAGAAGAAGGAGGAGGAGGAGGAGAAGGAGGAGAAGGGAAGGAGAGGGAGAAGGAAGAGAAGAATTGTGGGGTTCTTGGTGCTCTCTGAGCTTGATTAGGACAGATGTTTCATGACCCAACTGGTAGCATGATTAGTGCTGGAATAGAATGGGATTTGGAGGGAGGAGGAGGAGGAGGAGGAGGAGGAGGAGGAGGAGGAGGAGGAGGAGGAGGAGGAGGAAGAAAAGTAACTCCATTTCCCAAAGAAGCATCTTGTCTTAAGCTGGAATAGCTACATTTGGAGGGGACTTTCGGAGAATCAATTTTATAAGATACAAATGCATAAAGGCCAATGTCAGAGAAGAAAATGTCAAAAGAAAAAAAAAGTTCTGATCCAGCCCACTCCTTGATATTTCCAACTGCAAACAAGTTTCTTTCTCCATCGCAGAATATCATTTGAAGTGCAATATCGTAAAGGGACGGCTAACCCTGCCAATCCCTTATCTCAGAAGGGTTTTTAATCTGCAGAGAGTTATGGATTGCCAGGACACTGAGAATTTGTTCCACGTGGGGGCTTTAACAAAATAACAGAGTTGGAAGGGACCTCGGAGGTCAACTAGTCCAACCCCCTGCTCCAGTAGGACACCCTATTCTGGTTGTCCGGTCTCTTCTTAAAAACCTCCAGGGTTGGAGCATCCACGTTTGAATGCAAGCCGTTCCACTGATTAATTGTTCTAATTACCAGGAAATTTCTCCTTAGCTCCAGGTTGCTTCTCTCTTTGATTAGTTTCCATCCGTTGCTTCTTCTCCTGCCTTCAGGTCCCTCTTCTTTGGGAAGCCCCTGAGATATTGGAAGGCTTCTATCATGTCCCCCTTCGTCGTTCTCTTCATTAAACTGGACATACTCAATTCCAACAACCATTCCTTATACCTTTTACCCTCCAGTCCCCTGATCATCTGTGTTGCTCTTCTCTGCATTCTTTCCACAGTCTCAACATCTTTTTTACATCGTGGTGACCAAAACTGGATGCTGTATTCCAGGTGTGGCCTACCAAGGCATTATAAGACTTCACGTGATCTTGTTTCTTTCCCTCTATTTTGAGACGATCCTCTTTCTATCTCGCTCAAGCCTCGCTGAAGTCTCCCGCTTCCCACCCTGAAATAGAGGATCTCCTGCTTCATCTTTTCCTTGGGGATCCAATGGAGAGAAAATGGAATGGAATGGAATGGAATGGAATGGAATGGAATGGATAGAATAGAATAGAATAGAATAGAATAGAATAGAATAGAATAGAATAGAATAGAATAGAATAGAATAGAATAGAATAGAATAGAATAGAATAGAATAGAATAGAATAGATATTGGAATATAGAATGGAATGGAATGGAATGGAATGGAATGGAATGGAATGGAATAGAATAGAATAGAATAGAATAGAATAGAATAGAATGGAATGGAATGGAATGGAATGGAATGGAATGGAATGGAATGGAATAGAATAGAATAGAATAGAATAGAATAGAATAGAATAGAACAGAACAGAATAGATATTGGAATATAGAATGGAATGGAATGGAATGGAATGGAATGGAATGGAATGGAATGGAATAGAATAGAATAGAATAGAATAGAATAGAATAGAATAGAATACGAATAGAATAGAATAGAATAGAATAGAATAGAATAGAACAGATATTGGAATATAGAATGGAATGGAATGGAATGGAATGGAATGGAATAGAATAGAATAGAATAGAAATAGAATAGAATAGAATAGAATAGAATAGAATAGAATAGAATAGAATAGAACAGAACAGATATTGGAATATAGAATGGAATGGAATGGAATGGAATGGAATGGAATGGAATGGAATAGAATAGAATAGAATAGAATAGAATAGAATAGAATAGAATAGAATAGAATAGAATAGAATAGAATAGAATAGAATAGAATAGAATAGAACAGAACAGATATTGGAATATAGAATGGAATGGAATGGAATGGAATGGAATGGAATAGAATAGAATAGAATAGAATAGAATAGAATAGAATAGAATAGAATAGAATAGAATAGAATAGAATAGAATAGAATAGAATAGAATAGAATAGATAGAATAGAATGGAATGGAATGGAATGGAATGGAATGGAATGGAATGGAATGGACAATTGGAATAGAATAGAATAGAATAGAATAGAATAGAATAGAATAGAATAGAATAGATGGAATAGGAATGGAATGGAATGGAATGGAATGGAATGGAATGGAATGGAATGGAATGGAATGGAATGGACAATTGGAATAGAATAGAATAGAATAGATAGAATAGAATAGAATAGAATAGAATAGAATAGATTAGAATAGAATAGAATGAATGGAATGGAATGGAATGGAATGGAATGGAATGGAATGGATGGAATGGAATGGAATGGATGGAGGGAATGGAATAGAAGATGGAAGGGACCTTGGAGGCCTTCTCTTCCAGGAGTGGAAGCTATAGAGCTGCAGAGACCAGAGTGGATGGACAAAACCTTCAGATAAAACCCACAATCTCCTTCCTTTAACACACTCCATTTGTGAGGATTTTTCCCGAGTTCTCTTCTCCTGCCAAATTCTCTTGGGCACCTGACTGAACAACCAGGAGGAAGTAACACAGGGAATTGTTATTGCAGGGTACTCGCACATTAAAACAAGGTTGTTGGGGCTTTCTTTTCTTTTGCTTTGTTTGGCATGAGTAGGTTTTATGAACAGCAGTAGCTGGGGAAAATTGTATCTCATCCGACTTTAGCACCGGCCCAGCAAAGTAATCCTTGTTTAATTCCACCCAGGATGTTTTTAACTGCTAGACTCTAAAACAGAAAGTGTGGCTTCCAAACACTCTTACAAAAGACACCAGGCTGGTCTCCCATCATTGCAGGTTTACAAAAAGTCTGTTTAAGAAGACAAATAAAATAACAGTAAATAAAATAACAGACTCAAGTTGTTTCACCTGTAAAACGAATTCCATCCACCAGCACAATTTCAACAGACAGAGGGAGACTATCAACAGAAGAGAATATTAGTGATTGATTTTGATTGATTTACTATATTTATATGCCGCCCTTCTCCCTAAGGCAGGGGTAGGCAACCTCGGATCTTTTATGACTCATGGACTTCAACTCCCAGAATTCCTGAGCCAGCCAAGCAGGCTCAGGAATTCTGGGAGTTGAAGTCCATGAGTCATAAAAGAGCCGAGGTTGCCTACCCCTGCCCTAAGGACTCAGGGCGGCTCACAACAATAAAAACTAAAAAAGAACATGAAAATATTAGTAGCTCAGGGTTGAACTGTAGGGTCCTTGGGGGTCTTTGAACTTCTTGCAGATGTTTCGTGACCCAACTACGTGACAGCATCAGTGCTAGAAGGGAGTAGGGTTTGTGGAGAGGAGGAGGAGGAGGAGAAGGAGGAGGAGGAGAAGGAAGATGGATGCTCTTTGAGCTTGGTTGCTCTCTTGCAGACGTTTCGTGACCCAGCTACGTGACATCGTCAGTGCTAGAAGGGAGTAGGGTTTGAGGATGAGGAGGATGAGGATGGATGCTCTCTTAGTTTAGTAGTTTTCTTACAGATGTTTCATTACCCAACTAAGTAACATCATCAGTGCCAGAAGGCAGTAGGCTTTGTGGAGAGGAGGAGGAGGAGGAGGAGGAGGAGGAGGAGGAGGAGGAGGAGGAGGAGGAGGAGGAGGAGGAGGAGGAGGAGGAGGAGGAGGAGGAGGAGGAGGAAGAGGAAGAGGAGGAGGAGGAGGAGGGACTGATGACCTATGAGCTTGGTAGTTTTTTTGCACACGTTTCATTATCCAAACTAGGTAACCTCACCAGCACTAGAAGGGTTTGTGGAGAGGAGGAGGAGGAGGAGGAAGAAGAAGAAGAGGAGGAGGAGGAGGAGGAGGAGGAGGAGGAGGAGGAGGAGGAGAACGACGACGACGACGACTGTGGGGCACTTGATGCTCTCTGAGCTTAGTGGTTTTCTTGCAGAAGTTTCATAACCCAACTAGGTAACATCTTCAATGCTGGAAGGGAGTGGAAACTATTTTGGTCTCTTGACATCAGGAGACTCCTAGACGGCTGCTCCCCATCTTCTTCTCGCAGGCCATTACTGGGCCAAACTCTGCCGAACCTCTGCTCTAGTCCTGAGTTTTGGTTACAAATGGTCCTGACAATCTGGGCCTTTCTCCTTTCTCATGACTCCGGTGCTTTGACTCCAGGTCCACGCCCAAATCTTCAGTAGCAGGACTTGGCTTAGCAAGACCTGAACTTATTTCTCCCTCAGGGTTTGAAGTTGGTCCCTTGGCTTTGCTTCGGCCTGGTTCTTCAGCCCGTTTTTCTTCAGACGAAGGATAACGACCCACATGAGCTTGGCCAAGATGAAATCCTGCTTGCGAGGAATTCGGAGACCTTGAATCCGTTTCTTCGGCCCTTGGAAGGAGAAAGCAGGAATCAACTCCAGACCACAACCGGGCGACCACTGCACCAGGTATATAAAGATAGATCTGTTGTTAAGCAACAGATCCCTACTCAAATGAGTCTCCCACAAATTACCTCAACGTAAAGGCAGGCGCTCCGTCATTTCTCCTGTCCCCTCAGAAAACGTTGCCTGGCAAAGATGCACAGAGCCAGGGGTCGCCTGAAGTGTTGGGGCAAGCTAACATCTCTCTGGTGGTTTCCCTATGGCAAACAAACAAACCCTCTTCCCTCTTGGTTTTCTTGTTATGGAAGGCCTTCCATCCTACAAGCACCCTGAATTGGTACATGTTTCTGACTTGGCCTCTTCTCCAATCTGAACATCGGTTGTGAAACAGAGAGTACTATTTGGGTTTTCCAGAGGAGGAGGAGGAGGAGGAGGAGGAGAGGAGAGTGGGGTCTTAGTTCTCTCTCTGAGTTTGCGGGTTTTCTTGCAGACTTTTCATGACCCAACTAGGGAACATCATTGAGTGCTAGAAGGGTATGGGGTTTGTGGAGAACAGGAGGAGGAGGAACAGAACGAGAAGCAGAAGCAGAAGGAGAAGGAAGAGAAAGAGAAAGAGAAGGAGAAGGAGAAGGAGAAGGAGAAGGAGAAGGAGAAGGAGAAGGAGAAGGAGAAGGAGAAGGAGAAGGAGAAGGAGAAGGAGAAGGAGAGAAAGAGAGGGAGACGAAAGAGAAGAATTGTGGGGTGCTTGGTGCTCTCTGAGCTTGATTTGGGCAGATGTTTTGCCACTGTCTGTCAATCATTTATTACCTAGAACTCAAGCATATGAAAATATTATCTTCCAGAAGGAGGAGGAGGAAGAGGAGAAGGAAGAGGAAGAGGAAGGGGAAGAGGAGGAGGAGGAGGAGGAGGAGGAGGAGGAGGAGGAGGAGGAGGAGGAGGAGGAGGAGGAGGAGAAGAAGAAGAAGAAGAAGAAGAAGAAAGAAGAAGAAGAAGAAGAAGAAGAAGAAGAAGAAGAAGAAGAAGAAGAAGAAGAAGAAGAAGAAGAAGAAGAACAACAACAACAACAACAACAACAACAACAACTCTGGGTTGTTAAAACAAATGAGTCATTATCATTAATGTCAGTATGTCCCTCTGTATAATTTACTGGAGTTTCAAAGGAAGGCCCTTCGCACAACCACTTCAGGATTTTTTCATTGTCCTGAATTCTGATCAAGTTGTTTGGAAGTTGTTACGTTCTTTATTTTTTTGAACAATAAAAATTGCAGCAATCCTTCCTTTTGTTTTCTGATGGGTCACATCTTAAATGAATTTATGGGACAGCCATAAAAATAGCAACTGCTGAAAAAGGCTGCCATTTATTGTCATCTGATACTTTCTGCTCAGGAGATAATTCCATCAGGACTGGTTTTTTTAGATTTAGACTTTTGAGAAGCTTTTGTGTGCACACTGTGGACATCAGGTTTCAAAAAAGCACAAAACATACAATTGAGATAATTTTTCAGCATTCAGCCACAATGTTTAGGAAGGTTGAGCACTGAAATTTGCATTATTTCTCATTAACACCTGCTTGTACGATGCTAATTAGGAAGGCAATGAAAGTACATCTTTTTTCTAAAACAAAATTACCCTTTTAATTTTAAAGAATGATAGTTTTTGTGTGTTTATTGTTCCCTCTTGTTGGCAACTATTACTATTACACGAGCCTCTATTTTAATAATAATAATAATAATAATAATAATAATAATAATAATAATAATAATAAGAAGAAGAAGAAGAAGAAGAAGAAGAAGAAGAAGAAGAAGAAGAAGAAGAAGAAGAAGAAGAAGAAGAAGAAGAAGAAGAAGAAGAAGAAGAAGAAGAAGAAGAAGAAGAAGAAGAAGAAGAAGAAGAAGAAAGTAGCAACAATGGTGCATTGGAAGATCTGCATTTGCCTGTAAGCAAGAATTGGTGGGATCATCAAATAGAAAATGGTAAAGTTAAACTGCTCTGGGACTTCAGAATTCAAACAGACAAGCACCTGCAACATAACACCCCGGACTTAACAATTGTCGATAAGAAAGACAAAAAAAGTCTGGCTAGTGGACGTGGCAGTGCCTGGAGACAGCAGAATAGACGAGGAAGAACTGGAGAAGATAACAAAATACAAAGACCTACAAATAGAAATGGAAAGACTGTGGCAAAGGCAAGCAAGGGTGATGCCAATAGTAATAGGCGTCTTGGGTACAATCCCAAAATAACTGGAGCACCACTTGGACACCATCATCAGCATTGACAAATTCGCCATTAGTCAATTGCAAAAGGCGGCCTTACTAGGAACTGCTTCCATCCTGCGACGATATCTGTAATACCATCAAACATCCACATCTGCCTATCCCAGGTCCATGGTAAGGACTCGAAAGGTAGACCAAAATGCCAAATCCAGTCTGAACATCTGGCTGACTGTGCGATGATTAATAATAATAATAATAATAATAATAATAATAATAATAATAATAATAATAATAATAATAATAATAATAATAGTAATAATAATAATAATAATACTCGGAACATCTTACATTTTAAGGAGATAACTGGTTGATACCTAGGATTCTGGCAGCAACCCGTGTCAACCATTAGTGCCAGTCAATTTGAGTGCTCAGTTGACTGAGCTTCATGTTTAATGAATAAAAGTTTAATAATAATAATAATAATAATAATAATAATAATAATAATAATAATAATAATAATAATAATAGAGTTGGAAAGGACCTTGGAGGTCATCTAGTCCAACCCTTTGCTAAGGCAGGAAACTCTACACCATTTCAGGCAAATGGCTGTCCAGTCTCTTCTTAAAAACTTCCAGTGTTGGAGCATTCACAACTTTTGGAGGCAGGTTGTTCCACTGGTTAATTGTTCTAACTGTCAGGAAGTTTCTCCTTAGTTCTAGGTTGCTTCTCTCCTTGACTAGTTTCCATCCGTTGCTTCTTGTCCTGCCTTCAGGCGCTTTGGAGAATAGCTTGACTGCCTCTTCTTCGTGGCAGCCCTTATTCTTTTGCCTGTCTGCCCCAATCTGGCACCCAGGATGGTTACATACAAAATGAATTATTATTATAATTAATAAAAACGTGGAGCTTAGATAAAAGAAGCACACCGATGCCTTGCAATCTGCAATTGCCTCATTGAGAGCAACTCCAGATACCAAGAGCAGGAAAGCAGCCATCTTCCTGACATTGAGAACAATTAGGTAAAGGTAAAGGTTCCCCCGCACATGCGTGCTAGTCGTTTCCGACTCTAGGGGCCGGTGCTCATCTCCGTTTCATAGCCGAAGAGCCAGCGTTTGTCCGAGGACGTCTCCGTGGTCATGTGGCCGGCATGACTAGACGCCAAAGGCGCACGGAACGCTGTTACCTTCCCACCGGAGTGGTCCCTATTTTTCTACTTGCATTTTTTACGTGCTTTCGAACTGCTAGGTGGGCAGAAGCTGGGACGAGTAACAGGCGCTCACTCTGCTACGCGGCACTCGGGATTCGACCCGCCAAACTGCCGACCTTCTGATCGACAAGCTCAGCGTCCTAACCCACTGAGCCACCGCGTCCCTTTGAGAACAATTAGCCATTCACAATTAGCTGTGAATGCTCCAACACTGGAAATTTTTAAGAAGAGACTGGACAGCCATTTGTCTGAAATGGTATAGGGCAGACATGTCAAACACAAGGCCCGGGGGCCGGATCCGGCCCGCGAAGTGGTTTCACGCGGCCCACGAAGCCATCCTGGAAACAGTGAGGGAATGGTCCCCACTGCCTTGGCCCTGGCCCAGAGACCCTCCTTCTGCCAGAGACCCTCAGATCTGTCCCACTCCTGCCCAGGCCCCCATAGGCACCCTTGATGCGAACCATGTAGAGCTGGCCATGCCCACCCAGTAGGCCATACGCACTCTAGCCACGCCCACCCAGTAGGCCACACCCACCCTGGCCATACCAACCCAGCCCCCTGAGGTCAACCACAATGCTGATGCGGCCCTCAATGAAATTGAGTTTGACACCCCTGGTATAGGGTCTCCTGCCTGAGCAGGGGGTTGGATTAGTGACCTCCAAGTTCCCTTCCGGTTGCCAAGTGAATGTGGATCACGTGATCCCGGGGACGCTGCAATGGTCAAAACTGTGAAAAATGATCGTAAGTCACTTTTGTTTGGGGGGGTGCCGTTGTAACTTCGAACAGTCACGAAATGCTTAGGATGGGCCTCAAATGATAGTCTTTGTGTTGTCATCCAAGAATGCAGAAAGAGAAACCATACTGGTTAAATACTTCTAAAAAACCGAAATGCTAAGTAGTGACCTCAGTTGTGCAGATAAATGGAGGGGGAGCCCTAGCAGATATACAGACAGCCTGTTCGCAGTCAGCTTAGCAGTGAAAAGCAGAGGAAATACGATGTACACGCAACCTCAGGATCACACACTTAAATGAACCTGCTTTCTTTCGCCGTTTTTCCACGGGCACGTCTCCAGGAAGGAGCTACCGGTTAGCCACTAATTTGAATCGATTTTAGATTTTATTTAATTTCCGCCCCGCCGTTCCTGTATCATCCAAGTCAGACGAAAAGAATTAAAAGATCGGCAACTTAAGGAATAAGACACATACGCTGGCATTCCTTTTTCCGTCGGTTAAGTTTGGCTTGCCATATGTTAGGTGTCCTGGGCTGTGTTTTGAGTCCGTTATTGTTCACCTTTATGACCCAGGACTGCTGTGCCAAGTCTGCTACCAATCATATGGAATAGAGAATAGAATAGAATAGAATAGAATAGAATAGAATAGAATAGAATAGAATAGAATAGAATAGAATAGAATAGAATAGAATAGAATAGAATAGGAAATATAGAATAGAATAGAATAGAATAGAATAGAATAGAATAGAATAGAATAGAATAGAATAGAATAGAATAGAATAGAATACAATAGAATAGAATAGAATAGAATAGAAAATATGGAATGGAATAGAATAGAATAGAATAGAATAGAATAGAATAGAATAGAATAGAATAGAATAGAATAGAATAGAATAGAAAATATGGAATGGAATAGAATAGAATAGAATAGAATAGAATAGAATAGAATAGAATAGAATAGAATAGAATAGAATAGAATAGAATAGAATAGAATAGAATAGAATATATGGAGTGGAGTGGAGTGGAATAGAACGGAATGGAACAGAACAGAATAGAATAGAATAGAATAGAATAACAGAGTTAGAAGAGACCTTAGAGGTCATCTAGTCCAACCCCCTGCTCAGGCAGGAAACCCTATACAATTTCAGAAAATGATTGTCCAATCTCTTCTTAAAAACTTCCAGTGTTGGAGCATTCACAACTTCTGGAAGCAAGTTGTTCCATCTATTCTATTCTATTCTATTCTATTCTATTCTATTCTATTCTATTCTATTCTATTCTATTCTATTCTATTCTATTCTATTCTATTCTATTCTATTCTATTCTATTTCTATTCCCATTCCCATTCCTATTTCATTACATATTTTCTATCCCATTCCATTCTATTCCTGAAACCCAGCAAAAATCAGAAAAAGTTTAGAGAATTCCCCCAAAAATCTTTGCTAGATCCATTAGCTAAAATTCTCCTTGGGCCTAGGTGAAGCTCAGAAAGAAATCAGCTAAGCAGACTTTACCACACCCCCGAGATGATAAATCTGTCCGCTGAAATTTAGCACCGATGAAATTGACAGCAAACTCTGTCCCTGCATCAAATTCGACACACTCACAAGCATATCTCTTCAGACAGCCTATTCTTATCCACTGCTGCCAGACCTAAGTTGACCGATGGGTCAATTGCAATGACATCAACCTGGCAAAAATGGCAAGTTTATCGATCAAAAGGCATCTGGTGAGATCATGTCTTGACTTGGCCAAGCTCCAGGAACAAATCGGGAGACATCAGCGGTTAATGCAAAAAAAGACTTTAAGTGTGATAGTGCCGCCCAGGACCAAGCACTGCAGAAGCTCCAGGATTTGGAGGAAGAGCAATTTTGAAAACACATCAATTGTTTGCAGCTTTATTTTATTATTTATTATTGTGGGTATCCCGCCCTTAGTATTTTTACAAATCACTCAAGGTGGTGAACGTGTCCAACACACCTTTCTACTCCTATCATCCCCATAGCAAGAACCCTGTGAGGTGGGTTGGGCTGAGAGAGGATGATTGGCTCAAAGTCACCCAGCTGATTTTCATGGCTAAGACGGGACTAGAACTCAGTGTCTCCTGGTGATTGGACCAAAGTCACCCATCTGGCTTTCACGGCTAAGGCAGAACTAGAACTCAACATCTCCTGGTGATTGGCCGAAAGTCACCCAGCCAGCTTTCATGCTTAACGTGGGACTAGAACTCACTGTCTCCTGGTGATTGTATCAAAGTCACCCAGCTGGCTTTCATGGCTAAGGCGGGACTAGAACTCACCGTCTCCTGGTGATTGGCCCAAAGTCACCCAGCTGGCTTTCATGGCTAAGGCGGGACTAGAACTCACCGTCTCCTGGTGATTGGCCCAAAGTCACCCAGCTGGCTTTCATGGCTAAGGCAGAACTAGAAGTCACCATCTCCTGGTGATTGTATCAAAGTCACCCAGCTGGCTTTCATGGCTAAGGCGGGACTAGAACTCACCATCTCCTGGTAATTGGACCAAAGTCACCCAGCTGGCTTTCATGGCTAAGGCGGGACTAGAACTCACCATCTCCTGGTAATTGGACCAAAGTCACCCAGGCAGTTTTCACTAGAAGTCACTGTCTCCTGGTGATTGGCCCAAAGTCACCCAGCCAGCTTTTATACCTAAGATGGGACGTAACCCTCACAACACCCATCACAACACCCTCAGCTGACATGACCTCCCCATCACAAGACCTACTGACCACACAAAGCCCTTATAAGCAGCACAACAACCACAACGACATCCCCTAAACTCCGCTGAAGATGTTTCCTAGCCTGGTAACAAAATATTCAGAAACTAACCCAGAAGCTCGGAGAACGAATTTCCACCCTCACCACCACATCCTTCTTTGACACATATCTACAAACCGTTATATCTTTCCCCAACCTTTACAATGGAGATAAGGTTAATAATTTTATAACTTTGGAATGGAAGTAGCTTTGAAAGAATTCCATTCATTTCCACTGCAACCAGAGAACCAACAGAAGCAGGAGACTTTTTTCTTGACCAAAAGCAATATTCATGCAAATGGACAAAAATCTGTCCTCCAAATTAAGGGGTCCTCCCCCCCCGATCCCCCACGGTTACCTTGTGCAGGAAAAAAAGAATTAATTGGTGTCGGCTTTTTATTCTCTTAAAACCAGCTCTTCTGATCAGCTGAAGTTCTTCCACAAACTACGACACAAAAAAAAGGAGATACGGAGATTTTGGAAGAGTGCTTTTAAAAGGCTTACCATTTCTAAATCACTTTAAACAACAAAAATGCACTGCAGGATCAGATGTAACATCAGCAGTGAAGTTCCTGCTTCACAGTCCCTGTGAGAGGGACCTTGGGGTCCTAGTGGACAATCACTAGGGGTCTTCAAACCTGGCCCTTTGATGACTTGTGGACATCAACTGCCAGAATTCCTCAGCCAGGCACACTGGCTGAGGAATTCTGGGATTTGAAGTCCACAAGTCATCAAAGGACCCAGTCTGAAGACCCCTGCTTGTGGACTCCAACTCCCAGAATTCCTCAGCCAGGCACACCAAGTTTGAAAACCTCTGACTTAAATGGGAAAAGTGCAGAGAAGAGCAACTAAGATGATCCAAGGCCTGGAGACTACAACATATGAAGAAGGGCTGCAGGATTTGGGAACGGTGAGTCTAGTGAAAAGAAGGACTAGGGGGGACCTGATAGCAGTATTCCAGTATTTCAGGGGCTGCCACAAAAAGGAGGGGGTTAATTTATTTTCCAAAGCACCAGAAGGCAAAACAAGACACAACAGATGGAAACTAATCAAGGATAGAAGCGACCTGGAATTAAGGAGAAACTTCCTAACAGTGAGGACAATTAACCAGTGGAACAGAAGTTGCCACCAGAAGTTGTGGGTGCTCCATCACTGGAGGATTTTAAGAAGAGACCAGACAGGGACTTGTCTCAAATTATATAAAGTCTCCTGCTTGAGCAGGGGGTTGGACTAGATGACCTTTACCCAAAAAAAGTAAACTCGAGTAGAAATAGCTGAAGTGACGTTGATCTCTTTCCATCTTTTTATTTCTCATTCTTTTATCAAGTTTTAGATAGGAAGGAAGCAAGATAGAACGCCTCAAGTACTTGTGTGGCATTGATTAAATCTTTAAAGAATCTGCATATTATCTGCATATTATCCATATTATCTGCATATTATCCAATTTGGATAAAGAGCGGGTAGTGGGGTTTGGGTTGTTTTTTTTTAAAGGATGAGATTATTTCCATTTTTCCACCAAAGCAAAAGCTCTCCTTCATGTTCCTTGCTCCGTCATTTCTTTTTCAAATTTTACCCCCACTTGGAGAGTAAATACATTAATCAACTAAGTAAACGCCAGCATCCAGCACTTCGTGAGGAAAAGACACAATCTCCGGTGAATAAATAACACGACAGAGATGCTTTGATGGAAGAATTAGTTCATTAAGCCATTCAAGATTTTCAGCCACAACAATTGTTAACTTTGCAAATATTGGGGCGGGGGAGAAACCGTCTTACGAAGTATGCAAAAGTTACCTCATGTCAAACGAAAACACAAAATCAATTTTAACACAGGATGAAACAGGATAACGGAATGACAAGAGTTGGAAGGGACCTTTGGAGGTCTTCTAGTCCAACCCTCTGATCAAGCAGGAAACCTCAATAAGCCATCAGATTAAGAGGAGGAGTTTCTTTAATTGCTTGAGCTACAGGTAGCTTGGACTTACAACCAAAGTTAAGATCAGGATTTCCACTGTTAAGCGAGACAGTTCTTAAGTGAGTTTTGCCCCATTTTAGTTTAGTTGTTAAGATAAGGTAAGGTAAGGTGAGGTGAGGTGAGGTGAGAAGATGAGGTGAGGTGAGGTAAGGTGATAAGATAAGAAGGTAAGGTGAGGTGATAAGATGAGGTGAGGTGAGGTGAGGTGAGGTGAGGTGAGGTGAGGAGGTGAGGTGATGAGGTGAGGTGAGGTGAGGAAGTGAAGTGAGGTGATAAGATGAGGTGAAGTGAGGAGGTGAGGTGAGGTGAGGTAAGGTGATAAGATAAGGTAAGGGGAGGTGAGGTGGGGTGAGGTGATGAGGTGAGGTGAGGTGAGGAGGTGAGGTGAGGAGGTGAGGAGGTGAGGTGATAAAGTAAGGTAAGGGGAGATGAGGTGGGGTGAGGTGATGAGGTGAGGTGAGGTGAGGAGGTGAGGTGAGGTAAGGTGATAAGATAAGGTAAGGTAAGATAAGATAGGATAGGATAAAAGAAGATAACCTTTATTGTCATTTTTTACTGTGGGCACAACGGCACACATCAAAAATGAAATTTAGTTGCCCGCTCTCAAAGTGAAACAAATACATGACACACACCTAAACATACGAACACACACCTAAACATAAATGTATCATTGCAAGTTGTGAAGGTAATAACCCTTATAGTCATCACTTTTCGATTCCATCCTACCTTCTCTGTAACTAGTTCTGACATTTTGGAAAGAAGACATGCTTGGTTACTACCACCGCTTCTCCAAGCCAATGTCAGGTACTACAAGTCCTCCTATTGCTCTCTTTTCAATCCATGGCTTCTTCTTCTTCTCCCATGCCACCCAACCCCATGGTGAAGAGCTGCCCATGATAAAATCTCTCCCTAAGCTAAATGCCAGCTTCAGCCATCTTTGCCCAGTAATTGGAAAGCCTGGTGCATTCCGAATTTTGCCCTAATTGTTTTTTGCCCAAAGGTACGCTGACCTCAGAGTGTTATTTACAGATTTGATATGCATCGAGGTGGCGACAGCCTCTCCATAAATGAGCATGTCACCGCAAAAATGGAATTTAATGTCATTAGCTTCTTCTCCTGCCTTCAGGTGCTTTGGAGAATAGCTTGACTCCCTCTTCTTTGGGGCAGCCCCTGAGATAGTGGAACATTGCTATCATGTCCCCCCTTGTCCTACTCTTCATGAAACTAGACCTACCCAGTTCCACAAATTCAGAACACTTGTTCCTCCACTTAAAGCAGGGGGTTGGACTGGAAGACCTCCAAGGTCCCTTCCAACTCTGTTATTCTATTCTATTCTATTCTATTCTGTTCTGTTCTGTTCTGTTCTGTTCTGTTCTGTTCTATTCTATTCTATTCTATTCTATTCTATTCTATTCTATTCTATTCTATTCTATTCTATTCTTATTCTATTCTTATTCTACTCTACTCTACTCCATTCCACTTCACTCCACTCTACTCTACTCCATTCTATATTCTATTCTGTTCTGTTCCCTTCCCTTCCCTTCTATATTCTGTTCTGTTCTGCTCTATTTCTATTTCTATTTCCATTCTATTCCAAAGTGTCCTTGTCAAGGCATGAATGCCAGACCCACAACAGAGAGTCAAGTCTTCTGTGTCCTTCGATCAAACATCAGCAGAAGAGTTAAAGAGGGTGAAAGGACAGAGCTGTCATGGAGGATGATGTGTTGGATTAGACCCCTAGTTCCATGGGGATCATGTATCTCCTCATCTTACTCCCTACCATTGTACAGTCAAAAACCTGCACTTTCTTCGGTGCAACTGACAGCTCCAAACATCTGGCCTTGACCTTGAACTGGATCTTACTCCTCCAGGGACATACGCTTTGAATTTTCTTGAGAACAAGCACATTATCTCTGCTGCGGAAGAAGACCGATATGTCACAAACCAAGTTCTCAGCTTTCATCCCTTCCTGCCAGCTATTATTTCAGGATATGTATTTTTGTTTTGTTTTTTACAGACAAGAGACTGTTAACTCATTTGTGACCAGCGTTTGACATACATCCTTTCTACTTTATCACCCCTGAACCTGGTTATTAAAATAAACTGCTGTTGTTGTTTTTTTTTCCCTTCTCAAATGGAGTTGGCTTCCAAAGGTGTCAAGGTAATGATTGTTGTAACCGTCAGGAAGTTCCTCCTTAGTTCTAGGTTGCTTCTCTCCTTGGATTAGTTTCCATCCGTTGCTTCTTGTCCTGCCTTCTGGTGCTTTGGAGAAGAGCTTGACTCCCTCTTCTTTGGGGCAGCCCCTCAAATACTGGAATATTATTATTTATTTATTAATTAATTCGGTTTATATACCGCCCTACTCCCAAAGGACTCAGGGCGGTTTACAAGGCAAAATTTAAAAACAATACAATATAAAATTAAAATTAAAATTAAATTAAGTCTAGCCGCAAAAATTAAAATCACAATTTAAAAACATTAAACCCCTCAGTCCAGACCAGATAGCTCAAAGAGCCAGGTTTTTAGGTCCCGGCGAAATGAACGAAGGTCGGGGGCAGTCCGGAGTTCCGTTGGCAGTTGATTTCATAGGGCAGGCGCGCCCACAGAGAACGCCCTCCCCCTGGGGATCGCCCGTCGGCAATCCTTGACCGGCGGGACCCTGAGGAGGCCCTCCCTGTGGGAGCGCACAGGACGATGGGAAATTGACGCTGGAAGCAGGTGCTCCCTTAGATAGTCCGGACCCATGCCATTTAGGGCTTTATAGGTCATCACCAGCACCTTGAATCTCACCCGGAGGGCAACTGGAAGCCAATGCAGCTCGCGGAGAAGAGGTGTTACATGGGAGTATCGGGAGACTCCCATCACAACTCGCGCGGCTGCATTCTGCACCAGCTGAAGCCTCCGAGTGGTCCTCAGGGGCAGCCCCATGTAGAGAGCATTGAAGTAGTCTAGCCGGGAGGTCACGAGCGCATGGGTGACTGTGCGTAGGGCATCTCGGTCCAGATAGGGCCGTAACTGGCGCACCAGGCGAACCTGGGCAAAAGCCCCCCTGGCCATGGCTCCTATATGATCTTCCAAACTGAGCCGTGAATCCAGGAGGACACCCAAGTTGCGGGCCCTATCAACGGGGGATAACACCTCACCCCCCCCCATAGTTAACGATGGAAAAGATTGGTTAGTCTGAGATGCCGGTATGCACAGCCACTCAGTTTTGGCAGGATTGAGACGAAGCCTGTTTCTCCCCATCCAAACCCGGACCGCCTCGTCCTTCTTTTCATGGGGAAACCCCATGTATACTACTTTAGGTAAACTGCTGACTTTGAACAGCCACTAAACAAATGGTTGCAAGCTGGAGGCAACCTGCGGCTAATCTCCATGGCAATTGTTTCCCCCCCCCTGATCCTTCAGGCGCTCCAAAGTTCTCCACAGCACTGCTGACCATCTAACGTGAGGCAGGCCTAGCATCGGAATGAAGGATCTACAACTTTCCAAGCTGAGAACCTTACGAGAACGTATTCTAAAAAGCACTGAATGGGAACAGGACAAAAAATAAATAAATTCTGAAACTTAATGAAACTTAATTATGATTAATATGATGACTCTCATGTATTTAATCATTGCCTCCTTGTGATCATCATTAATTTTAACATTATAATTTGGTGGTGAAGTTTGCAGAGCTAGATCTCGGCTTTCAGGATTGCATGTGACCCCAAACAATTTTGTGGGAGGGAGGGAAGGAAGGAAGGAAGGAAGGAAGGAAGGAAGGAAGGAAGGAAGGAAGGAAGGGGAATGGAAAGAGGGAGGGAGGGAAGAAAAGGAATGGAAGGAGGGAGGGAAGGAGGAAGGAAGGGGAATGGAACGAGGGAGGGAAGGAGGGAGGAAGGAAGGAAGGGAGGGGAATGGAATGAGGGAGGGAGGGAGGAAATATTTTAATACATTACACTAAAATGTTTAAGAAGATACATTCAAATACTAAGAATTGTGCACCTCCTTCCTTCCTTTCTTTCCTTCCTTCCTTCCTTGGAGGTTTATCAAGGTCCAAATTCTGAACAGAGAGGACTGCTGGTTTGAAAGAGGGGTCAAAGAGGCCATCTTGTCAAAACTGGACAGCCCTCCCTCAACAGAGAGGGGAGGGACACAACATCATCCATCTCCAGTCGACAACAGAATCCTTTCAGAGGTTCCAAGAAGGCTCCCCACACATTTGCACCACTCAGGTGACCCTGAGGACACAGATACAACCTCCAGGAGGCCTCAACGACCCTCTAAAAGGGTGCAAATGACCAGCTGTCTGCAAGGAGCATAAATCCTTCCATTCCCCACCATCCAGTGAGAGCTGAAGAAGCTCCTAGGATGAGAAGCGAAACGTCTTCAAAGAGAAAAACAGAAAGTTCAGTTGCCTCATGAAAAAAGCACCTCTGGGATTTTGTTTAGGGGCCAGACTTCAAGTCTGTCGAGATCCTTCCAGGTGTGCAGACAACTTCTATTTTTTTCTTTTCTAGGATCCCCGATCCGAAGACAGCTCCTCAACTCTCCCATGTAGAAATGTTCGGCTTCCATCCCAACAGATTGTGGGAAAAATTATATATGAATCCCGGTGTTGTTATAGCAACCTCCTCCTCAACCTCCCCGCATCAGATCTTAAAACCCAGCACTCTTCGAATAATAACAAGCATCCTTTAGTTGTGGTGGTGGGTTGATGATGATGATGATTTTAAAAAAAAGGGAGGGATATATAATGAGATAAAAATGGATTGGCTCAACCTGGCAGAAACGCCCACACTTTCTTTTTAGGAACGCACTTTGAAAGAATTGGGTTGTTTTTCTTTTGTTTTCTTTTTTTAAAATAAAAAATAAAAATAAAAATTAGGAAATTTGAGGAGGAAAAGGCAATTTCGTAACCCTGAAATAAATCAATAGATAAGCAAAAGAAACAGCTGTTTTCCTCTCCGAATCCTGTCGCTCCCTTTTAAAAGTTCCTATTTTAAGCGGGCAGGAAAAAAAAAATATTGAGTGTGAAAAGATTTTCTAGATTTACAGAGAAAAAAATAGGACTAGGTCCATAATCCTCTTTCTACTTTGTACACTACCTGAAAATAAATAAAAAAAGAGGGCTCATGGAATTGAAAGGAAAAGCCCAACTGTCTCATTAACTAAATAAAAATTTATCTACTTTTGGAATAAAACGAGCCAAGGTTGCCTAGGCTGCTTTATGACTCATGGACTTCGACTCCCAGAATTCCTGAGCCAGCATGGCTCAGCTTGGAAACCTCTCCCTTTCCCCACAGCATGGCTGACTCAGGAATTCTGGGAGTTGAAGTCCACCAGTCATGAAGGGGCCATAGATTCCCCCATGCTGGCTCAGGAATTCTGGGAGTTGAAGTCCACCAGTCATAAAAGAGCCAAGGTTGCCTAGGCCGCTTTATGACTCATGTACTTCAACTCCCAGAATTCCTGAGCCAGCCCTGCTGAGGGGAAAGGGAGAGGTTTCCAAGCTGAGCCATGCTGGCTCAGGAATTCTGGGAGTTGAAGTCCACCAGTCATAAAAGAGCCAAGGTTGCCTACCCCTGGTCTAGAGAAAGTGAGGAGGGGGTTAAGTGAGCTTGGCCCAGTTTTGATGACCTTCCTTGCCACCGTCATTAAGCGAGTCACTGCGGGCGTTCAGTTAGGAACACAGAGGTGAAGGGAATCTGGCCTCCCCCATCGACTTGGCTTGTTAGGAGGTTGCAAAAGGGGATCACATGACCCCGGGCGCACTGCAACCCTCACAGGTCAGTTGCCAAGCCTCCAAATTTGGATCCCGTGACTGTGGGGATGCTCACAATGGTACTGGAAAGAGAGAGGTGACCATTTTTCAAACTTATGTCCATTGCAGCATCTCTGTGGTCACGTGATCAAAATTCAGAGGCTTGGCGACTGGCTCGTATTTATGACAGTCACGGTGTCCTGCGGTCCTGTGATTCCCTTTTGCGACCTACTGGTGTTCTGTCCCAGCCTACGTGAGTCCTTATTATGCTCACAAGGAGAAACCCATCTTCCACCAAGCAGGCAGGAACCGCAAGAAAAAACAACCCCTTTTATTATTCACAGACCAAACAAACACAGTTCACAGAAACTCGATCCTCAACACAAACGGTTGCCTTCGGCAACCAGCACCTCCCACACCTTCCCTTTTATTATTCAGCTAAGGCGTGGCTTCCTAATGCCTTCTCCTTTGTTCTTGGAACTGCCCCATTGCCTTCCTCTGTCCTACTCGCTTCTCTTGCCGGCGCTTTCGTGCATCCTGAATATTTCCCAGCTGTGTTTCATCCCTGTCCAACTCAGACTCCCAGCACAGCCGTGTCTCAGCCTGAGCGCGAGTAGAGGGGCCAGGCTCCTCGTCCGACTGTAAGTCTCGGAGCTCCTCAGAGCCTTCCTCTGACTCTGATGTCACTCCAGGCCCCTCCTCCTCCTCATCTGATTCCTCAGACTCAGCTGCCGGATCCACTGGCTGGCCAGGAATCACAACAACTGGCCAGCAAAGTCAATCGGGAAGCAAGTTTCACTGAACGACCGGGTGACTGACTTGCCAACTGCAGTGATTCGCTTAAGAACTCTGACCGGGAAGATGGTATAAAGGGGGCAAAACTCACTTAACCACCACATTGTTTAGCCACAGAAATTTTGGGCTCAGCTGTGCCTGTATTTCCATTTGGTTCAGAAGCTCAGAAGATAAGATTGAGGGCTGTGCCAGGTTCTGCACGATGCATCCGACATCTAAGAGGCTGCCCCAAAGAAGAGGGAGTCAAGCTATCCTCCAAAGCACCTGAAGGCAGGACAAGAAGCAACGGATGGAAAATGATCAAGGAGAGAAGCAACCTAGAACCAAGGAGGAATTTCCTGCCAGGGAGAACAATTAACCAGTGGGACAACCTGCCTCCAGAAGTTATGAGTGTTCCAACATGGGAAGTTTTTAAGAAGAGACTGGACAGCCATTTGTCTGGAATGGGAGAGCTTGAGAAAGGGGGGATGAACTAGAAGACCTCCAAGGTCCCTTCCAACACTGTTATTCTATTCCATTCCATTCCATTCCATTCCATTCCATTCCATTCCATTCCATTCCATTCCATTCCATTCCATTCCATTCTATTCTATTCCATTCTATTCTATTCCTTTAATTTCTTTTCTATTCTATTCTACTCTACTTTATTCTTTAATTTCTATTCTATTCTATTCTACTCTATTCTATTCTATTCTATTCTATTCCTTTAATTTCTTTTCTTTTCTATTCTATTATTATTTCATTTTTGTATTCTATTCTATTCTTTAAATTCTGACCAGCTTTTCCACAAACACACTGCTGTCAAGGAAAATGGGTCCTTTAGGAACACCTGTGATGCTCTTTGTATTCATCACCAATCTTCCAACTCTTGTCATTCTGTGTTCTGTTAAAGTTCAGAAGAGAAGGAGTGGAGTGACATAATAGTCTTCCAGTACTTGAGGGGCTGCCACAAAGAGGAGAGGATCTACTTATTCCACAAATCCCCTGAAGGCAGGAGAAGAAGCAACGGATGGAAACTAATCAAGGAGAGAAGCAACTTAGAATTAAGGAGAAATTTTGTGACCGTTGCAACAATTAACCAGTGGAACAGCTTGCCTCCAGAAGTTGTGGGTGGGTCCACCACTGGAGATTTTTAAGGAGAGACTGGACAGCCACTTGTCTGGAATGGGAGAGGGTCTCCGGCTTGAGCAGGGGGTTGGACTAGAAGACCTCCATGGTCCCTTCCAACTCTATTCTGTTTCCAGAAAGCTGAAGGTAGATGACTTAGGGCACCAGAAGGTGGCAGAGAAACATCTCATCTCGGCGGTACATTGAGCAAGACTACACAACAACACATGGGATCAAAGGAGAGAGCTGGGGAGGAGATCTGTGACAAGTGACCTAGATCTTATTGTAATTAAGCTCCCTCTTCATTAATCCCTTCCTTACTTGACTTCACAACTGTGTAGGCTGCTCTGGTGAGTCACCACTCCACAAACACACTGCTGTCAAGGAAAATGGGTCCTTTAGGAACACCTGTTTTGCCACCCACTCCTGACTCTGATGAAAGGGGTGAAATCCCCACTTGTGTCTTCAGAGGAGATTCCCCCAGGTTGCAGAAACCCTGCCACGTGTGGGGAAAAAGTTCCCCTGAGGAGACGATGGAGGCCTAGCTCCTTGAGTAATGGGTAGGTTTTACCAACAGAAGAGAATAATTGTAGATCGGGGTTGAGCTGTGGGGTCCTTGGTGCTCTCTGAGCTCGGTTGTTTTCGTGCAGACCTTTTATTACCCAACTAGTTAACATCATCAGTGCTAGAAGGATGTAGGGTGTTTGCAGAGGAGGAGGAGCAGGAGGAGGAGGAAGGGAGGAGGACTGTAGGATCCTTGATGCTTTCTGAGTTTAGTTTTCATGCAGATGTTTCATTACTAAACTAGGTAGCACCAAGAGTGCTACAGGTGAGTGAGGTTTGTGGAGAGGAGGAGCAGTAGGACGGTAGGAAACCTTGATGCTGAGTTTGGTTGTTTTCATCCAGATGTTTCATTACTAAACTAGGTAGCACCAAGAGTGCTACAGGTGAGTGAGGTTTGTGGAGAGGAGGAGGAGGAGGAGGACTGTAGGAAACCTTGATGTTCTCCGAGTTTGTTTGTTTTCATCCAGATGTTTCATTACTAAACTAGGTAGCACCAAGAGCGCTAGAGGTGAGTGAGGTTTGTGGAGAGGAGGAGGAGGAGGAGGAGGAGGAGGAGGAGGAGGAGGAGGAGGAGGAGGAGGAGGAGGAGGAGGAGGAGGAGGACTGTAGGAAACCTTGATGTTCTCTGAGTTTGTTTGTTTTCATCCAGATGTTTCATTACTAAACTAGGTAGCACGAAGAGCGCTAGAGGTGAGTGAGGTTTGTGGAGAGGAGGAGGAGGAGGAGGAGGAGGAGGAGGAGGAGGAGGAGGAGGAGGAGGACTGTAGAAAACCTTGATGCTCTCCGAGTTTGGTTGTTTTCATCCAGATGTTTCATTACTAAACTAGGTAGCACCAAGAGCGCTAGAGGTGAGTGAGGTTTGTGGAGAGGAGGAGGAGGAGGAGAAGAGGAGGAGGAGGAGCACAACGACAGAGGGGTCCTTGTTTCTCTCTTAGCTTTGTGGCCTTCTTGTAGGAGTTTCATTAGCAAGCGTGGCAAGAAAGGTCATTAAAATGGGGCAAAACTCACCTAACCAATGTCTGACTGAGCAACAGAAACTTGGCGTTCATTCGTGGTCGTTAAGTCAAGGACTACCTATATTAAGCCAACATGGTTTGGAAACGGGTGTCTGTAAAGCTCAGGGCCAGACGTTGGGCTTGTAACATTACCTGAACATCTGCCATTTCAAATATTGGCCTCCCCCCCCCCCATTATCTGTCTGGCCGCCGAGCGGTTCGGCCTCCGTACTCAAGACAGCCAGGATTCAACAATGGCTTCCTCCGCTAAACCAAGAAACATGTTTGCCTAAACCGTTAAAGCAAAACGAGGCATCCAAACCACCCCAGCATTTTCTGGCTCGACCTGTTCTTCTTTGGCATGCATTTTAGGTTTTATTTTTGTTTTGTTTTTCCTCTTTCCGAAAATGGTTGACGGGTTGAATTAACGAAGAGGCTGAATGCTGCTGGGCACTTTAAAATAATAATAATAATAATAATAATAATAATAATAATAATAATAATAATAATAATAATAATAATAATAATAATAATAATAATAATAATAAAGACATGAGAAAAACGGGGGATGGCCAAGCACAATTTAAAGGAAAGGATGAATCTCATATTGGCAGTTATTTATCCCTGCAGGAAAATTCCATTTATTGCACATTTCAAGGTGACCTTGAACAACCTTCCAAAAAAGTTCATATATATATATATATATACACTGATAAAAGGACAAGCAGTTAGAACAGTCCAGCCCCCAGCTCAAGCAGGAGGACCTATCCCATCTCAGACAGGTGATTGTCTAGTCTCTTCTTAAAAATCTCCAGTGATGGAGTGCCCACGATTTCTGGTGGCCAGCTGTTCCACTGGTTAATTGTCCTCACTGTCCGGAGGTTTTTCTTTAATTCCAGGTTGCTTCTCTCTTTGGTCAGTTTCCAACCACTGTTTCTTGTCCTTCCCTCTGGTGCTTTGGTGAATAATGTGACCCCTTCCTCTTCTTTATGGCAGACCCTCAGATACTGGAACACTGCTATCATTTTGCCCCTGTTTCTTTTTTCTTTAGACTAGCCAACCCAAGTCCTGCAGCCGTTCTTGGTATGTTTTAGACTTCAGGCCTTGGATCATCTTAGTTGCTCTTCTTTGAATTTTTTCCAAACTCTCAACATCTTTTTTTGTGATATGGTGACCAAAAGTGGCTGCAGCATTCCAGGTGTGACCTTACTAGGGTTTTGTAAAGCGTTAGGCACAGGGGAAAGATCTTCCAGGATTCTCCCTCGCAACTACTACACAAATTGAACCCGGACATTAACAATCCTCTTGCCTATGTGACAGTATTTCATTGGCAAGCGATGGGCAGTCCTTTCACTTTCACCTCTAGATACCACTAGGCTCTTCAGATGCTATTTTTTAAAAATAAAAATAAATAAATATTGCAATTATAATGATTGATTCCCCCTTTCCCCCCCCCGCGTGCAAGCTTCCTTTTTTTAAAGAAGGTAAAGGTAAAGGTAAAGTTTCCCCCGCACATGCGTGCTAGTCGTTTCTGACTCTAGGGGCCGGTGCTCATCTCCGTTTCAAAGCCGAAGAGCCGGCGCTTGTCCGAGGACGTCTCCGTGGTCATGTGGCCAGCATGACTAGACGCCAAAGGCGCACGGAACGCTGTTACCTTCCCACCGGAGTGGTCCCTATTTTTCTACTTGCATTTTTACGTGCTTTCGAGCTGCTAGGTTGGCAGAAGCTGGGACGAGTAACAGGCGCTCACTCTGCTACGCGGCGCTCGGGATTCGACCCGCCAAACTGCCGATCTTCTGATCGACAAGCTCAGCGTCCTAACCCACTGAGCCACTGCTTTTAAAGAAGACAAAGCTGTAATTTTGCCCCGGGACCAGCAGGAGGCATCAATGCCTGTCACTTTGAGACAGTGAACAGTGTTATCAAATTGTTTTTTGCACCTTTGCTCAATTAAAAAAAAAAGTGGAAGAAGGGCCAAATGGGAAATCTGAAATTTTGTCCTGTCTGAAAGATACAATGGAGGAAGAGAAAGAGAGAAAAACAGGACTAACCCGATTCCACCGACTTCTCATATAACCTCCAGAATCGGAAGGGGGGGGAACACTAAATAATATAAAACCAGGATGCTAGCTCAGCAAAATATCTCCCCCAGCTCTTGAATTTAGCTCCAAGCAAAGCTAGAGCTCAGATTATATTTTCCTCCAAAGCTACAAACCTTCTTGGCTAGAGTGTGCCAAAGACGCCAAAGATTTAACGAGTTGTTAAAAAAAATTATGTGGACAACTTTAAAGAGAACGCGGGATTTGCAAACGAAAAAGCGAGTTTCCAGGCAGCAGCGGTTCCCTCCATGCAATGGTCAACCCGAAGCCAAAGCCCTTGATGCATTTTTTTTGCCCCCAAAGCCCCTTATCAACGTGTCATTTTTGAGAATGAAAAGCAGGGAGGAACTCATGGGGGCCTCCAACGCAGGCAGATCGTTCCTCAGATCCTTAGCAAAAAGGTTTTTGCTCCAATTTTTGTTCTTACAATAAGCAATGCTGGCACCAAGTCCCAAACCTTTGCCTTTGCTGGCCAAACAACTTATTAGAAAGTCTTATTGAACTCATAGGTCCCTTCCCTTCAGCACCATCATAAATTCGAGTGGTTGCTGAGTGCTTTGGTCGTTAACTCGAGGACTTCCCGAATTATAAAAAAATGTTATTACATAATGATCAAGAGGGCATCCTAAAGGTGCTTTTCCAAAAGGCAACTGGACCTTTTTGGTGTTTCCTTGAAAACGTATATGAGAGGTATATAAGTCTCAGTGTTATTGCTAATACATACACACATACGTATATAAGATTTAATAAATACATGAATTTAGATAGAAGATAGATAGATAGATAGATAGATAGATAGATAGATAGATAGATAGATAGACAGACAGACAGACAGATATATATGACATATAAATAGATATAGATCAGAGAAAGAGATGAAAGTTGTTGTTAGTTGCGAAGTCGTGTCCGACCCCTGGTGACCCCATGGACAACGTTCCTCCAGGCCTTCCTGTCCTCTACCATCTTCTGGAGTCCATTTAAGTTCACACCTCCTGCTTCAGTGACTCCATCCAGCCACCTCATTCTCTGTCATTCTCTTCTTCTCTTGCCCTCAATCTTTCCCAGCATGAGGCTCTTCTCCAGTGAGTCCTTCCTTCTCCTTAGGTGGCCAAAGTCTTTGAGTTTCCACTTCAGGATCTGGCCTTCTCAAGAGCAGTCAGGGTTGATCTCCTCTAGGACTGACCTGTTTGATCGCCTTGCAGTCCAAGGAACTCGCAGGAGTCTTCTCCAGCACCATAGTTCAAAGGCCTCCATTCTTTGGCGCTCCAGTAGTCCATATATATATATTGTTGTTAGCTGCGAAGTCGTGTCCGACCCATCGCGACCCTATGGACAACGTTCCTCCAGGCCTTCCTGTCCTCCACCATCCTCCGGAGTCCATTCAAGCTCACACCCACTGCTTCAGTGACTCCATCCAGCCACCTCATTCTCTGTCATTCTCTTCTTCTCTTGCCCTCAATCTTTCCCAGCATGAGGCTCTTCTCCAGTGAGTCCTTCCTTCTCCTTAGGTGGCTAAAGTATTTGAGTTTCAACTTCAGGATCTGGCCTTCTAAAGAGCAGTCAGGGTTGATCTCCTCTAGGACTGACCGGTTTGATCGCCTTGCAGTCCAAGGGACTCGCAGGAGTCTTCTCCAGCACCAGAGTTCAAAGGCCTCAATTCTTTGGCGCTCGGCCTTTCTTATGGGAGACAAAAAGAGACAGAGAGAAATGTAGAGAGAGAGAGAGATTGGGGAGCCATAGATAAAGAAATGTAGAGATAGAGAGATATAGATAGAGGGGGAGGGGGAGAGAGAGAGAGAAAGAGAGAGAGAGAGAGAGAGAGAGAGAGAGAGAGAGAGAGAGAGAGAGAGAGAGAGAGACAGAGAGAGACAGAGAGAGACAGAGAGAGACAGAGAGACAGAGACAGAGAGACACAGAGAGAGATGAAAGAGAGAAAGAGAGTGAAGCCACAGAGCCAAGGTTCAACTTTTACAAACTGGGGCAAAAAGTCTGGTCTGCTGGTGTTGTGCAAAAAGATTACCCCTCTGCACTTCTCTCTTGGCACACATCCATATTTGCACACCTCCGATCAGCACAGGTGTACCTGTGTGTGGCTTTCTGTTTCCCATTCCCTCCACGCCCATTTGCACCACCCAGGTGACCCCGAGGACACAGCTAAACCTCCACGTGGCCTCAACAACTCTCCGGAAGAAGGCAAATAACCAGCTGTCTGCAAGGAGTATAAATCCTTCCCTTCCCCACCATCCAGGCAGAGCCGAAGAAGCTTCTTGGAGGAGAAGCGAAACCTCTTCAAACAAAAAACAAAAAAATCCAGGTGTCTCCTGAAAGAAAGCACCCTTGGGACAACCATGATCTGGATGACTGAGAACCTCCACAGACCAGAACTGGAGAAGCTTCTTGAACGGGAAGTGAAATGTTTTCAAGGGAACAAAACCAAGAAAAGCCCAGATGACTTTTGGAAAAGCGTAATGACTTGGATGACAGAGAATCTCCATTATGTGCTGAGGATCCCCAATTCAGAAGGTTACAAAAGTGGACTTGGATGGATTGATGGAAGATTAAAGGTCTCGATGGATGCTGACTCTCTCCTGAATCACCTATAGCATCCAGAAATATGAGTTGCCAGAGACAATTGGACGAGATCCTTCTGGTCTCCAGATCACACTTTTGAACTTTCTGGGTGGACCACCCTGTCCATCACCTTAAAGGATATCTGAATGGGGTTGAAGGTGGTCCACAACTCAGGAAAACCCCGTGGTGAGATGATCTTTTGCAATCCTGTCAAAGCTTCCCTCGTCCTATCGTACACGTCCCAACTTACTTGGAGACCTGTTAAAATTTGTTCTACTGGAAAAAACAGTCACGTCTGATGTTAAGGCGTAATTTACGGCAAGCTACTGTTGCTAACAACCTCTGATCATCTTCACAATTGGGTTTATGGTGCGTCTGTACAAGAGAAATGACTTATGGCGATCGCACCCCGACAAGCGCAGTTCTCAATCTCCGTTTGATCAATTACAGGTCCCACTTATGCTAATGGGAATGGTTGCGATTAATCCCAGTACTGTTGTTGTTAGTTGCGAAGTTGTGTCCAACCCATCGCGACCCCATGGACAATGTTCCTCCAGGCCTTCCTGTCCTCTACCACCTTCTGGAGTCCATTTAAGCTCACACCTTCTGCTTCAGTGACTCCATCCAGCCACCTCATTCTCTGTCGTCCCTTCTTCTATTGCCCTCAATCTTTCCCAGCATTAGGCTCTTCTCCAGTGAGTCCTTACTTCTCATCGGGTGGCCAAAGTATTTGAGTTTCAACTTCAGGATCTGGCCTTCTAAAGAGCAGTCAAGGTTGATCTCCTCTAGGACTGACCGGTTTGATCGCCTTGCAGTCCGAGGGACTCGCAAGAGTCTTCTCCAGCACCAAATCCCAGTACAGTTTTGTTCAAACAAAAACAAGGGAAACATCCCCTCTTTAAGAGGGTCAATACACTGAAGGAAGTAGGTCAAGGTGATTATGCAAGGTTTCTTCACACCTTCAGCAGTGATGGAAGGCTGATCAACTTCCCTATTCGATACGGAAAGAATTATAGAATAAAACAGAACAACAGAGGTGGAAGGGATCTTGGAGGTCTTCTAGTCCAACCCCCTGCTCAGGACGGAGACCCTATACCATTTCAGACAAATGGCTGTCCAGTCTCTTCTTAAAAACCTCCAGTGTTGGAGCATTCACCACCTCTGGAGGCAGGTTGTTCCACTGGTTAACTGTTCTAACTGTCAGGAAATTTCTCCTTGGTTCCAGATTGCTTCTCTCCTTGGTGAGTTTCCATCCGTTGCTTCTTGTCCTGCTTTCAGGCACTCTGGAGAATAGCTTGACTCCCTCGTCTTTGGGGCCGCCCCTGAGATATTGGAAGACTGCTATCATGTCCCCACTCGTCCTTCTCTTCATTAAACTACACATACCCAATTCCAACAACCGTTCTTTGTATGTTTTAGCCTCCAGTCCCCCAATCATCTTTGTTGTTCTTCTCTGCCCTCTTTCTAGAGTCTCAACATCTGTTTTACATCGTGGTGACCAAAACTGGATGCTGTATTCCAAGTGTGGCCTTACCAAGGCATGTAAAGTGGTATTAACACTTCACCTGATCTTGATTCTATCACTATGGTAATGCAGCCTAGCACTGTGTTGGCTCTTTTGGCAGCTGCAGCACACGGCTGGCTCATATTGAAGTGATTGTCCACTAGGAGTCCGAGATCCCTCTCACAGTTGCTACTATTGAGCCAGGTACCACCTACGCTAAACCTGTGCGTTTGCCTAAAAGAAAAAAAGATTACACAACAGCTAATACTGGTGAAGACTTTGAGCCGCCGTGAAAAGTGAATTATTCAGCATCTAAAACGGACTGAGGCTACCAAGCAAAATAGGGTGCAGAGGAAGTTCCCAACTTACAATAGTTAATTTTAGTGACCGTTTGAAGGTGCAACATCGCTTAAAAAAATGACTTCTGCCTTTTCCCCCCCCTTCTTCTTCTTCACACTTATACGACCGTTGCAGCATCCCCAGGGTTACGTGGATCAGAATCTGGATGCTTGGCAACCAATTCATACATACGATGGTTGCAGTGTCCCGGGATCACACAATTGCCTTTTTACGACTTTCTGACCAGGAAAATCAATGGGGAAAGCCAGATTCACTTAACGAGCGGATTTAGTAACTTAACAACTGGAGTGATTTGCTTAACAAGGTCGTAAATTGGGGCAAAATTCTCTTCACAAAGGTCACACTTAACAACAGAAACCTGGAGCTCGGTGGTGGTTGTAAATCTAGGACTAGGGGTACTGAAAACAGCTTTGCAAAAGTGAAGCCAATGACCTCAGCAAAGATATACCCCTCCCCCAAAAATGGGTGAGTGTACTGGTTTCTTGAGGGACACGGTGGCTCAGTGGGTTAGGACGCTGAGCTTGTCGATCAGAAGGTCGGCAGTTTGGCGGGTCGAATCCCGAGTGCCGCGTAGCAGAGTGAGCGCCTGTTACTCGTCCCAGCTTCTGCCAACCTAGCAGTTCGAAAGCACGTAAAAATGCAAGTAGAATAATAGGGACCACTCCGGTGGGAAGGTAACAGCGTTCCGTGTGCCTTTGGCGTCTAGTCATGCCGGCCACATGACCACGTAGATGTACACTGGCTCTTCGGCTTTGAAATGGAGATGAGCACCGGCCCCTAGAGTCGGAAACGACTAGCACGCATGTGCGGGGGAACCTTTACCTTTACCTTACTGGTTTCTTAAAACCTCTCCAGATAAAAAGAGGACGGGAGATTCCCCACATGTTCTCCAAAGAGCTAGTCCTCATGAGAAGACAGCCGGACATTGGTCTCCTGGAGATTTGCATGCCGGGAAAGTAAGAGATCAGTCATTAAGCTCACAACCACAGGGGACCCTTTTAAAGGACACGAATGACAAGCTTGAAAAGTCACCGAGACAGTTCATCTTATCTTCAAAGTTTGAACAAAAGACAAATTAACCCCAAGCTTAACCAATCACGGGACTTGAAATAGATACCAAAAAAACGCTAAATACATTTTTGATCTGAGAAAAGTTATAAATGGGGGAAGGGTCCAGATAAATTTGGAATGTGAACTTTTGCTGTAAGTTTTTTGGAATTGGCTACAGGTGCTGCCCCTCAACATACGACCACGACTGAGCCCCAAATTTCTGTCATTAAGTGAAGACATTTGTTAAGTGAATTTTGTCCCATTTTACAACCTTTCTTGCCTCAGTTGTTGAAGTGAATCACTGCCGCTGATCAATCTGCAACCCGGTTGTTAAGTGAATCTGACTTCCCCATTGACTTTGCTTGTCAGAAGGTCGCAAAAGGGGATCACGTGATCTTGGGACACAGCAATGGTCATAAATATGAACCAGTGGCCAAGAGTCTGAATTTTGATCACATGATCATGCGTATGCCGGAAAGATCGTTAACTGTGAAAAAGGGTCACAAGTCACATTTTTTTTTCATTGCCATTGCAACTTTGGACGGTAATGAACTATTGTAAGCCGAGAACTATCTGCGTAATAAATAAACAACTACTTATGGGAAATGAATGTTGTCAGGATAATAATTTAACAGCTAAACAGCTTATGTAAAGATGTAATGGAATGTGCATGATGCAATGATAGGATGATGCAATATTAGAATGACTCAGTAGGGTCTGTGCCTTTAAGAAGGCTGAGTATAAAAGGGGAGTATTTTACTGGAGTTTCCCCTCTCTCTCATCTGTTTGACTGCTGTAACTGCTGTACATAGGAGTTTGCTGAAGTATCACGTGTGTATTTTGTTCCTAGTGTATATTTGTAGACAAAGTGTAATTACAAACCACTGTTTACTGTATTTACTCCTGGGTTGCCTCAGCGCAATAAGATTGTGCGTGCTCTGACAAACTTATTTATTTTATTTCAAAATAGCTTCTCTATTCGGATTTTCTTGTTTGTAAAATAAACAATATGTTATGTGTTGTTGTTCGTCTGAGGTTGTACTTACCTATTTTTAAGAAGCGCTAAAGATTTTAAGCATAATGATAATAATAATAATAATAATAATAATAATAATAATAATAATAATAATAATAATAATAAAATAATACACACCTGTTGTCAGTTAATACTGGCGCTTACAAAATGAGGCAAAAGATTATAACTTCGGAAACAGTAAAGGAAGGCTTTGAGGAATGGAGGCAGAACGTAATAACTAAAATAGCAACAGTGTCAGTAATTATCTCTGCTTCTATGGACAGGCTATGTCTAAAAGATGTTCATGGGGGGGAAAATGACATTTTGGAAAAAATGTTATCTGACCAGATTGAAAACATGACAGCCCAAGAGAATTATTTAGAAAAGGGAGTATGTCAAAAGGCTGACCTTTTATTTTTGTTTTATTCATTTATCAAATTTATTGGCCACCCATCTTACCACAGGATAACCTTGGGCAATTAAAAGGGAAGTCAAGGGAATGACCTGGAACACTTTTTTCTTATTGGATCTAAACAGGAAGCTTCTTAAAGCCTTGAAGAAATCTGCGTGATGGGATAAAGAATCAAAATCAAATCCTCCAACAAAATTGAATTGAATTAAAGCTTTAGAAGTAAAAGAGAGGGATATAGAGTTGGTTTATTTGACCAGGGTTAAAATTAGACTTTTTCTTCAAACATCTGCCAATCCTTTAAGGATTTTTCGCTGGTACCAGCATTAAAAACTTGATAAGATACTGTATATGGATTTTCGAACTGATATAAGAAATAGGATATGGGATCCTTAATTTTATAGGCAAGAAGAGTTATTACATGTGCTTACATTTGTTCTGATGAAGAAGTCGCTTTTTTATCTATTTTTCTTTCTTTTTTTAATGATAGCCTTTCTTTCCTTTTTCTTCTTTCCTTTTCTTTTTTCTTTTTCCCTGCAATTTTTAATTCTTCCTTGACAGTCTCTTCTTTCAAGTTCGGGTCGCATTCCTCTTTTTACTACTGAAATTAAAATTCTCAATAAAACAAAACTATTCCAAAAAAAAACAAAAAAACCCAACAGAACAATGTCAAGACTGTTAAATAACTGGACCGTGAGAATACAAAAGAGCTTGTTGCTGTGGCTGTCAGCAACAGACTTTATTAAACACCTTGCGCACCCTGGCTGAGATGAAATAGTGAATCAGGCGTACTCAGGGCTGTTTGATCGACAACCAAAATCCCCAAACTGAGTTGTCAAACGCCTGTTGAAAGTCAACAAGCTTTCAACACAACACTATACGAGGATTTAATTTTATTTTTATTTTTATTTTATTTTTATTTTAATCCCATTTATATCCCTCCCTTCTCCGAAGACTCAGGGCGGCTTACAATCTAAGAAGCACAAATCAATGTGCTTAGTAATAGCCTTCATTCTATGTATATGCCTGCTTATTACGGCTTCCCCCCAAGTGGCATTATTACAAAGTCAGCTTATTGCCCCCAACAATCTGGGTCCTCATTTTACCTACCTCGGAAGGATGGAAGGCTGAGTCAGCCTTGAGCCTGGTGGGACTCGAACCTGCACTAATTGCAGGCAGCTGGTGTTACTTAAGGAGGCATTAGCCCACTGCTCCACCAAGGCTCCACCAAATAGGTGCGCCAGAGAACAAAGTACTGTACAGCATCAGGTGTGTTCTTCACATAAGGAACTGCAGTGTTTCTTTGTTAATGATGGAGATGGCCGACGTATGTTGCATGATTGCTTTTCAGGAAGAGAGTTGCTAGTTAAGGTACCAATCTAGAAGTATTCATTCTGCACACTGGCAAGTGAGAAGTAAATAGTCTAACCCAGGGGTAGGCAACCTTGGCTCTTTTATGACTTGTGGACTTCAACTCCCAGAATTCCTCAGCCAGCAAAGCTGGGAGTTGAAGTCCACAAGTCATAAAAGAGCCAAGGTTGCCTACCCCTGGTCTAACCACTTTTGAGTTTAAGAGACAGACCCTGCCAGAGCCGAGGTTGATCCTCTTACACACATCCAAAATTGTTGCGTAGATACAAAGCCTTTGGCAGACCAAAATGCACACTGCTTATCATACACACACAATCACCCGTGGCATTACATCGAGGGGAAAGGTCTAGGAGAGCCATTTTGGTCTAGTGATTTAAGCTGTTGGCCTAGAAACCAGGAGACAGTGAGTTCTAGTTCCGCCATGGGCATGAGAGCCAACTGGGTGACTTTGGATCAATGAAGAGGGGACAGTGAGTTCTAGTCCTCCCATAGCCATGAAAGTCATCTGGGTGACTTTGGACAAATCACCAGGAGATGGTGCGTTTTAGTCCTACCTTAGGCAGGAAAACTGGCGGGTTACTCTGGGCTAATCGTCAGGAAAGTGGGAGTTCTAGTCCCTCCTTAGGCATGAAAGCTGGCTGGGTGACTTTGGGCCAATCACCAGGAGACGGTGAATTCTAGTCCTACCTTAGGCATGAAAACTGGCTAGGAGACTTTGGGCTAATCACCAGGAAACAGTGAGTTCTAGTCCTACCTTAGGCGTGAAAGCTGACTAGGAGACTTTGGGCCAATCACCAGGAGACAGTGAATTCTAGTCCTACCTTAGGCGTGAAAGCTGACTAGGAGACTTTGGGCCAATCACCAGGAGACAGTGAGTTCTAGTCCTACCTTAGGCGTGAAAGCTGACTAGGAGACTTTGGGCCAATCACCAGGAGACAGTGAATTCTAGTCCTACCTTAGGCGTGAAAGCTGGTGAGTTACTCTGGGCCAATAATCAGGAGAGTGGGAGTTCTAGTCGCTCCTTAGGCATGAAAGCTGGCTGGGGGACTTTGGGCCAATCACCAGGAGACCATGAGTTCTAGTCCTACTTTAGGCATGAAAGCTGGCGAGTTACTCTGGGCCAATAATCAGGAGAGTGGGAGTTCTAGTCCTTCCTTAGGCATGAAAGCTGGCTGGGGGGCTTTGGGCCAATCACCAGGAGACGGTGAGTTCTAGTCATGAAAGCCAACTGCGTGATGATGCGCCCTCATACACGTATGGCAGGTATCATGGAAAGACATTTCACTTCACATCTCACTAAGGAGACACTAGAACTCACAGTCTCCTGGTTTTTACCCTGGTGCCTTAACCACTAGAGCAAATTGAGTCTCTCCTTTCCTTGTTGTGTAATCCTAGTTCCAAGTTGTGGGAAAAGGCTCCTTCTTTCCCAACATTAATGACAGTCCGACCTACAGATCAGGAGCAGGTTATCCTCGACTTAACAACTGCTCATTTTATGACCAAAGTTACAACGGCACTGGGGAAAAAAAGGAACTTGCTGGATGTCCATTTTCCACATTGACCAAAGTTGCAGCATCCTCAGAGTTAACGTGATCACAACTCGGACACTGGGCAACTGGCGTGCATTTGTGACAGTCGCAGCGTCCCGAGGTCATGGGGATCCCCTTTGGCGACCTTCCGACAAGCTTAAGTCGATGGGGAAGCCAGCTTCATTCAACCACCGTATTTATTGCAAACTTCACGAACGCCACAATTCACTTAAGAGTCGTAAAAAACGGGGCAAAAAAAAATCGCTTGACAAACGTTCTCGCTTAGCAGGAAAAAAAACTGGGGCTGAATTGTGGCCGTCAGGCGAGGACTACCTGTGTTGGCTGGCCCCAAAGGAGATCATCTAGACAAACACGATCTCACAGGCCTTCCGGCAGCCGAGGACCCGGATATTGGCTCACCCCCATCCCGAACAAAAACCGGGCAAACCGCACAGCGCTGAGGAAATAAAGGCAGCCCTTGGAAAAAAGCTGATTTTAACAGTCGGGAGAAAGCCACGTTTAAAACATGGCCACCGTCCATGACATAATCACACAAGTCTTTCTAAATTACATTAAAAAGGTAAAGGTTCCCCCGCACATGCATGCTAGTCGTTTCCGACTCTAGGGGCCGGTGCTCATCTCCGTTTCAAAGCCAAAGAGCCAGCGCTTGTCCGAGGACGTCTCCGTGGTCATGTGGCCGGCATGACTAGACGCCAAAGGCGCACGGAACGCTGTTACCTTCCCACCTTAGTGGTCCCTATTTTTCTACTTGCATTTTTTACGTCCTTTCGAACTGCTAGGTTGGCAGAAGCTGGGACGAGTAACAGGCGCTCACTCTGCTACGCGGCACTCGGGATTCGACCCGCCAAACTGCCGACCTTCTGATCGACAAGCTCAGTGTCCTAACCCATTGAGCCACCATGTCCCTTAAATAACATTAGGGTATTTCTAAATGTCTGCATTTCTGAAATGTTATGGCCCTTTTTCTTTTCTTTTCTTTCTTCTTTCTCTTTTTTTCCCTTCCTTTCTCATTCTTGTCTTTCCTTATTTCCCTCCTTCCATCTTTCCTCCTTCCTCTTTCATTTCCTTCCTTCCTTTTCCATCCATCTATTCAACTTTCTCTTCCTTCCTCCCTACCTTCCATCTTTCTTCCTTTTCTGTTTCCTCTCTCTCCCTCTTTCCTCTCTCCCTCTTCTTTCTTTCTTTCTTTCTTTCTTTCTTTCTTTCTTTCTTTCTTTCTTTCTTTCTTTCTTTCTTTCTTTCCTCTCTCCCTCCCTTTCTTTCCTCTCTTCCCCTCCCTCCATCCCCCTCCCCATCCCTCTCTCTCTCTTTCTACTGTTACAGGGCAAATAGTATGCTTTTTTCCATAATAAAGGCGCATTTAAAGAGTGATTCACACACGTGGGAACTCTTTTGTGCGATGAATTTTCTATTGCCTTTTCTCATAAATGGACGTGAAAATACCTCTGGGCTATTCTTGTTTTGATGAATCCATAAAAACCTTTGCAAATGGAAGCTAAACTGAAGCACAGTCTACCCATCCCTGCATTTAAAGGCACATAAACTGATTTAAAGGTGTTTTTTTTTTCAAAAGGGTTGTTTACAGGAATAAGGGAACTGAGACATTACGCCATACAAATTAGATAAATAAATAAAAATAATAATTTAGGAGGATGGAAAGGGTAGTCATTGTGGTAAGAAGTGTTGCAAAAAAAAACCACAAACCCTTCCTTTACACAGCTTTTGTTTTCTCATCCCTCACTTTACTCTTTTTATATTTTTAAATCCTTTTTTTTGGTTTCTGTCATTTTTTTAAAAAAAATTCTGCATTTTCTTTTCCAGTGAAAATGATACATAAAATTATAGGCGTAAACGTTATTTTCCAATGAAAATTTGATGTGTGGGTGTATATACAGGTCCTCCTAGGCCAGGGGTAGGCAACCTTGGCTCTTTTATGACTCGTGGACTTCAACTCCCAGAATTCCTGAGCCAGCCATGCTGACGGGAAAGGGAGAGGTTTCCAAGCTGAGCCAGGCTGGCTCAGGAATTCTGGGAGTTGAAGTCCACGAGTCATGAAGGGGCCATAGTTCCCCCCATGCTAGCTCAGAAATTCTGGGAGTTTTAGTCCACAAGTCACAAAGGGGCCATAGTTCCCCCATGCTGGCTCAGGAATTCTGGCAGTTGAAGTCCACAAGTCATAAAAGAGCCAAGGTTGCCTACCCCTGGCCTAGGCCACTTTATGACTCCTGGACTTCAACTCCCAGAATTCCTGAGCCAGCCACGCTGAGGGGAAAGGGAGAGGTTTCCAAGCTGAGCCAGGCTGGCTCAGGAATTCTGGGAGTTGAAGTCCACCAGTCATGAAGGGGCCATAGTTCACCCCATGCTGGCTCAGGAATTCTGGGAATTGAAGTCCACGAGTCATGAAGGGGCCATAGTTCACCCCATGCTGACTCAGGAATTCTGGGAGTTGAAGTCCACAAGTCATGAAGGGGCCATAGTTCTCCCATGCTGGCTCAGGAATTCTGGGAGTTGAAGCCCACGAGTCATGAAGGGGCCATAGTTCCCCTATGCTGGCTCAGGAATTCTGGGAGTTGAAGTCCACCAGTCATAAAAGAGCCAAGGTTGCCTACCCCTGTCCTAGGAGATTCCAACTCCGTTATTCTGTTTACCTTCACCTTCTCTCACACACACAGAATAACAGACTTGAAAGGGACCTTGGAGGTTTTCTAGTCCAACCCGCTGCTCAGGTAGGAAACCCCATAGCACTCCAGACAAACAGCTATCCAGTTTCTTGTTAAAAAAAAAAAACTCCAGCGTTGGAGCGCCCACAACCTCTGGAAGCAAGTTGCTCCACAGATGAATTATTCCGTTGGGAAATTTATGCCTAGTTCTAGGCTGCTTCTCTCAATTAGTTTCCATCTATTCCTTCTTGTCCTGCTTTCGGGTGCTTGGAGAATAGGATGACCCCCCACACACACACACCCTTCTTCTTTGTGGCAGTCAACTTATTTTCCAAAGCCCCAGAAGGCAAGACAAGAAACAACGGATGGAAAACAATCAAGGAGAGAAACAATCTGGAATAAAGGAGAAATTTCCTGACAGCGGGAACAATTAAGCAGTGGAACAACCTGCCTCCAGAAGTGGTGAATGCTCCAACACTGGAAGTTTTTAAGAAGAGACTGGACAGCCATTTGTCTGAAATGGTATAGGGTTTCCTGCCTTAGCAGGGGGTTGGACTAGAAGACCTCCAAGGTCCCTGCCAGCTGTATTCTGATTGATATCAGAACTAAGTTGCAATCTTACTCTTTTGGCATGCAGCCCCTCCCTCCAGGGAATCCCCGTCCTTATTAGGAATCTATCACACATTCACGCAAAGTAGCTGATGGAAGCATCCCTCTAAAGCAGAGGTCCCCAACCTTTCGGCCGCCAGGGACCGGTTCCGTGGAGAGAAGTTTTTCCACAGACCGGAGCGTGTGTTGTTTTGTGTGTTGCCTGCATCCCACCGGATGGGACTTTGCTTGTTTGTGCGGACTGGTTGCTGGCATACCGCGGCCCGGTGTCAGTCCACAAACCGGGGGCTTGGGGACCCCTGCTCTAAAGCACGAAAACCGGATCACACTTCCTGCAAAAGGCCCAGGATCTCTGTTTGCCTGGTGCTTCTCGTCTGAATCAGCCAGGTCTGTGTTCAGATGGAAACGTCCAGCCTGAGAAAATCACGAGTTAACTAACAAACCGTTCGGCCACCTGCAATGCAGCAAGCCACAACTTGGGAGAGACTTGTCGACGTTGCTGCGCTTTTAAAAGTGATAGTAGTGCCTTGGCAAATACCGAAAGACGCATCCCTCAGCCTATTGACCAAGGCGGAAGGGTGGGGGTTTATTTGTGTGGTTGTTTTTTTTTTTTCCTATTTTAGCAAGGCTGTTAAAACACAACGGTGGGCAGGGTTTGGGTTTTTTTGAGCCGCTGCCAAGCGGATTTTTCTGGAATTGCTCCCGTTCAAAACTTTCTCGCTCAGCTTCGCATTCCCAACCCCAATTCGGCAAGGAGATGGGAGGGTTAAATCTTAGGAAAATGTATTAGTGGAAAAGTTATGAACCTGCATTTCAGGAGGAGGAAGAGGAGGAGGAGGAGGAGGAGAAGTACATGGTGGGGGAAGCGGAAAAAAATAAAAATAAAAAATAAAAACCTTTACAAATCCAATTGGTCGAAGATTGCAGGCCCAGTTTCAAGGCAGGGAAATGTAATAAAAAGGGGGGGAGCCGAAGAGAGAAGGAACAAAAAAAAAAAGAGCCAGACGCAGCATCGTATCAAATACAACCGTTCGCAGCATCGGCAAAGTTGCACTCCCATCAACATTTTCCCTCTTGTTAAAAGAAGGCTGGAAGGCCTGTTTGCCTTGGGACTTAGGAACTAAAAGGAGCCAAAGCATTCAGCCTGCCCACTCCGGGGGCATTTGATTTCTTTTATTAGATTTTTATCTCACTTTTATTACTTTAGACGTAACTGAAGGGGGCGAACGTGCCTAATATTCCTTTCTTCTCCAATTTTGCCCAGAACAACATGCCTGTGAGGTGGGCTGGGCTGACAGAGAGGGACTGGCCCAAAGTCACCCAGCTGGTTTTCATGGCTAAGGCGGGACTAGAACTCACCGTCTCCTGGTCATTGGCTCAAAGTCACCAGTCAGCTTTTGTACCTAAGACAGGACTAGAACTCACCGTCTCCTGGTGATTGGCTCAAAGTCACCCAGCTGGCTTTCATGGCTAAGGCGTGACTAGAACTCACCATGTCCTGGTGATTGGCTCAATGTCACCCAGCTGGCTTTCATGGCTAAGGTGGGACTAGAACTCACCGTCTCCTGGTGATTGGCTCAAAGTCACCAGTCAGCTTTTGTACCTAAGACAGGACTAGAACTCACCGTCTCCTGGTGATTGGCTCAAAGTCACCCAGCTGGCTTTCATGGCTAAGGCATGACTAGAACTCACCATGTCCTGGTGACTGGCCCAATGTCACCCAGCTGGCTTTCATGGCTAAGGCGTGACTAGAACTCACCGTCTCCTGGTGATTGGCTCAAAGTCACCCAGCCGGCTTTCATGGCTAAGGCAGGGCTTCAGAAATCACGGGCGCTCCATCACTGGAGGATTTTAAGAAGAGACTAGATAGTCACCTGTCTGAGGTGGTATAGGTTCTCCTGCTTGAGCAGGGGGCTGGACTAGAAGACCTCCAAGGTCCCTTCCGGCTCTACTTCTATTCTAAAATGAGGAGGGACAACTCACAAAGTTTTGAGGACCATAACCTCAGTTGAGATACCTTTAAAAATGTAACCATCTTTTCAATGTTCCTCTCAACGCTGCTAACATCGAATGTTATTGCTTGACAAGAGATGAAGAAGTAGCTGTTTCATATGTTAAACTTGTGTATTGCTTTAAGACATTTAGTTTAAGGTTGGGGGGGGGACGAGTAGGATTGCACCTTTCAAGGCCATCTCTAACTAAGAAGAGAAGACCTTGGTGGGTCTTCTAATGGAAAGGAAACTGATTCTTTAAATTAATTGGAGAATACAATTAATGACAAAATTAGAAAGGTGGAGAATTGTGTTTTAATATACTGTACATTTGCCGGTGTATTAGGCTAATAAAGGACTTTTAAGGTAAAAAATGCCTCAGAGTCACTCGAAAAGCCCATACATCAGAAACTTGACAGTTCCATCACAATGATTGCCGAACACCCAACGCCACTCAGAAGCAGGCAGGAATCTCCCATCCTTTAACTAGGTTTGCACGACCCATTTAGCCAAAGTTTACAAGCCAGGATGCTTCTTTTCACACACGACTGCCTTGGACTCAGGATGAGATAGAAACCAGTCCAGCAAGTCACGCTAGGGGACTGACGGCCACAATTCAGCCCAAAACCTCCATTGTGAAGCGAGACATTTGTTAAATGAGCTTTGCCCCATTCTACGCCCTTCCGTGACGCAGCTGTTAAGTGAATCACTGCAGCTGTTAAGTTAGTATCACAGTTGCGAAGTGAACCTGGCTTTCCCCCCCCCCTTGACTTTGCTTGTCAGAAGGTCGCAAGAGGGGAATTACGTGAGCCCCGGGGAGACTGCGACCGTCATAAATGTGAGTCGGTTGTCTAGCCTCCGAATATAAATCACACGATCATGAGGATGCTGCAATGGTTGTAAGTGTGAAAAATGGTCATAAGACACCTTTTTCAGTGCCGTTGCAACTTCGAACGGTCGGATTAACAGGAATTCCAGAAGGCTGGACTTAAAACTGCTTGTGGGAACGTAACGATTCTAGGCTGAATCCTCTCTTGACTCCACCTACACAAAGTCCATGCTTCTCTCTCTCAATCCATTCTGTTCTTCAGCGCAGAGGTCACCAACCTTTTCATGCTGGCAGCCCGGAGGGAAAGGGAGCAGCTGTGACATTTGCGATGCGCGCGCATGCGCAGAGCCACACACAAACAGGCCCCCACACTTGCAGTGCTAGCAGTCCCATTTGTGCAGGCGCAAACGGGTCCCACAACCCGCATGGCGCTAGCAGTCCCATTTGTGGAGGTGCGCGGGGACCAGTCGCCGCCACTAGCCCCGCGCGCATATGCCAACAGGTCTGCGGGTGCTAGCGCGAGTGGGGGTGAATGCGCACGCACATGTGCGTGCATTGGCCAGCTTGTCCCACAGGCCAGTGGCCAGTAGGCCATGGCCTGATAGTGGGCCGTGGCCCATGGGTTGGGGACACCTGCTTTACCGTCACCCCTTTAAGGCAGGCCAGAGTGGGGCACCAAAGTCACGAATACGAACACTGATTCAAAAGTAATCCATTTAGTAAGGGTTGCTGGAATTGGGTGTGTCTAGTTTAATGAAGAGAAGGACCAGAGGGGACATGATAGCTGCCTTCCAATATCTGAGGGGCTTCTCCAAAAAAGAGGGACTCAAGCTATTCTCCAAAGCGCCTGAAGGCAGAATAAGAAGCAATAGATGGAAATTAATCAAGGAGAGAAGCAATCTAGAACTAAGGAGAAACTTCCTGACAGTGAGAACACTTAACCAGTGGAACAACCTGCCTCCAGAAGCTGTGGATGCTCCAACACTGGAAGTCTTTAAGAAGAGAATGGACAGCCATTTGTCTGAAATGGTATAGGGTTTCCTGCCTGAGCAGGGGGTTGGACTAGATGACCTCCAAGGTCCCTTCAAACTTTATTATTATAAAACTTTTATTCATAAAACATGAAACTCAGTCAACTGAACACTCAAATTGACCGGCACTAATGGTTGACACGCGCTGCTGCCAGCATCCTAGGTATCAACCAGGTACCTCCTTAAAATGTATGATGTTCCGAGTAGCACAGTTTCTTGTAGCTTTGCTGGAGTTATTGCAGGAAGTTGCAATTTCTTGATGTGTTTTGTAAAGTTTTTGGACATAGTTCCCAGTACCCCAATGACAATGGGTATCACTGTTACACGTTTCATTTGTTGTTGTTGTTGTTGTTGTTGTTGTTGTTGTTGTTGTTGTTGTTATTATTATTATTATTATTATTATTATTATTATTATTATTATTATTTTGGAGGATCTGGTGCTTCCACCATGCCGGAAATCTAATTGCCCCCCAAAACACTTGCGAAAAAGAAGAGATTTCCTTTGCTTCCTTAACTTTAGGGCAAATGTTTCATTAGGCCTTGCGCAACAGGCCCAATTTTTGTTCTTCCTTGGGCCTTTAATGAAAATGTTGGTCTCTGTGCCTATTTAACATTCTCTCTGCTCACACGAGCGCTCAATATTTAAACAATAAGGATTGATCCGGCGAAGAATTAAAGCATCGCTTACACCATTCTCCGGCAACGCGATCTACCCAAAATAAAGTCGTCCATCAATAGGCATGAGGCAAGGAGTGGAAGGGGTAATTGGATTGAGCAATGGAAAAAGATTCTTTCAAATCCCAAATTCAGCTTTAAAAAAAAAAGACACACACCCGCACACAAAAAAAAAATCCATACAGGTGGTCCTCGGCGTACGGCCACAGTTGAGCTCCAAGTTTCCATTGCTAAGCAAGAGTTGTTAAGCAAAGCTGCCCAACTTTACAACCTTTCTTCTTCAGTGAATCACTGCGGTGGTTCAAAGTTCCTCACCCAGTTGTCACGTGAATCTTTGTTTCTCAGAAGGTCGCAAAAAGGGATCCCACGACATTCCCTGAGACGCTGCAACTTTCCTAAGTACAAGTCAGTTGCCAAGCGTCAATCAACCCATCAAATAGAGTTGAAAGGGACCTTGGAGATCTTCTAGTCCAACAACAACAACAAAAAAAAAAAGGGTTCAGTTGTGGTCGTAGCATCTTGTGATTCCTGGCCAACCAGTGGATCTGGCAGCTGAGTCTGAGGAATCAGATGACGATGAGGAAGGGCCTGGAGTGACATCAGAGTCAGAGGAAGGCTCTGAGGAGCTCCAAGACTTACAGTCGGACGAGGAGCCCGGCCCCTCTACTTGCGCTCAGGCTGAGACACGGCTGTGCTGGGAGTCTGAGTTGGACAGGGATGAAGCACAGCTGGGACAAATCCAGGATGTACGAAAGCACCAGCAAGAGAAGCGAGTAGGACAGAGGAAGGCAATGGGGTGGCTCCAAAGGCAAAGGAGAAGGCATTAGGAAGCCACGCTTTGGCTGAATTATAAAAGGGGAAGGTGTGGGAGGTGCTGGTTGCCAAAGGCAACCATTCATGTTGAGGATCGAGGTTCTGTGGAGTGTGTTTGTTTGCCTTGGACATTGACTGAGGTCTGTGAGTATAAAAGGGGTTGTTTTTTTTCTTGCGGTTCCTGCCTGTTTCTTGGAAGACGGATTTCTCCTTGCGAGCATAACGAAGACTCACGTAGGCTGGGACAGAACACTTGTGGTTCCTGCTGTAATCTACTTTTTTGGCCAATGTTTTTTCCCAGGTTTATTTTGGAATAGCTTGAATGCTCCAACACTGGACGTTTTTGAGAAGAGACTGGACAGCCACTTGTCTGAAATGGTGTAGGTAGGATTTCCTGCCTGAGCAGGGGGTTGGACTGGAAGACCTCCAAGGTCCCTTCCAACTTTGTCATTCTGTTATTCTGTAAAAGTTCAGGAGAGAAAAACCAGGGGTGATAGGATAGCAGTGCTCCAATATCTCAGGGGCTGCCACAAAGAAGAGGAAGTCATCCTATTCTCCAAAGGGGTGCTTTACCGTCACCCCTTTAAGGCAGGCCAGAGTGGGGCACCAAAGTCACGAATACGAACACTGATTCAAAAGTAATCCATTTAGTAAGGGTTGCTGGAATTGGGTGTGTCTAGTTTAATGAAGAGAAGGACCAGAGGGGACATGATAGCTGCCTTCCAATATCTGAGGGGCTTCTCCAAAAAAGAGGGACTCAAGCTATTCTCCAAAGCGCCTGAAGGCAGAATAAGAAGCAATAGATGGAAATTAATCAAGGAGAGAAGCAATCTAGAACTAAGGAGAAACTTCCTAACAGTGAGAAGAATTAACCAGTGCAACAACCTGCCTCCAGAAGCGGTGAATGCTCCAACACTGGAAGTTTTTAAGAAGAGAATGGACTGGCCACTTGTCTGAAATGGTATAGGGTTTCCTGCCTGAGCAGGGGGTTGGACTAGATGACCTCTAAGGTCCCTTCCAACTTTGTTCTTCTATTCTACTCTAATCCTGGCCAGCTTTTCCTTCCCTCTGTGATGCTGTTTGCATCCCTCACCCATCTTTTTTTTAATATATATATATATATTATTATTATTATTTTAACATAATCACTTTGACGTTTGGTAAACAGCATGTCGTCTGGGTTTATATTTACAAACCATCAATAACAATTAGTTTCTCTCATTCCATAATCCACCCAGTAGCTTTCCTTGATATTCTCTTCTTCCAACAATATTCTCATTTATCAACCTTAAATTAGCCCACTTCTTAGCATTTTAATAGGTAACAATTGAATGCAAACAATTTTTCTAGTAATTTCTACAAGTTAACCACCGCATCGTCTTAATCACCTTATCATAGATCCTGCTTTTAAAGTTCTTCTTTGAATTTAATTCTCCCCACAATGTTCAAAAACATTTTTCCCCGTTAAGATTTTCTTAAGAGTTAATTAAGCATCCATCACCAATCTGGTTCTACACCTCCGTCCCAAAAAGCAAAGCTGGCCACTTTCCAACAGGCTGAGATTTTAGCCCACGGGTGCATCCAAGCCCTGCCAATACCCACAGTCCTCAACATACGGCCACAAAGGAACCCCAAATTTCTGTTTTTAAGCGAGATGTTTTGTTAAATGAGTTTAGCCCCATTTTATGATCTTTCTCGCCCCGGTTGTTTAAGCGCATAGCTGCGATTGAGAGATAACAGGAAAACAAGAGAGGAAAAGGGGGGGGGGGGGGGAAGAAATGCCGGATAAAGGGGAAAAGAAATAAGAAAAGGCCTGACTTCCAACACATTCACCTGGAGATTTTTAAGAAGAGACTAGACAGTCCCTTGTCTGAGATGATGTAGGTTCTCCTGCTTGAGCAAGGGGCTGGACTAGAAGACCTCCAAGGTCCCTTCCAATTCTATTCTATTCTATTCTATTCTATTCTATTCTATTCTATTCTATTCTATTCTATTCTATCCTATTCTATCCTATTCTATCCTATTCCATCCCATCCCTATTTTATTTCTATTCTATTCTTAATTCTATTCTATTATTCTATTCTATTTTCTGTTCTATTCATTTTCTCTATTCTATTCCTTATTCTATTTATTTTCTCTATTCTATTCTATTTTTCTCTATTCTATTCCTTATTCTATTCTATTTTCTCTATTCTATTCATTTTTTCTATTCTATTCATTTTCCCTATTCTATTCTATTTTTCTCTATTTTATTCCTTATTCAATTCAATTCTATTCCTTTTGGTGCATGAGAATACGGTAATAACATCCAACCGTGACTTTTTCATTTTTATACAGATTGTCCTCGACTTACGACCACAACTGAGCTTCAAATCTCTGTTGCTAAGTGAGACACTTGCTGAGAGTTTTGTCCCATTTTGTGACCTTTCCTGCCACAGTCACTGCCGTTGTTAAGTTAGTAACACAGCTGTTAAGTGAATCTGGCTTCCCCCTTGAGTTTCGTTAAAAAGGAGATCACGTGACACCCTGCAGGACGCTGCAACCGTCATAAATACGAGTCAGTTGCCAAGCATCTGGCTTTTGACCACGTGATCACGGAGATGCTGCAAAGGTCATAATTGTGAAAAACGGTCCTAAGTCATTTTTTATAAGGGCTGTTGTCATGTTGAATGGTCACTAAATGAACTGTCATAAAGCGAGGACTATCCTGTACTCATGTCGAGTGTAGCTTTTTGCATGTGGTGGAAAGTTAACTCTGCGGCTTCTTGGAAATCAGACGTGGATGTCTGTTATTTTAAAAATAGGAACATTTGCAATCGGCCCCGCGTGAGCAGTGTAAAGTTACTCCAAGCGCAACTCTGCCAACAGCATGACGAGGCCCTGTTCCTAAGACAGAGCCTGGATGAGGATGACAATAATAAAAATACTAATAATTTACTGGAAACAGCTTCATCCTAGGACAGTACCTCTAAACAACACAAAACAGGGGTCCAGAACCCAGGAGCCACAGCCGGTGCCGGTCCATGGAATACAGTAGGGCCAGGGAAGTGGTGTGTGAGCCTATGTGTGCATATGCATGAAGTGACATGAGGGGTGACATGATAGCAGTGTTCCAGTATCTCAGGGGCTGCCCCAAAGAAGAGGGAGTCAAGCTATTCTCCAAAGCGCCTGAAGGCAGGACAAGAAGCAACGGATGGAAACTGATCAAGGAGAGAAGCAACCTGGACAGCCATTTGTCTGAAATGGTATAGGGTTTCCTGCCTGAGCAGGGGGTTGGACTAGATGACCTCCAAGGTCCCTTCCATATTCTATTCTATTCCATATTTTCTCCTCTCCTCTTCTCTTCTCTTCCACTCCCTTATTCTATTCTAATTCTATTCCATATTTTGTATTCTATTCTATTCCATTCCATATTTTCTGTTCTATTCTATTATTATTCTATTTCTACTCTACTCCACTATTCTATTTCTATTCTATTCCATTTCATTACACTCCAGTATTCTATTCTACTCCACTCCCTTATTCTAATTCTATTCTATTCCATATTTTCTATTCTATTCTATTCCATATTTTCTATTCCATTCCATTCCATATCTTCTATTCTATTCTATTATTATTCTTTCTACTCTACTCCACTCCCTTATTCTATTCTATTCACTCCTTTATTCTAATTCTATTCTATATTTTTCTATTGTATTCCATATTTTCTATTCTATTCTATTATTATTCCATTTCTACTCTACTCCACTCCCTTATTCTATTTTATTCCATTCCATTCCACATTTTCTATTCTATTCTATTCCATATTCCATTCCATATTCCATATTTCATTCCATTCCATATTTTCTTTTCTAGTCGCGCTGGTGAATGATCTCTGGCGGGCTCGGGACAGGGGTCATTCCTCTGTTCTGGTCCTATTAGACCTCTCAGCGGCGTTCGATACCATCGACCATGGTATCTTGCTGCAGCGTCTCAGGGGGTTGGGAGTGGGAGGCACTGTTTTTCAGTGGTTCTCCTCCTATCTCCTGGGACGTTCGCAGTCGGTGTTGGCAGGGGGGCAGAGGTCGACCTTGAGGCCTTTTGTTTGTGGAGTTCCTCAGGGGTCGGTCCTCTCGCCTCTCCTGTTCAACATCTACATGAAACCTCTGGGTGAGATCATTCACGGCTTTGGAGTTGGGTATCATCAGTATGCTGATGATACCCAGCTTTTTATTTAAACCCCAAACCACCGGCGGTCCGGGTCTGGATGGGGAGGAACAAGCTTCGGCTCAACCCTGACAAGACTGAGTGGCTGTTCGTGCCGGCATCCCGGGAAATTCAGATTACTCCATCTCTTGCCATGGGGGGTGAGTTATTACCCCCCGTAGATAGGGCTCGCAACTTGGGGGTCCTCCTAGATTCACAGCTCTCCTTAGAAGATCATATAGGAGCTGTGACTAGGGGGGCCTTCGCCCAGGTTTGCCTAGTGCACCAGTTGCGGCCCTATCTGGACCGGGATGCCTTGCGTACAGTCACTCATGCCCTCGTGACCTCTCATTTGGACTACTGCAATGCTCTCTACATGGGGCTGCCCTTGAGGACCACTCGGAGGCTTCAACTGGTGCAGAATGCAGCCGCACGAGTGGTGTTGGGGGTCTCCCGATACTCCCATGTTACACCTCTGCTCCGCGAGCTGCATTGGCTGCCAGTTGCCCTCCGGGTGAGATTCAAGGTGCTGGTTACGACCTACAAAGCCCTACATGACATGGGTCCGGATTACCTACAGCAGCACCTGCTGCCAGCATCAACTTCCCTCCGTCCAGTGCGCTCCCACAGAGAGGGCCTCCTCAGGGTGCCTCCGATCAGAGAATGTCGATTGGTGGCCCCCAGGGGGAGAGGGTTCTCTGTGCGCGCGCCAGACCTATGGAATCGCTTGCCGGTTGAGCTCCGGATGGCCCCCGACCTTCGCTCCTTCCGGCGCGATCTAAAAACCTATTTATTTGAACAATCCAGCCTGGTCTGGTGGGTTTGGGGTTTGGGTTTTAGCATAGTTTTTAATTATTGTATTATATTGGGCATAATTATTTAATCTTTTTTAACTTTTGTATTTTGTATTTTGATATTTATTGCCCTGTACACCGCCCTGAGTCCTTCGGGAGAAGGGCGGTATAAAAATTTAATAAATAAATAAATAAATTCTATTCTATTCCATTCCATATTTTCTATTCTATTCTAATTCCATTCCATTCCATATGTTCTGTTCTGTTCAATTCCATTCCATATTTTCTATTCTATTCTATTCTATTCTGTTCTGTTCTGTTCTGTTCTGTTCTGTTCTATTCTATTCTATTCTATTCTATTCCATTCCATATGTTCTGTTCTGTTCTGTTCCATTCAATTCCATTCCATATTTTCTATTCTATTCTATTCTGTTCTGTTCTGTTCTGTTCTGTTCTGTTCTGTTCTACTCCATTCCATTCCATTCCACTCATCCACATCTGCCTATCCTGGCTCCTTCGGAAAGGCTTGATAGGTGGATCAAACTGCCAAATCCAGTCTGAACACCTGGCTGAGTGTGCAAGCGAACCATAATAATAACAAAAAAAGGTAATCCTTAACTTATGACTACAACTGAGCCCCAAATTTCTGCGGCTAAGTGAGACAACTGTGAAGTGAGCTTTGCCTCGTTTTTACAACCTTTCTTGCCACCGTTGTTAAGGGAATCACTGCAGCTGTGAAGTTAGTTAACCGGGTTGTGAAGCGAATCTGGCTTCTTCCCCCTTGACTTTGCTTGTCACGAGGCCGCAAAAGGGGAATCACACCGCCTCGGGACGCTGCGACCGTCGTAAGCACGAGTCAGTTGCCAAGCAGCCAACTAAATGTTGAGCAGGGGGATGTGGCTGCAACGGTCGTTAAGTGGGGAAAACGCTCACGAAGTCGCTTTTTTCCCCCAGCGTCGTTGCAACTCCGAACGGTTACCAAAGCGAGCGGTTGTAAATCGAGGACCACCTGTACAAGCGCTCTTCTCCTAGGACAGGGGTCAGCAACCTGAAACAATGAAAGAGCCACTCGGAACTGGTTCCCCCACAAAAGGAAAAACTGGGAGCCGCAAAAAATGTGTGCACATGTGCATACATGCGCGCATGCGCAGAACAGGGTTTGACTGAAGAGTGGAGCCAAGGCGAGATATGCACCTACCCTGCATATTTGAATTGATTGGTTGAACTTTTTTAGTCCTTTTTTTTTTTTGGACTGCACATGGCAGAGGACTGGGAGCCGCAGGAGATGCGGCTCCGGAGCCACAGGTTGCAGACCTGTGTCCTAGGAGGAAAGGCCTTCTGCACATGGGCAGAGGCCCCTCTTCCAGAACACCAGACTTTCAGAAATGCCAGCCACTCTTTGGAAAAAAAAAGACAGTACAAGAAGCCACCCACCCACACAGGTCACAAATAAGCCAAGATCGGGGGGGGGGGGAGAGGGGGGGTTTGTGTCTGTCACACACACACACACACACACACAGCAATCCTCCCAAGGATGAGTGACAAGCGCAACGTGGTTCCAGCATCATCAACGCATCCATTGCAACATTGTTACGTTACAAAGCCTTCCCTTCACACACACACACACACACACAAACACGGTTCCAGCATCCTCAACGCATCCATTGCAACATTGTTACGCTACAAAGCCTTCCCTACACACACACACACACACACACACACACACACACACACCTCCAGCCAAAATATCCGCAAAGGTGGATTTCCCTCCAAGGCGTTGCCCCCCCAACTCCCATCCTCCCCTCCCCGCGCATCTGCAAGTTGCAATCCTGGATCTCGGCGGGCGCCCGGTTGCAAAAGGCTGGGCGAGGCTTCCAGCCCGATGCAAACCCACCCCCCCAACCCCCACTGCAAAGACCACCACTCCCCAGGCACTTCCCAGCCTCGCCCCCCCTTGCAAACCCCACTTTATGACTTCTTGCAAACCCCCCCCCCTCCAGAACAGCTGCGCAACGATACGGGCGGAGGATGGCGCTGCGCGAGGGGCGCAGCTGCGCGCGCAGCTTCTCACCTGCAACACGCTCGGGCCGGGCTGGAAAGCGAGAGTCGGGCGGCGCACTGCGCCTGCGCGCGACGAGCGACGCCTCCCTCCTCCTCCCTCTCAGCCGCCGCCGCCGCCTCTTGCGAAATCTCCGAGAGGAAAAACCTCCGGCTCCGCCCTTCTTGGGCTGCGCGCTCTCTCATTGGCCGTAGTTCGCCGCCTCGCTGGAAGCTGCCGGCGAGGCGTCGCGGAGGAACTCTCAAGCCCGGCATGCCTCTCGCGCAAGGGAGGGGCGGGGGGAGGAGAAGGCGGGAAGAAGCTGGCGGTCACGCCCAGGCGCTGTTCTGATTGGCTCACTTCGGATTGCCCGAGCCAAGGATTCTCTCATTCATAAAATTTTAGAAAAGGGGAAGGGAAGGATTTGAATCCGAGTGGGCCGTTTGAAGGGATCGGGGTCGATCTTCCAAAGGAGGAAGGAGATCGCTGCGGGCAAAAATCGGAGATCTGTTTTTATGCTAAAATTAATCACTAAAATGCTCCTTGGTTTTTATTTCCTCCTTCCATGTTATTATTTCACGGTTACCGTCTCCCACCTCCATCCCTCGAGCTGGACAATTTTACAACATTACGATGAATTTAGATTACAATGTCACGTTGTTACATTATAGGATACTTCATATTATATACATACACCAGGATGCGTCATCTGTTGCAACATTACGATTTTTTATATCGTCTATAAAAATCCCAGCTCTATTCTATTCTATATTACAAGGTATTGTTATATTGCACACTATTATTTATATGTGTGGAATCATAATATTAATTAAGCTTTATATTAATATTCCAGTCTTAATGGTTGGAAGCTGACCAAAGAGAAAAGCAACCTGGAATTAAGGAGAAAGTTCCTGACTGTGAGGACTATTAACCAGTGGAACAGCTTGCCACCAGATGTTGTGGGCGCTCCATCACTGGAGATTTACCTGGGATGGTCCCTTCCAGCTCTATTCTTATTCTAATTTCTATTCTATTCTATTCTATTCTATTCTATTCTATTCTATTCTATTCTATTCTATTCTATTCTATTCTATTTCTCTCTTCATTCTTCATTCCATATTTTCTATTCTATTCCTATTCCATTCCATATTCTATTCTATTCTATTCTATTCTATTCTATTCTATTCTATTCTATTCTATTGTATTAATACACTACGTTTAGGGTTGCAATTTCGAGTCACCTTGTAGGAGAGATGGACGGCATAAAACTTTAGTAGATAAACTAATATTTGACATGCTGCAAATATTTCCCGTCTCCCCCCTTTCCCTCTCCTCCCAGGAGCATTAATACAGGATGCATTCTATAAAATGTTGATTTTTAAAGTGACCTGTCACCTCCAAGGACCTTTTCTTTACACAAGGAGGAAAAAAAATAAGCAGAATAAAAGAGTTGAAAGGGACCTCGGAGGTCATCTACTCCAACCCTCTGCTTAAGCAGGAGACTACATACTGGTTGTCCAATCTCTTCTTGAAAATTTCCAAGTTTGGAGCCCCCACAACTTCTTGAAGATAAGTGGTTCCACTGATTAATTGTTCTCACTGTCAGGAAATTTCTCCTTAGTTCTAGGTTGCTTCTCTCCTTGATCAGTTTGGATCCGTTGCTTCTTGTCCTGCCTTCGGGCGCTTTGGAGAATAGCTTGACTCCCTCTTCTTTGGGGCAGCCCCTGAGATATTGGAAGACTGCTATCATGTCACCCCTCACCCTTCTCTTCGTTAAACTAGACATACCCAATTCCAGCAACTATTCCTTGTATGTTTTAGCCTCCAGTCCCCTGATCATCTTTGTTGCTCTTCTCTGCACTCTTTCTAGAGACTCAGCATGTTTTTTTTACATCGTGGTGACCAAAACTGGATGCAGGATTCCAAGGGTGGCCTTACCAAGGCATTATAAAGATATATTAACACTTCACGTGATCTTGAAGTGATCTCTCAATGCAGCTGGAGAAAAATTTAATCAAGAAAAGCTAAGGTATAAACCTAGTATAACAGTCTATTTCTACACTATGTAAAGTTTTTTCCCCTTTTACTAAACCAGGATTTTAGGACTAGATTATTCTTAAGGGGAATTTCCTGAATGAATAATAAAAGAATTATTAATGAATAAGTAGCTGTTGTAAAGGATTATGTTGCTCTAAAAAAAAAAGAAAGGAAATTAGTGAAGTCACTTTTTAATTTATTTATTTTTTGTTCTTCTCTGTGTTAAAATCCAAGTGTGAATTACACGCCTAAAGAAAAATACCCCAGGTTTTTTTTATATATTTATATTAGCAAATACAATTTCGACACCATTAAAAGTATTTTTCTTTCTTTTTTCAGTTAGGATTTTAGTTGTTGTTTTTAAGCTAGGATTTAGGACTAAGTTACTATTCTATGCTATAAAAGTAGAATCATTCCCTTAAAGAATTTAAGGCATTTGCCCAGGTTCGCCTGGTGCGCCAGTTGCGCCCCTATCTGGACCGAGATGCCCTACGTACGTTCACTCATGCACTCGTTACCTCTTGCATAGATTACTGCAATGCTCTCTACATGGGGCTGCCCTTGAAGACCACCTGGAGGCTCCAGCTGGTGCAGAATGCGGCCGCGCGGGTAGTGATGGGAGCATCCCGCTACTCCCATATTACACCCCTCCTGCGTGAGCTTCATTGGTTACCGGTTGTCTTCCGGGCAAGATTTAAGGTGCTGGTACTTACCTTTAAAGCCCTACATGGCCTAGGCCCGGGATACTTGCAGGACCATCTGCTGCCGGGAACGAATTCCCATCGTCCAGTACGCTCACACAGAGAAGGCCTCCTCAGGGTACCGTCAGCTAGCTAGACAATGTTGGCTGGCGACCCCCAGGGGGAGGGCCTTTTCTGTGGGAGTGCCAGTCCTATGGAACCAACTCCCCCTTGAGCTGTGGATGGCCCTGGATCTCCGGTCCTTTCGCCGCGACCTCAAAACTTTCCTTTTTCATCAGGCTGACCTGGATTGACGACGGGTTTTTAAAATGTTTTAATTTTTAATTGTTTAGTTAATTTATTTTGGGGCTGTTTATTTAATTTCTTTTAACTTTCGTATTGTTCTTTTTATTGTTGTTAGCCGCCCTGAGTCCTTCGGGAGATAGGGCGGCATATAAGTCCCAAAAATAAATAAATAAATAAATAAATAAATAAAAGTAATTAAGATTTGTTCATGACTAAGTAGCAGTTACATGACCATGGAGACATCCTTGGCTTTGAAACGGAGATGAGCACCGGCCCCTAGAGTCAGAAACGACTAGCACGCATGTGTGGGGGAACCTTTACCTTTACCTTAAGTAGCGGTTGTAAAGAATTGTCCATATCCTGGTTTTCTTTCACTTCAAATTATTTGTTACTGTGTTAACATCTAAAAATGAAAGGAATTCTCTGAAAAAGGTGTCAAGAGCAAAGTCACTTTTTCTTTAATGTTGTACACCCGTGTCTTAAAATCAAGTGTGAACTGCAAGTCTCTATAACAAAACTGCAGACTTTTCATATTGACACATGTAAGTGTATTATTCCCTATTAGCAAATACTGAAAATTGATACAGCCTTCACTAGTCTTTGACTACAAAGCCCATCACCTCCATGACTTAGGGCTGGCTGTGGGTGATGGAAAATGTAATCCAAGCAAGCTTCAAAGCATACCATGGAGGAAAATGTTTAAACCAGATTCAGCGCTATGGGCAGTTACTTTTCAAGGAAAAAAAAAAACCCCAGTTAGAATTATGCTGCCAATTTGGAGAACAAATACAAGGCAGTCTGGATAATTTACCGCAAAATTTACAATATGATTATCTGAATGGGGAGGTCATGGTGGCATATATTTATTTCTCTAAGTTCATTATTTTTTTTACAGATAGGTTTTTAAGGTCCGAATGCTCTCATCTGTCACTGGAAGATTAATTCTAATGTGAAAGTTAGACACTGCGGCTTGCAATAAATATGTCGAATTTAGCTTCCCAATAGACCGGTGGGTGAGATGGGATAGGCTCAAAATTGACTGACACCAGGTCATCTGGGAAGGAAGGATTCCCCAGCAGGGATGAACTTTGGAGCCCTAATTATGTCTCTTAGAATTATAGGGCTGGAGGGGACCTCAGAGGTCATCTAGTCTAACCCTCTCTCCAAGGAAGGAGTCCTTGTACCATCCCAGACAAACGGTTGTCCAATCTTTTCTTGAAAGCTTCCAGTGTGCAGCAGCAACCGAAAAAGCTAACACAATCCTGGTTTGTATAAATAGAGGCGTAGAATCAAGATCACACAAAGTATTAGTACCGCTTTATAAAACCCTAGTAAGGCCACACTTGGAGTACTTCAGCCAATTTTGGTCACCATATCAGAAAAAAGATGTTGAGAGTTTGGAAAAAGTTCAGAGAAGAGCAACTAAGAGGATCCAAGGCCTGGAGACCAAAACATACAAAGAACAGCTGCGGGACTTGGGTTTGGCTAATCTAAAGAAAAGAAGAAATAGGGGAAACATGATAGCATTGTTCCAGCATTTGAGGGGCTGCCACAGGTCAAAGGGGGCCAGGTTGTTCACCAAAGCACCAGAAGGACGGATGAGAAACAATGGTTGGAAACTGATCAAGGAGAAACTTTCTAACAACGAGGACAATCAACCAGTGGAACAGCTTACCCCCAGAAATCGTGGGTGCTCCATCACTAGAGGTCTTTAAGATGAGACTGGACAGTCACTTGTCTGAGATGGTATAGGTTCTCCTGCTTGAGAAGGGGGTTGGACTAGAAGACCTCCAAGGTCCCTTCCAGCTCCTACTCCACTCCACCTACTCTACTCTACTCTACTCTACTCTACTCTACTCTGTTCTATTCTATTCTATTCTATTCTATTCTATTCTATTCTATTCTATTCTATTCTATTCTATTCTATTCTATTCTATTCTATTCTATTCAGCACCCACCAATTCTGGGAGGCAAGCCATTCCACTGATTAATTGTTCTCATTATCAGAAAATTCCTCCTTGTTTCCAGAGTGGATCTCCCTCTGATGAGTTGCCATCCATTGCTTCTTGTCCTGCCTTTGGTTCCTTTGGAGAACAGGTCAATCCCCTTTTCAGTCCCTGAAGTGTAGAAGACTGCTACCGTGTCATCCCTAAATCTTTCTCTTCATTAGGCTAGACATTCCCAATTCCGGCAACTGTTCACCATATGCTTTAACTTTCAGAGCTTTTATCATATTTGTTGCTCTTCTCTGAACTTTCTGGATTCTCCACATCTTTTTTTGGATTGTAGTTAAGGTTAAGGAGGAAGTAGAACTCACCATCGCCTGGTGTTTGGCCCAAAGTCATCCAACCATCTTTCATGGTTAAGGAAGAACTAGAACTCACCATCGCCTGGTGTTTGGCCCAAAGTCATCCAACCTTCTTTCATGGTTAAGGAAGAACTAGAACTCTCCATCGCCTGGTGATTTACCCAAAGTCATCCAACCACCTTTCATGGTTAAGAAGGAAGTAGAACTCACCATCGGCTGGTGTTTGGCCCAAAGTCATCCAACCATCTTTCATGGTTAAGGAAGAACTAGAACTCACCATCGCCTGGTGATTGACCCAAAGTCATCCAACCACCTTTCATGGTTAAGGAGGAAGTAGAACTCACCATCGCCTGGTGTTTGGCCCAAAGTCATCCAACCATCTTTCATGGTTAAGGAAGAACTAGAACTCACCAACGCCTGGTGTTTGGCCCAAAGTCATCCACCCTTCTTTCATGGTTAAGGAAGAACTAGAACTCTCCATCACCTGGTGATTTACCCAAAGTCATCCAACCACCTTTCATGGTTAAGAAGGAAGTAGAACTCACCATCGTCTGGTGTTTGGCCCAAAGTCATCCAACCATCTTTCATGGTTAAGGAAGTACTAGAACTCACCATCACCTGGTGATTGACCCAAAGTCATCCAACCACCTTTCATGGTTAAGGAGGAAGTAGAACACCATCGGCTGGTGTTTGGCCCAAAGTCATCCAACCACCTTTCATGGTTAAGGAGGAAGTAGAACTCACCATCGCCTGGTGTTTGGCCCAAAGTCATCCAACCATCTTTCATGGTTAAGGAAGAACTAGAACTCACCATCGCCTGGTGATTGGCCCAAAGTCAGCCAACCACCTTTCATGGTTAAGGAGGAAGTAGAACTCACCATCGCCTGGTTTTTGGCCCAAAGTCAGCCAACCTGCTTTCATGGTTTAAGGCAGGACTAGAACACACCATCTCCTGCTTCTCAGCCTCGTGCTTTAACCACTAGGCTAAACTAGCTCTCTTCTTCTCTTCTGCTTTTTATTAGTTTGTGTTAGTTTTTATGTCTTTTGCAAAACTTCCATAAAATCTGTTTTGATATTATAAAGCTATATCGAGATGACAGCTTTGGAAGGGTTTTTTCTCCCCGCTCCCCCACCTTCCTATATGTATCAAGCTTTGATACCTGTTCTCTTTGCATATCGTAAATCTTCCTGGCCCAAGATGATTAAACTCAAACAGCTGCACCATAATGACAGAAAAAATAAAGAGCGGAGAAAACAATGGGCAGCGGGCTCCAGACTTAATGCTACCAATTACAAGAATCCACCGGCCCTGTAAAAAAAAAAAATGTTATTATTACATTTAAAATGGCTACCACCGATAGCTCTGCCCCATAAATTCCATAATGCAATTAATTCTTTATCTTTTCTAATCTGCTTAGAGAGATGATTAAAGTTTCCCTGCTACCACATAAAAAGCCAATCATCCCGTTTATTAAAATATCTGTAGGATAGTTACAAATGATGCACCTTACTTCACTCTTAATTGCTGCCTGCATATATTTGCCAGGTGTTATGTATTAGGTGGGGGGGGTGTAGGAAAGAGAGGAAGAGAAAAACAACCAAGGATTTTAATTGTATCATTATCTTCAATTTGCAGAAGATAATTTAGCTTCTCGCAGGAGCTCGGATGCCTGTGTTTTTTCTTTCTTTCTTTCTTTCTTTCTTTCTTTGAGGAAACCAAAATAAAATAAAACCTCGTATGCAGCCACCAGCCCTTAAAAAGATTATAATGCTTTCTTGGAAATAGGTAGCACCGGTTTTTAAGGCTGAAATTTGCATATTTACCAAGTGCAGCCATTGGTTTTGGGATAAACAGCGTTATGCAAAGTGGGGCAGAAGAAGAGAATCATAAATAGTCCGATAAATTAAAGCAGTGTTTTTCAACCTTTTTTGGGCAAAGGCACACTTGTTTCATGAAAAAATTCACGAGGCACTCCACCATTAGAAAATGTTAAAAAATTTAACTCTCTGCCTATATTGACTATATATAAAGTAATTCTCTTGAATAGGAATCAAATAAACACAAAGAAAGTATTTTATAATTACTTTATTATGAAATAGTAAGTAAACAGAAATATGAAAAATTATAAAATACTTTATTCAGTGCGCAACCTGGGCCTGTTTGGCTGAACACAAAGCTGATATTCTGGCTGGAATCGAAGAAAGACACACTCAGCACTCTTCTGCGCATGTCTCCATCCAGATCCATCAGTCAGCGCTCTTCTGCTCTTCTGCTCATGTTTCCTCCAAATCCAGATCCATTGGCGACGTCTTCTTCTCTCCGCTGCTGCGCACACTGTGCTTGGGCGGGAAGGAAGTCGGAAGATGATGTCCTACTGTGATAGGTCCAGGCTGGAGTCTGGACCAATCACAGCCCGGACATCAGAAAAGTGGAGGGTGTCCCCCTGAGGAGCGCCAATTGGCGCCCCTGCTGGCCGAGGGCGGAGTCAAAACCCCACCCCACCCATACCCAGGACACAGTCCGGCGCCCGCCTAGTGGGCGAAAATGTGACATTTTTTTTTTAAAAAAATCAGTTTTTCCCACGGCACACCAGGCAACATCTCGCGGCACACTAGTGTGCCGTGGAACAGTGGTTGAAAAACACTGAATTAAAGGCTAAGAAAAAGAAATAGAAATACTGTTAATTTGGGGTTTGCACCAAGACCGTTCTGTATACATTTCCAGCTCTCAATTAGCTTTGCAAACCACTGGGCTTTCAGAGCTGAAATATGATTCCATATATAAAATATGCATGTGTGTATGTCTGAGTGTGTGTATATGTATGGAATCAGCACTCTAATTAACACTTGTTAATTAACTTGCTCTTTTCCAGGTTGTCTTCAGAATATCCCCAAGTCTTTGCTCTACTCTGTGTGTGAGTGTGTGTGTGTGTGTCAATTTCATCAATAATTCCAAGCAGGTGAAATTGACATTTTCTGTCAATTCCACTGACAAGGGTGCTTAAAATGGGAGTGAATGGGAATTAAGGAGAAACTTCCTGACAGTGAGCACAATTAACCAATGGAACAGTCGTTGCCTTCAGAGGTCGTGCTTGCTCCATCACTGGAAGCTTTTAGGAAGAGACTGGACAGCTACTTGTCTGAAATGGCACATACTGGGTCTCCTGCTTGAGCAGGGGGTTGGACTGGAAGACCTCCAAGGTCCCCTTTCACCTCCGTTCAGATTGATTGAACTAAGACCATGGAGAATTCCTAGCGGGGGTTGAAGACCGGGTGGAATGAATAAATCTGATTTTAATATCTTATTTTAAGTTATGTCAGAAAAGCCTCAATACCACTGGAGTCTTTTGCAGCCAGTTCCCTATATTCCTCAGTCAGGAAGGATCCTGCAACTGCGTTCTATTCCTGCCATCAGTGTGAAGCCAGCTGGACCACATAATAATAATAATAATAATAATAATAATAATAATAATAATAATAATAATAATAATAATAATAATAATAATAATAATGATGATGATGATGATGATGATGATGATGATGATGAAGAAGAAGAAGAAGAAGAAGAAGAAGAAGAAGAAGAAGAAGAAGAAGAAGAAGAAGAAGAAGAAGAAGAAGAAGAAGAAGTAGTTGGAATGCAACTTGGAGGTCATCTAGTCCAACCCCCTGCTCAGGCAGGAAACCCTATACCATTTCAGACAAATGGCTGTCCAGTCTCTTCTTAAAAACTTCCAGTGTTGGAGCATTCACCACTTCTGGAGGCAGGTTGTTCCACTGGTTAATTGTTCTAACTGTCAGGAAGTTTCTCCTTAGTTCTAGGTTGCTTCTCTCCTTGACTAGTTTCCATCTGTGGCTTCTTGTCCTGCTTTCAGGTGCTTTGGAGAATAGCTTGACTCCCTCTTCTTTGTGGCGGCCCCTGGGATATTGGAAGACTGCTATCATGTCCCCCCTCGTCCTTCTCTTCATTAAACTAGACATTCCCAATTCCAGCAACCGTTCTTTATACGTTTTAGCCTCCAGCCGCCTAATCATCTTTGTTGCTCTTTGCTTTAACCCAGAGAGAGCACAGCTGGTTGAGCCATCTCCCCTTGGACAAAAGGCTATTTTCCAGTCAAATACATCCCATAATGAACCGTTCAGGCGCAAACAACCGAGGAAGGCAAGGAAGGAATTGCTCTCTAAATGCTCCTACAGTCCTCAACGTACAGCCACAACTGAGGCCCAAATTGATCTCGCCCAGCGAGCGAGGCAGCTATTGAGTTTTTGTCCCCTTTTACGTCCCTTCTCTTCCCCCCCCCCCGTTCTTAAGTGAATCGCTCCAATTTTTAATGTTAGTCACATGGTTGTTGACTTTGCTTGTCAGAAGCTTGCCAAGAGGGGAATCACCGGATCCCCGGACGCTGCGACGGTCAGAAATACAGATCGGAAGAGTGGGGAAAGTCACTATCCTGACGAAAATGCTGCCTTTTATAAGAAAGTGCCAGAAGAAGAGCTATTTTGGTAACGGTCCCAGCACAACGGAACCCCCCGCCCCAAAGATTTCTAGAAAAACGTGGGCTTCGGAGTTGAAGTCTAGTTGTGATGTTGGCCGACACCTCTGTATTTGTTCTGTGAATGGTTTGTTTGTTTATTTGTGAGGAAGGAAGGAAGGGAGGAAGAGAGGAAGGGAGGAAGGAAGGAAGGGAGGAAGGGAGGAAGGGAGGAAGGAAGGAAGGAAGGAAGGAAGGAAGGAAGGAAGGAAGGAAGGAAGGAAGGAAGGAAGGAAGGAAGGAAATATGTGAAGGAGGAAGGGAGGTAAGGAAGGAAGTATGAGGGAGGAAGGAAAGAAATATGTGAGGGAGGGAGGAAGGAAGTAAGGGAGGAAATGAGGGAGGGAGGGAGGAAGGAAAGAAATTTGTGAGGGAGGAAGGAAGGAAGGAAATCAATATTTTGGGAGATCAAGCCAGTTCAGTGCTGCTTGATCAGCACATTACTCTTGAACCATAACAGACTAATAGAGTTGGAATGGAACTTGGAGGTCATCTAGTCCAACCCCCTGCTCAGGCAGGAAACTATACCATTTCAGACAAATGGCCTTCCAGTCTTTTCTTAAAAACTTCCAGTGTTGGAGCATTCACCGCTTCTGGAGGCAGGTTGTTCCACTGGTTAATTATTCTGACTGTCCGGAAACTTCTCTTTAGTTCTAGGTTGCTTCTCTCCTTGGTTAGTTTCCATCTGTTGCTTCTTGTCCTGCCTTCCCCTAAATAGAACTAATTCTCCAGGGACATAATAAACCTGAAAGAACATCGGCCAAAAAATAGATTACAGCAGGAACTACAAGAGGGAAAAATGTCAAAATGACAGCTGCCATTTTAGGTAAAATATTCAAAGAAAGGTTCCTAACCAGATCTAAGAGTAACAGAACAACATAGTTGGAAGGGACCTTGGAGGTCTTCTAGTCTAACCTCCTGCTCAAAGCAGAGACCCTAGACCATGTCAGACAAATGGCTGCCCAAGCTCTTCTTGAAAATGTTAGTAGAGCAGAATAACAAAACTGGAAGGGACCTTGGAGGTCTTCTAGACCAATCCCTGCTCAAGTAGGACATCCTATAGCAGGGGTAGGCAACCTTGGCTCTTTTATGACTCGTGGACTTCAACTCCCAGAATTCCTGAGCCAGCAGGGGGGAACTATGGCCCCTTGACGACTTGCGGACTTCAACTCCCAGAATTCCTCAGCCAGCATGGGGGAACTATGGCCCCTTCATGACTCGTGGACTTCAACTCCCAGAATTCCTCAGCCAGCAGGGGGGAACTATGGCCCCTTCATGGCTCGTGGACTTCAACTCCCAGAATTCCTCAGCCAGCATGGGAGAACTATGACCCCTTCATGACTCGTGGACTTCAACTCCCAGAATTCCTCAGCCAGCATGGGGGAACTATGGCCCCTTCATGGCTCATGGACTTCAACTCCCAGAATTCCTGAGCCACATTGGCTCAGCTTAGAAACCTCTCCCTTTCCCCTCAGCGTGGCTGCCTCAGGAATTATGGGAGTTGAAGTCCACGAGTCATAAAAGAGCCAAGGTTGCCTACCCCTGCCCTATAGTATCGATGTCAGACCAATGGCTGTCCAGTCTCTCTTTAAAAATTTCCAGTATTGGAGCATCCACAACTTCTGGAGGCAAGTAGTTCCACTGGTTAATTGTCCTCACTGTCAGGAAATTTCTCCTTAATGCCTGGTTGCTTCTCACCTTGATCAGTTTCCATCCGTTGCTTCTTTTCCTGCCTTCAGGCGCTTTGGAGAATAGCTTGACCTCCTCCTCCCTCGGATGTTGGAAGACTGCTGTTCCCCCCCCCCACTAGTTTAGACATAGCCAATTTCCGCAACCACAGTTTGTATGTTTTAACTTCTAGCTTGAGAGGGTGGGAAGAAGCTTCTGCAACTGCTGGGCAGAAGCTGTGTTGCAAGACCCCATCCCTCATGATTCTCCAGCTATTCTAACACCGTGGAGATTAGTAGCCATCTAAATTCATGGGCATCCCCTCGTCTGATGGTTGCGAAATCCACCCTGTTAATTAAACATTGGGGGAAATGAGTTCCTGTTATTCGACTTGGAATTTCTCTCATTTCATCTTGAGGGGACGTCGACCCCGCTGTTTCTAAAAAACGATGTGAGAAAACGAGAGAAATGCCTTGCTATTATTTACACGTTGCACTCCCCGAGTTTCTGTCTGCCTCCACCACCGGGTCTGCTAGAGACCTGGAGATGACCTTGCAGAAACTGCAGGGTGGCAATTAGCAAAATACTATTTGATCCAAGATGGGAAGAAAAAGTGAGAAAGAAATGCGAGTTCTGCCTTTAACCCTTTGGTGTACGACGAGTAGAGAAGAAGAAAAACAACGCTCCAGTGCTTGAGGCACAGTCACAGAGGGAATTGATTTCATCTCCAAAGCACTAAAGGCCAGGACAAAAAGTCATGGCTGGAAGCTTGCGGAGGAGAGATCAGATCTAGAGGCTTCTGACAGTGAGAACAATTAATCCATGGAACTACTTGCCTCCAGAAGTTCTGGGTGTTTCACTGTGGGAGGTTTTTAAGAGGATACACTGGACAGCCACTTGTCTCAAATGGCATAAGCTGCTTGAGCAGAGGGTTGGACTAGAGGACCTCCAAGGGCCCTTAAAGCTCTATTCCGATTGATTGATTGATTGATTGATTGAACTAATCAAGGAGAGAAGCAACCTGGAATTAAGCAGGAACTTTCTAACAGTGAGGACCATCAACCAGTGGAACAGCTCGCCTTCGGAAATCGTGGCCGCTCCATCACTGGAGGTTTTTAAGACGAGACTGGACAGCCACTTGTCTCAAATGGTATAGGGTTTCCTGCTTGGGCACGGGGTTGGACTAGATGGCCTCCCAGGGCCCTTCCAGCTCTATTCTGATTGAACTCCTTTGCCTAATCTCCAGCATTATTTTCCATGCATGCAGTCCAGAATTGTCCCTAGTATTCTTGTTGCAAGCTAACCTTTGATATGATGCTTCTCCATTGCTTCTTCTGAAGAAACCCATGTATTATGTGTGTGTGTGTGTGTGTGTGTGTGTATGTGGATTAGGCAAAGGAGTTCAATCATAATAGAGCTGGAAGGGACCTTGGAGGTCGTCTAGCCCAAGGGCCGGCAACGCAAAACAGTGAAAGAGCCACTCGGAACCGGTTCCCTCAGAAAAGAAAAAACTGGGAGCCGCAAAGAAGGGTGTGCATGCACGCGCATGCATGCGCATGCACGCGCATGCGCAAAACAACAGGCTCCAACTCTTCCCCCCAGGAAACAAGAGGTTCGCGGACCGGTTTTCACGCCGCCTTCCAGCTGCTGCCACTACTGCTGCAAACTGGAAAGGGCGATTCGTAGCTTCGGAAGCCCCCTAAGCAGGAAAGCGTGTCCCGATGAAGCCTTTTCCTACCAGGCTTTGCTGCAAAACCCCACATCGTCCAGGGCCCCCGTGATCGCCCAGAAGTGACCCAACAAACAGTTAGCACACCTTTCTCAGCCGGCAAAACGCCACAAGCGCAGCAAACGCCCTCTCCGAAGGGAACCGGGAACCCTTCCGCTCCCTAAACCCAACGATTGGCGAATGGCGTCGGCTGGTCTTTTTGCTCCTTTCCCTCCCTCCCTCCCTCTGCCGCCTGCCATTCCCACGTCACCTTTACTCCTCACCTTTACCTTTGCTAAGCCTGCCCGTGACGAGTTTGAAGAGGGTGCGGGCAAATTTCACGAGGCCGTGCTTGCACCACTTCCCACACCTGCTCATGGCTCCCAAGGAGGAAGGGCCCGGCTTCTCTTCTGCTAGCTAGCCCGAAAAGTCCTCGCCAACTTCGAGAGCACAAAACTCCCAACTGAAGCCGGGTGGGGGGAAAGGGAGGTGGCCCTTTCGCTGCCGCTTCCCCGGACACCGGGCTTCCTGTGCGAAGCTTGCAGCCTTGGGAGGCACCTGCGCAGCAGCGGCGATGAGCCTCCCTGGCACTGGGCGCTGGCGCCGTTTTCAGCCGGGGCGCCACCAGAGCCGCCCGAGTGCCCTGCCCCTCCCCCCAGGGCCTCCAAACCGCTGCCACCGGTTTGGAGATCATGTTTGACGAAGGCGGAAACTCAGCAAACAGGACGGTTGAGGTTTGGAGAGCTGCGCGTGCAGCTCTCCAAACCGCCGCCGCTCGTTTGGAGATCTGCTGCCACCGTCAAACATGGACGAAGCCGGAAGCTCTGCAAACGGGACGGTGGCTGTTTGGAGAGCTACGCAAGTCTCCAAACCTCCGGTGCCCCGTTTGGAGAGTTGCTGCCTTCGTCCGCATTTGAAAGAAACATGGAAGGGAGCAGCTCTCCAAACGGGGCGCCGGAGGTTTGGAGCTCCTCCGCCCATTTGGAGATCTGCCGGCTTCGTCCATGTTTGAGGAAGCCAGCAGCCCTGCAAAAGGGGAGGAGGAGGTTTGGAGAGCTGTGCGCGCAACTCTCCAAACCGCTGCCGGCCGTCTGGAGATCTGCTGGCTTCCTCAAAGATGGACGAAGCTGGCAGCCTTGGAAACGGGGTGGAGGAGCTTTGGAGAGCTGCGCGCGCAGCTCTCCAAACCGCCGTTGCCCCGTTTGGAGAGCTGCTGCCTTCGTTTGCATTTCTTTTGGCCCCGAAAGGCATCAGCTCTCCAAACCTCCACCGCCCCATTCTCTCAATGGGACTTTTTTGCAGAATGGCAGAGGAGGCCTGGGAGCCGCATGAGACAGCTTAAAGAGCCGCATGCGGCTCCGGAGCCGCGGGTTGCTGACCCGTGGTCTAGCCCAACCCCCTGCTCAAGCAGGAGACCCTATGCCATTTCTAGACTAGACTAGACTAGACTAGACTGGACTGGACTGGACTGGACTGGACTGGACTAGAATAGAATAGAATAGAATATTATAGAATAGAATAGAATAGAATAGAATAGAATAGAATAGAATAGAATAGAATAGAATAGAATAGAATAGAATAGAATAGAATAGAATAGAAAATATGGAATGGAATGGAATGGAATGGAATGGAATGGAATGGAATGGAATAGAATAGAATAGAATAGAATAGAATAGAATAGAATAGAATAGAATAGAATAGAATAGAATAGAAAATATGGAATGGAATGGAATGGAATGGAATGGAATGGAATGGAATGGAATAGAATAGAATAGAATAGAATAGAATAGAATGGAATAGAATGGAATAGAATAGAATAGAATAGAATAGAATAGAATAGAATAGAATAGAGCTGGAAGGGACCTTGGAGGTCTTCTAGTCCAGCCCCCTGCTCAAGCAGGAGAACCTACACCAACTCAGATAGGTGATTGTCCAGTCTCTTCTTAAAAACCTCCAGTTTTATACATAGATATACTGTAGATATAGATATAGATATAGATATAGATATATAGATATAGATACAGATACAGATACAGGTACAGATATAGACAGATATATATATAGAGAGAGATAGAAATAGATAGATAGATAGATTAGATAGATAGATAGATAGATAGATAGATAGATAGATAGATATAGATTAGAGATAGAGATAGATAGATAGATAGATAGATAGATAGATAGATAGATAGATATAGAAATAGAGATATAGATAGATATACTGTAGATATAGATATTGATATAGATATCGATATAGAGAAAGAGAAAGATACACAGAGACAGAGACACAGACACACACACACACACACACACACAGACACACACACGTATATAATCTACTCTGACCTCACATTTTAACTGACCTTCCATCAGGATGGCAAAATCAGGTGCTGCTCATGACTCACAGTTCAAATCCAGTGTGTGGGTTGAAAGTTAACACCCAATTCTTTGTACCTCCTTTACGCTGAACCTCTGTGAAATCCATTATTCTATTGTGGAAAGGTCTTATTAGAGCTCTCTGTAAACTTTAAAGGTCTTTGCCTCATTATGATTATTGTCATCAACAACAACCACCTTAAAAAGTTTGGTATAATCAGTGAATTTGGCCAAACTTGCTGCTCACTCTTAACTCCAGATTGTCTATGAGCCTATGAAGAGATATGTATTATGCCCTAAGATTAACCAAAGACACACGTCTCTCTAGGCTGAAAATTAACCCATGAGTGAATGGAATACAGGAAGCCTTCAGGAGGAAAAATGAACTTTGTCACAGGTCAGTGAACATGAAAAAGATTCTAGGAAGAAAACTAATAATTATTGTGTTGGAAAACAACAGGAAAAAAAATGTTATCAGAGCTGAAGAAGCTTCTTGGATGAGAAGCGAAAGGTCTTCAAAGAAAAACAAGAAAGTCCAGTTGCCTCCTGAAATAACATCTTTGGGATAACTGTTATTCTGAGGTTACCACATTAGTACAATTCAGAGCTCAGAAGGGTCATACAGGTATCAGAACCGTAAATTCACTATCTGCTTCTTAAATAGGCAGATTTCTGCAAAGTGATCTCAAGAACTAGAAAGGATGCACGCAAAGACCAAGCAAAACAATAAAGGGTTTGGAGGCTAAATTGTACGATAAATGATTGAAAGAACTTGATATGTCTAGTCTAACAAAGAGAAGGAGTAGGAGTGGCCCAATGGCAGTCTTTATAATTTTTTATTATTGTTAAATTTATTTACCATCCATCTCATTTTGAAGTCTTCCAATATCTCAGGGGTTGGCACAAAGAAGGGGGAGTCAAGCTATTCTCCAAAGCACCTGAAAGCAGGACAAGAAGCAACGGATGGAAACCAATCAAGGAGAGAAGCAACCTAGAACTAAGAAGATATTTCCTGACAGTGAGGACAATTAACCAGTGGAACAACCTGCCTCCAGAAGCGGTGAATGCTCCAACACTGGAAGTTTTTAAGAAGAGACTGGACAGCCATTTGACCAAGGTAATATAAGGATGGTATAAGGTCTCCTGTCTCAAGCAAGCAGTTGGAACCTCCAGAGTCCACCCCTAGGATTCCATGGTCTATGAAGTGTTTTAAAAAGATACCACTGGGGATCAGCATGTCCAAAAAAAAAAAAGTCATGCTGAAAGGTTAAAAACTCTATACCCCCTATTTATGAAATTGCACATTAAAAAATAAAAGACAGAGCTTTGATTACATGGTGGAAGGTTCCATATGGGTTTTTTAAAAGAGAGAGGGGGGAAAGAAAGAAAGAAAGAAAGAAAGAAAGAAAGAAAGAAAGAAAGAAAGAAAGAAAGAAAGAAAGAAAGAAAGAAAGAGAAAGAAAGAAAGAAAGAAAGAAAGAAAGAAAGAAAGAAAGAAAGAAAGAAAGAAAGAAAGAAAGAAAGAAAGAAAGAAAGAAAGAAAGAAAGAAAGAAAGAAAGAGGCATCAAGAGAGATTGGGGGTGGGGTGTCCCCAAACCTTGCACAGAAATTGAAATATCAGATTAAAAAAAATGTCAAGATAATAGACACAGTGAAAGATTATTGACCAAAGACTATTTCACCATTTGGGAAGGAAAAATGGTCTTCTCTTAGGTTAAGTACCCAGCAAGTTTATCTGTCAGACATGAGATATGAACATTGATGTAAATATTCAATTAGGACACGATAAAAGGCCAACGCAGCCTCAAAGACCCTTCAGGCCTTTGAAATGGGCAGCTGACTCCATTCTTCTTCACATTAGCCTTCCGTCCAATGTGGAATCGTTTGAGTAAAAAGAGAGAAATGCATTTTTGAGGGACACTGGGAGGTTGGGAGAAAGGTTTAACAATAAAGACCATAAGGTGACTTTTTTTTTATTAAAAAGTTTTATAAAAGTTACAATATAATCCCCAAAACCCACCCACCCAAAACCACCCCCACTTTCCAGAGCTGAATACAGGGTTACAAATATAATAATCATAATCTAACTAACATTAACCAACTCTATAGATAACCAAGTTCATAATGCGCTTTAACTCCCCTTTAACATAAATACAAACAAAATAAAAGTAGACATAATAATAATACACCCTAAAAAACTGAATGCTAAGAAAATCCATCACAAATCCGCTTACGCAGCTTAACTAAAACCCAGAGAGAGAGAGATGCGTTTGCGATGCAAAGCTATCATTTACACTCTATTTATTTTCACCCTCGCTTTCCTTTATTATTACTTTTTTGAAAGGTTTTTTTTAAAAAAAAATCCACCACAACCCTTGTTTTTCCTTTTTTTTTATTTTTTAAATTCCATGCCTGCTGAGTTTGACGCGTTCATTTGGTGGAGGGATTTCATCAAAGGCTGGATGAGAATCCCTTGATATCGAATTTGTTAGTTCTTATAGGTCTAGGGATAAGGTGGGGTCGGGATTAGGGTTGGGGTTAGGGTTAGGAATATCATAAGGGGTTGTCTCTCTGCCCCTCTCTAGTGGACCTCTTAAAAAAGAAAAGAAATCCGCAAAGAAATATTTGATTGCTGTGTTGCCATTGGGTTTGAAAAACAACAACAACAGAGAAAGGGGCCTTTGAGTGGAAAGAAAATTTTCTGGGATGAAATGTTGAGCAAAGCACTGAAAAGAAAAGGAAAAAAAAACATTGGCAATGGTTGCAGGAATTGGGTATGTCTAGTTTAATGAAAGGGACGCGGTGGCTCAGTGGGTTAGGACGCTGAGCTTGTTGATCAGAAGGTTGGCAGTTTGGCGGGTCGAATCCCGAGTGCCGCGTAACAGAGTGAGCGTCTGTTACTCGTCCCAGCTTCTGCCAACCTAGCAGTTTGAAAGCACATAAAAATGCAAGTAGAAAAATAGGGACCACTCCGGTGGGAAGGTAACAGCGTTCCGTGCGCCTTTGGCGTCTAGTCATGCCGGCCACATGACCACGGAGACGTCCTCGGACAAGCGCTGGCTCTTCGGCTTTGAAACGGAGATGAGCACCGGCCCCTAGAGTCGGAAACGACTAGCACGCATGTGCGGGGGAACCTTTACCTTTACCTTAGTTTAATGAAGAGAAGGACAAGGGGTGACATGATAGCAGTCTTCCAGTGTCTCAGGGGCTGCGCCAAAGAAGAGGGAGTCAAGCTATTCTCCAAAGCACCTGAAGGCAGGACAAGAAGCAACGGGTGGAAACTCATCCAGGAGAGAAGCAACCTGGAATTAAAGAGAAATTTCCTGACAGTGAGAACAATTACCCAATGGAACAAGTTGTCTCCAGAAGTTGTGGGTGCTCCAACACTGGAGGCATTCAAGAAGAGATTGGACGACCATTTATCTGAAATGGTATAGTGTCTCCTGCTGGATCAAGGGGTTGGACTAGAAGACCTCCAAGGTCCCTTCCAACTCTGTTATTCCGATAGCAGTCTTGCAGTATCTAAAGGGATCCATCTCATTTTGAAGTCATCCAATATTTGAGATGCTGTCACAGAGAAGAAGGCGGGGGGGGGGGGGGGTCAACTTATTCTCCAAAGCACCCGAAGGCAGAACAAGAAGCAATGGATGGAAACTAATCAAGGAGAGAAGCAACCTAGAACTAAGGGGAAGTTTCCCGAGAATTGTAAAACAATTTGCCTCCAGAAGTTGTGTGAATGCTACGACACTGGAGGTTTTCAAGAAGACATTGGACGACCATTTGTCTGAAATGTTAATAGGGTTTCCTGCCTGAGCAGGGGTTTGGACTAGAAGACCTACAAGGTCCCTTCCAAGGTCTGTTATTCTGTTAAGATGCGCTTAAACCAAACCAGCTTTGGAAGAGAAGTCTTTTTATTCTGTGTTTCTCTTCTGACTTTGCCTGGCTATTTTAAGCAATGACTAACCCAGGTTAACACACACCGGAAATTCCGCTCAGTGTGCATAGTTAAATGCCACTGTGCAAATGGCTGACGGACAGCAAAACAGAGAGGCAAGAGGGATGAAGGCAAAAGAAGGCTGACTAGATCAATCGGCTGAAAACGTATCGCCTTTAAGAGTTATTAATGAATTGTCTGGCGATTAGGCTGAAGCTGATAAGGAGATGTAAAATAAATGGGCAGAGGTGGGCTTTCAGAGGGCGCAAATCGACCAACAGCACAATTCCACGGAAATATCTTGGTTGCAGTCCCAAAGGTGCTTTTTTCATGAGGCAAATGGACTTTCTTATCTTTTCTTTGAAGACGTTTCCTGTCATGCCTCCATCGGAGCCTGAATCTGCGGAGGAAAATGAGCTGGAACGGGACCCTATGGAGGTCGAAGGAGAGGTCTCTGTGGCTTCAGAGGAACGTGGAGAAGAGCAGGCCAAGGCAGGCCAGGGCCCTTCAGGATTGGGACAGGAGGAACAGGAGAGGCAGAGTTCAGGCGATGAGCAAGGGCCACCCCCCACCTCATCCTCAAGCATGGAGAGTGGAGAGAAGGAGGGAACAAGGCAGGCAGGCTCAACTACTTGGGAGGAGAGCGTCCCGCCCCTCTCCACAAGGCACACCTGGAGACTGAGACTTAAGGAGACGCTGTGGGGAGAGGCATTTGTCGGGAACAAACGCTGATTCCTTGGAGTGTTGTGTGTGTGGTTGCTGATCTCTTGTTCTGTGACTTCTGCTTGGAAACCCGGAAACTCTGACCATTGGACTGACTGACCACATTGCTTGGAGGTTCAAAGACCTCAGACTGCATTTTGGCTTCCCTTCTGAAACTGCTCAGGTGAGCCTGTATTCCCACAGACTCCTTAGGTTTATGATGTGTGTGTCATTCCTTGTTATCTCCGTGGCCTTGAGTAAATTCCCCTCCTAATCAGACTGTATGTGAAACTACTTGCAGCCAGAGGTGGCTGAAGGGGTGTGTGCATGTCTTCCTTTGTTTGGAGGCTCGCCAGAAACATGGGAGCATTTGGGGAAAATTTGGAGCAATTTAAAGGGCAGTTTGAATTGCCAGCTGACTGCATTGCCTCTGTGCTGTGCCCTGGGCCATCACATTTCGCTTTTCACCCAAGAAGCTTCTTCAGCTTTGACTGGATGGTGGAGAACGGAAGGTTTTATACTCCTTGAAGACAGCTGGTCATTTGCATCCTTTTATAGAGTCATCGAGGCCACCTGGAGGTTTATCTGTGTCCTTGGGTCACCTGATTTGTGCAAATGGGTGTGGAGCCTTCTTGAAACTGCTGAAAGGACCGTGTTGTAGACTGGAGTGACCTTTTTATTTCGTATGGAGATAGTCCTTACTTACAACCAAAATTATGCCCACAATTTCTGGTGCTAAGTGAGTCCTTTGTTAAGAGAGTTTGGCCCCATTTCACGACCTTTCTTGCCATCGTCCCTAAGTGAATCACTGTAGCTTTTAAGTTAGTAACATGGTTGTTAAGTGAATCTGGCTTCCCCCGTTGACTTGCCTTGTCAGAAGGACCCAGATTGTTGGGGGCAATTAAGCTGACTTTGTAATAATGCCGCTTGGGTGTGTGTGTGAAAGCCCTAATAAGCAGGCATATACATAGAATGAAGGCTACTGCTAAGCTTGTAAGCCGCCCTGAGTCTTCGGAGAAGGGCGGGATATAAATGGAATTTTAAAAAAAAATGTCGCAAAAGGGGGGTCACACAGGAGCCTGGGACACTGCGACTATCATAAAGAGGTGTCAGTTGCCAAGCATCTGAATTTTGATCACGGGACTGTGGGGACGCTGCAAAGGGTCGTAAGTGCCAATACAAGTCACAAGTTGTAACTTTGAATGGTCACTAAACAAACTGTTATAAGTTGAGGACTATAGACAGACAGATGGAAGATGTCATGGTTCCGACAGATGAAACTCTTCAAAAGAACTTTGAAGCATTGGTTACCTTAAAGAATCTTTATTGGTGTAGCATAACATCAGCACTTACGTAATAGAAGCCCAAAATTGAATTCCCCTCCTCTGGGCACATAGTATCAAAGCACAATTCCCTCCTTCAATTAACGGTCATAAATCACATTCCCCAATTAATGTGAAATGCAGGCTCTCCCTCCAGTCAAGATCAAGTGAAGTACTAATACCACTTTACAATGCTTTGGTAAGGCCACACCTGGAATACTGCATCCAGTTTTGGTCACCACGATGTAAAAAAGATGTCGAGACTCTAGAAAGAGTACAGAGAAGAGCAACAAAGATGATTGGGAGACTGGAGGCTAAAACATATCGGGAACGGTTGCTGGAATTGGGTATGTGTAGTTTAATGAAGAGAAGGGTGAGGGGTGACATGATAGCAGTGTTCCAATATCTCAGGGGCTGCCACAAAGAAGAGGGAGTCAAGCTATTCTCCAAAGCACCTGAAAGCAGGACAAGAAGCAACGGATGGAAACTAGTCAAGGAGAGAAGCAACCTAGAACTAAGGAGAAACTTCCTGACAGTTAGAACAACTAACCAGTGGAACAACCTGCCTCCAGAGGTGGTGAATGCTCCAACACTGGAGGTTTTTAAGAAGAGACTGGACAGCCATTTGCCTGAAATGGTATAAGGTTTCCTGCCTGAGCAGGGGGTTGGACTAGATGACCTCCAAGGTCCCTTCCAACATCATCATTATTATTATTATTATTATTATTATTATTATTATTATTATTATTATTATTATTATTATTTCAATAACCTTGGTTCTCACGCTAGGTTCAGTGTTGTTATGTCTAGCTAAACTCTTGTGCCCGTTAATGGCCGTAAAAACATCTGATGTTAGCAGTGTTGACAGTAACTTTGAAACTGTCATAAGGCGAGGACCTGAAATGGCACAGCGAAGATCTCTTTGTGTCCCTGTTTATTCTTCCTTTGTAACCCGTGGGAATTTCCTTCTGATATCCGTTGCAAAATCTGGGGAAATTCCCTGGATTTGAGTGTGACATTTTAGTGCAGGTAAGTCCTTGAGTTACAACCATTCATTTAGTGACCATTCAACATTGCAACGGCACTGAAACAAGTGACTCTAGGAATGTTTTTCGCCCTCACGACCGTTGCAGGATCCCCCCACGGTCCCAGGATAAAAATTCGGACACCTGGTGGGGAAATAGGAAAATGCCCAGACGTTTGAATAAGGGAAGCTTTTGATTACCCAAATATAAACTACTTTGGAATGATAAAAGATAGAGACATTTTGAATTCATGGGAAATGATTATTATTTTTTTAAAAAAAAGCGAAAACAGGATATTGACTGAACATAGGGATGTTAAGTGCAAATGCAATTAAGATATGTTTTGGTTAGAAAAGTAATCTAAAACTGACATTATTGATATTGTGAGAAAAATGGAACCAAGATGTTGATATTCAATTGTATATTTACTAATAACAATAAGAATTGCATTTGCCTAGTGTGGGAAAACAGGTACTATTGGAAGAAGAGAGGAAATATAATAGCAATAATAAAGTTGGAAGGGACCTTGGTGGTCATCTAGTCCAACCCCCTGCTCAGGCAGGAAACCTAATAACATTTCAGAGAAATTTGGTGATGTAATATTGGATCTAGACTGAAGACGTTAATACAGACCACTGAATTGCTAGTGGACCCAGACAACAGCTTGTTTATTAAGTATTTAACTGTAAAACTAGAAAATTGATAAAATATTTATATATATTTTTAAAAATCAGATGCTTGGCAACTGACTCATATTTGTGACAGTTGTGCAGTGTCCCGGGGTGTGTGTGTGTCACACAATCCCCTTTTGTGACCTTCTGATGGGCAAAGTCAAGAGGGGAAGCCAGATCCAGTTAACAGCCATGTTACTGACTTAATAACTGCAGTGATTCACTTAATGGCTCTGACAAGAAAGGTCCTTAAAACAGGGCAAAACTCATTTAACAACTGCCTTGCTTAGCAACGGAAATGTTGGGCTCAATTGGGCTCCTAAGTCAAGGATTGGCTTTACTGGAAAGACCAAAAGGCCAACAGAGGGACAATGGAAAAAAATCTGTCTGTCTGGGTCACTAAGACTCAGCATTGATTTGATGACATATAGGATAGGATAGGATAGGATAGGATAGGATAGGATAGGATAGGATAGAATAGAATAGAATAGAATAGAATAGAATAGAATAGAATAGAATAGAATAGAATAGAATAGAATAGAATAGAATATGGAATATGGAATATGGAATATGGAATATAGAATAGAATAGAATAGAATAGAATAGAATAGAATAGAATAGAATAGAATAGAATAGAATAGAATAGAATAGAATAGAATAGAATAGAGAGTCGAGTGGACTGGACTGGACTGGACTGGACTGGACTGGACTGGACTGGACTAGACTAGACTAGACTAGACTAGACTAGACTAGAATATTATAGAATAGAATAGAATAGAATATTATAGAATAGAATAGAATAGAATAGAATAGAATAGAATAGAATAGAATAGAATAGAATAGAATAGAATAGAATAGAATAGAATGGAAAATATGGAATGGAATGGAATAATAACTTTATTGTCAATGAATGTACACTAAGTGGCATACATTAAAATGAAATTTTGTTGCATAAAGCTCTCAAAGGTGTATATTGGACCACCTCCAATATACTGTACACTCCATCAATATGACAATAATGAATAAATAAATAGAGAATTATGCATATGTTGTTGTTGTTGTTAGCTGTGAAGTCGTGTCCGACCCATCGTGACCCTATGGACAACGTTCCTCCAGGCCTTCCTGTCCTCTACCATCTTCTGGAGTCCATTTAAGCTCATGCCTACTGCTTCAGTGACTCCATCCAGCCACCTCATTCTCTGTCGTCCCCTTCTTCTATTGCCCTCAATCTTTCCCAGCATTAGGCTCTTCTCCAGTGAGTCCTTCCTTCTCATTAGGTGGCCAATATTTGAGTTTCAGCTTCAGGATCTGGCCTTCTAAAGAGCAGTCAGGGTTGATCTCATCTAAGACTGACCGGTTTGATCGCCTTGCAGTCCAAGGGACTCGCAGGAGTCTTCTCCAGCACCGTAGCTCAAAGGCCTCAATTCTTTGATGCTCTGCCGTTTTTATGGTCCAACTTTCACTGCCATACATTGCAACTGGGAAGACCATAGCCTTGACTATACACACTTTTGTTGACAGGGTGATGTCTCTGCTTTTTAGTGTGCTGTCTAGATTTGCCATGGCTTTCCTTCCGAGGAGCAAGCGTCTTTTAATTTCTTGGCTACAGTCCCCATCTGCGGTGATCTTGGAGCCCAGGAAAATAAAATCTGTCACTACCTCCATTTCTTCCCCATCTATTTGCCAGGAATTGAGAGGGCTGGATGCCATGACCTTGGTTTTCTTAATGTTTAGTTTCAACCCAAGTTTTGCACTCTCCTTTCTCACTCGCAAAAAGAGGCTCTTTAGTTCTTCTTCACTTTCTGCTATTAGAGTGGTATCATCTGCATATCTTAGGTTGTTGATATTTCTTCCGGCAATCTTAATTCCAACTTTTCAGACAAATGGCTGTCCAGTCTCTTCTTAAAAACTTCCAGCGTTGGAGCATTCACCACTTCTGGAGGCAGGTTGTTCCACTGGTTAATTGTTCTAACTGTCGGGTGAATTGGAAGATTGCAAAGCCCTGGAGGGACACACGTGCAATGGAAGACAAGTAATTCTCACAAACAAGCTTACACCCAGAGAGACAGAAAGACAGACACAAACCCTTGCCGGTCTCATTACTGCATAATTATAACCCTGTCCATGAAAAATTTCACCAACTGCTTCTCCTTTGAAAGAGAAATCCTCTTTCAATTATTTGTCAGACGCCAGAAAGACAGGAAACGTTTCCCATTATTCTGCCTAATTCAGACTCAAATAAAGAGGGGTTGTTGTTTTTTTCCCTGTTAATTGTCCTAAAAAAATAGTCTGCATAGCTAATGGATACGCTGACCTATATTGCTTTCTTTTCCTATTTGAAGGAATGCTTTTCAAGGTAGGAATAAAAGCTGCTTTGATCTAATGGTAAAGGCACCAAGCTAGAAACCAGGAGACTGTGAGTTCTAGTCCCACCTTTGGCAGGAAAGGCTGCTGGGTGACTTTGGGCCCATCACTAGGAGACTATGAATTCTAGTCTTGCCTTAGACCTGAAAAGTGGCTGGGTGACTTTTGGCCAATTACCAGGAACAGAAAAGAATAGAGCTGGAAGGGACCTTGGAGGTCTTCTAGTCCAGCCCCCTGCTCAAGCAGGAGAACCTATACCATTTCAGACAGTGGCTGTCCAGTCTCTTCTTAGAAGCCTCCAGCGATGATGCAGCCACAAATTCTGGTGGCAAGCTGTCCCACTGGTTAACTGTCTTCACTGTTAGGAAGTTTCTCCTTAATTCCAGGTTGCTTCTCTCCTCGATCAGTTTCCAACCATGGTTTCTGGTCTCTGCTGCTTTGGAAAACTTGACCCCCTCTTCTTTATGGGAGCCTCTCAAATACTTGAAGACTGCTATCATGTCACCCTTAGTCCTTCTTTTCTCTGGACTGGCCAGACCCAAATCCTGCAACCGTTCTTGGTATGTTTTAGCCTCCAGGCCTTTAATCGCCTTAGTTGTTCTTCTCTGCACTTTTTCCAAACTCTCAACATCTTTTTTTGTGTGTGTGTGTGATCCGGTGACCAGAACTGCATGCAGCGTTCCAGGTGTGGTCTCACAAGGGCTTTATAAAGCAGTACTAATACCTTGCGTGATCTTGATTCTACCCCTCTGTTTCTACAACCCAGGGTTGTGTTAGCTTTTTTGGCTGCTGTTGCACACGGCTGGCTCATGGTCAAGTGATCCTCCACTAGGACTCCAAGGTCCCTCTCACAGTCGCTGATTTTGAGCCAGGTCCCTCACCCAGTCTGCATTTGTGCCTTTGGTTTTTCCTGCCCAGGTGTAAAACTTTGCTTTTCTCCACACTGGATTTCACGTCGTCGGATAGGAGGTGGTGAGTGCCTGGGTGACTTTGGGCCAATCACCGGGAGACAGTGAGCTCTTGTCCCAACTTAAGTAACACCAGCTGCCTGCAATTAGTGCAGGTTCGCATCCCACCAGGCTCAAGGTTGACTCAGCCTTCCATCCTTCCGAGGTAGGTAAAACGAGGACCCAGATTGTTGGGGGCAATTAAGCTGACTTTGTAATAATGCCGCTTGGGGGTGTGTGTGAAAGCCCTAATAAGCAGGCATATACATAGAATGAAGGCTACTGCTAAGCTCGTAAGCCGCCCTGAGTCTTCGGAGAAGGGCGGGATATAAATGGAATTAAAATAAAATAAATAAATAAATAAAACTTAGGCTTGGGGTTTTAACATGTTTTTAATTATTGTTTTAAATTTTAAATTTGGGCATTATATTTAATGGTTTTTTAACTTTTGTATTCTGTTTTGTTATATTTATTGCCCTGTACACCGCCCTGAGTCCTTCGGGAGAAGGGCGGTATAAAAATATAATAAATAAAATAAATAATAAATGAAACCTGGCTGGGTGACTCTGAGGTAATTCCCAGCAGATGGTGAGTTCAAGTCTTGCCTTAGGTGAGAAAGTCACTGGGTGACTTTAGGCCAATCACCGGGAGACGGTGAGTTCTAGTCCCACCTTAGGCATAGAAGTTTAGAATTAGAATTACAGAGTCAGGGTTTTTTTTTTTGTTTTTGGTTTTTTTTAAATTTCAGGCAGAAAAGAAGAATTCAAGATGAGGTGTCTGACGTTCAAGCTCCAAAGTCTTAACTCATTTTATTCTTCTATTACGGTTGGGGGAGGGCACAATAACATGGATGGAGGCTGGTTTTCTGCAGTATTTACCCCCCCCCTCTAACTTTCTCCTTATTGGAGGGGCCAATTAATTGCTAAAATTGATGTCATGTTTTGAGAGTGATGCGAACGTCGGTATAGAAATATTGGTGATTCATTCTACTTTCTTCCCACTAAGGAACTTGACATTTCATGTTTTGTTTTTTTTTTAAAAAAATATATATATTATTACATTTCGTTCATCTGAGAATAAAGGCGCAACCACCAGCCTCCAAATACTTCATCTTAAATATTTATTTATAAATATGAAATGTCATGTGAAATAACAGTGCTTCTTTAGAAAGATATTTATTTTCTTTTTCTTTCTCTTTCTTTCTTTCTTTCTTTCTTTCTTTCTTTCTTTCTTTCTTTCTTTCTTTCTTTCTTCCTTCCTTCCTTCCTTCCTTCCTTCCTTCCTTCCTTCCTTCCTTCCTTCCTTTTTTCTTTCTTTCTCTCTCCCTCTATTTCTCTCCCATTTTTTTTCTCTCTCATTTTCTTTCTTTCTTTCTTTCTTTCTTTCTTTCTTTCTTTCTTTCTTTCTTTCTTTCTTTCTTTCTTTCTTTCTTTCTTTCTTTCTTTCTTTCTTTCTTTCTTTCTTTCTTTCTTTCTTGGGATAGATAAGGAAATCATCAAATTTGCAGACGACACCAAGCTGGCAGGAATAGCCAATACTCCAGAAGATTGGCTTAAAATACAAGAGGATCTGGACAGACTCGAACGCTGGGCGCTATCTAACAAAATGAAATTCAATGGTGAAAAAAGTAAGGTTCTACATTTAGGCAGGAAAAATCAAATGCACAGGTATAGTATAGGTGGTACCTTGCTCAATAGTAGTAACTGTGAGAGGGATCTCGGAGTCTTAGTAGACAATCACTTCAATATGAGCCAGCCGTGTGCTGCAGCTGCCAAAAAACCCAACACAGTGCTAGGCTGCATTAACAGAGGGATAGAATCAAGATCACGTGAAGTATTAATACCACTTTATAAGGCCTTGGTAAGGCCACACTTGGAATACTGCATCCAGTTTTGGTCACCTCAATGTAAAAAAGATGTTGAGACTCTGGAAAGAGGGCAGAGAAGAGCAGCAAAGAGGATCAGGGGACTGGAGGCTAAAACATATAAGGAACGGTTGCAGGAATTGGATATGTCTACTTTAATGAAGAGAAGGACGAGGGGGGACATGATAGCAGTCTTCCAGTATCTCAGGGGCTGCCCCAAAGAAGAGGGAATCAAGCTATTCTCCAAAGCACCTGAAGGCAGGACAAGAAACAATGGATGGAAACTCATCAAGGAGAGAAGCAACCTAGAACTAAGGAGAAACTTCTGACAGTGAGAACAATTAACCAGTGGAACAACCTGCCTCCAGAAGCTGTGGATGCTCCAACACTGGAAGTTTTTAAGAAGAGACTGGACAGCCATTTGTCTGAATTGGTGTAGAGTTTCCTGCCTGAGCAGGGGGTTGGACTAGATGACCTCCAAGGTCCCTTCCAACTCATCTATTATTATTATTATTATTATTATTATTATTATTATTATTATTATTATTATTATTATTATTATTATTATTATTATTATTATTATTATATTCCATTCTATATTTTCTCTTCTCTTCTCTTCTGTAATTCTATTTTATTCTGTAATTCTATTCCATTTTATTCCTGTTCTGTTCTGTTCTGTTCTGCCTTCTACTTTATTATCAACCAATCCTCGATCATATTCTGCCACAGTGCAGGATACAGTCCAGTTCAGCACCCAACCCAAGCACCAACTGTCAGTCTATCCACGCAGAATGCAGAATGCAAAGCTTAGAATTGCAAATGCAAAATTCGGAACGCAGAGTGCATAGTGCAGAATGCAGGTCATCCTCGAATTACAAGCATTCATTTAGTGACTGTTCAAAGTTACAACAGCACTGAAGAAATTGACTTACCACCATTTTTCACAGTTAGAAATTGTTGCAGCATCCCCCACACGGTGACGCGTGCAAAATTTGGATGCTTGGCAACTGGCTCTTACTTATGACAGTTGCAGTGTCCCAGAAAACCCCCTTCCCCCCATTAGTTGGGCAAGCTTGTTAGATCACCAGCCGACAATCTCCGTTTGAACACAATAGCCATGATTTAGCCTGGAAAGATCCCAGCGCAGTTTACAAAATCATAACTTCTGTCTTGGCCTTGTGAAAAGGCCTCCAGGCAGAATTAAGGTTTGTTTCATCTCTTCTGCTCGAGGTGGAACATTTCCAAAAAGCCTTTGCAGAAGAATTCATTATTGCCATCTTTATTTTTACTTTGAATGTACTTCTGTGGATTTTATGTTATTTTATGTCGGTTAGTTACGTTTTATTTACTTTTTTTAGTGTCACCATTACAAATACTTGGTAGGTTTGTTCAGCAATTAGAGTTTTTAATTCTATTTATACTTACCAGGCCTGTTTAGACTGCACACGGGTGCTTCCTGATGTTTGTTTCATAAACCCCAATAAGTCGGTGTCGATTCAAAATGAGAATCAACTTTGCTAAAAAAAAATAAATCCAATTGTTATCCCAAATATATATAGCAAACGGAAATGTGATGCGGAAAAGATTGAAGCATATCGGAAGGAAATATTACTCACCGAATTTGCAGATCGATAAAAGAGAAGTCCTTAATTAACCCATAACTGAAGACAGAACTAAAGAGGCATTAAAAATGTATCGATTTGATAGTTGTCAGCTCTGCAAAATAGGCCAGGTCAGGAAAAATATTTTGGGAATATTAAAAGGCAGAACATTACATTTCCCCAAAGGAATCATGGACAATCTCCCACCAAGTCTCTCTGCCCCAAGCAGAAACCATGTCTGTCTGTAGAAATGCAGATGTGATAATCCTGCCAGAAAGACTTCGGCCAGGAAGCTGATGGGATTAGGAAGACAAAGACCCCTAAAATCTACATACCCCACCAAAACTCTAAAAAGACATGACCTTTGGGGACATAATAGGATTAACCCACCAATACCAAAAGGGCACATTCAGACTCAGGTCAAAATGCATGACACAGGAAATACAAAGCCTCAAACAGGAGCAGGAACCTCAAACACAAAAGCCCAAGAAGGTATAAAAACCCACCACTCCCTACTACATGTGGTCACTTTTTTTTTCCAAGAGCCATCTTTCTGTCTGGCTCTCCTCTTCAATAAACTGCAACCTTCTTTCTAAAGCAGTCTTCATTTCGTTTTTTCCCAGCTTGGACTGGACCCTGGTGAAGATTTTTTTTTCAACATGTCAATCTGTTAACAAGCAGCTGTGTTAGTGCCAGACCACCCTTGTGTTGTGCTTCTCCGTGCAATACCCCAATTTCACCCCAATTTGTTACAGAATATTTCCCAAAAAGGAGTGTAGGGTAACCCCCTCCAAGGCACCCAAAGCCCAGACCCTCCTCACCCTCCTCTCTTCAATTACGCTAAGCGGCCGTGCTCTCAAGGCATTGTTAGAATGTCCTTTTTAGCAGGAACTCATGCGGAGTGAAGGGGTGGCAGGTTGTCGTCATCAAAGGGGTTTAGAGGAACAAAGATGACCAACCCCTAGCCACTGCAGTCAGCGTGTGACAGTGTGTATCAAGCCCCTAGCAGTTGTGGCAATAATAGTCAATGGCTTGCAGCAGCCGCTTGGGAAAACGGGGGGGGGGGAGGCCCTCTGGGCCCGGGCAGCAACAGAAAGCATGATCGAAGGTAGTCAGCGCTCCATAGCAACATATCGCCCTGCGAGGGCAGCTCCCCACAATGTCTACAGCTTGCACAGGTGATAATGATCGAAGTTCGGATGGCCACTAGTCTCCAAAGCAGTAGCAACCACCCTCTCCTTCTCTTCTGTCGGCAGTCGTAGTCCCAGATCTCTCTATGCCAAATCCTACCCTCTTCCTTTCTAGTTAAAACCTGGATTTAAAACCCCAGCAAGCTTTCCCTCTTCTCTCACTCTCTCTTCCCTTTGCTCAGGATATCCCCCCTGCAAAAGAAAGCAACACAACTCCACTTTCTAACTCTCTTTCTCTCTCTCCTTCCTTCTATTTCAGAGGAAAAGAATCACATGAAACCTCAAACTCCTCTTCAGCTTCACCTGCTCTCTCCCCGACAATAACAACCACCACCTCTCCTCCCTTTCTCCTTCCCCTTTTCTTTCCTTCTGCCTGATTCACGCCTGCCGTGCCCAGACCGGCAGCAGCTGTCCAAGCTTCCTACTTCCCTCTCTCCGGCTAGGCTCCCGCAAAGCCTTTCAGCCAGCCCCGCTACAGGAGAGATGGGGAAAAAAATGTTAGGGAGAAAAAGGCCCAGCCTCCCTTTCTTCAGGCAGAAATGGAGATTTTTGCAATTCTTTCAGAAAGACTGCGGCCAATCTATTCATAAGCAAAACACCTTCTGCCCCCACAGCTGATAGGATTAAGAATTTACATTCCCCCACCCAAATTCGAAGGACAGAACATGGCCTTTTAGGCACAATGGGGATCACCCAACATCCTTTTCAGACTAGCAAAAGACACGAAAGCCCACCTTGGAAACCCAGAAACATTTCCACTTCAAAGTCTCAGAGCGCCATAAAGACCCACCCAATCTCAACTCCATTTTGTTAGCTGTCCCAGAACTGCATTCTGTTGCTGGTTCTGCTCCTCAGTGAACAAGAACTTTCTTTCCAAACCAGCCTCCATTTTGTTTCCAGCATCTTAGCCTCCATTTTATTTCCAGCGTCTTACTCCTGGCTTGGACCTGGACCTGATTTTTCTTCTAACAACAGGTAGACAGGAACTATCCCATAGCTGCCCTCCTCCTCCTCCTCCTCCTCCTCCTCCTCCTCCTCCTCCTCCTCCTCCTCCTCCTCCTCCAACTCCTCCTCCAACTCCTCCTCCTCCTCCAACTCCATAAAACCCAATCCCTTCCAGCACTGATGATGTTTCCTAGTTGGGTCATAAAACATCTGCAAGAAAACAACCAAGTTCAGAGAGCACCAAGGACCCCACAGTTCTCCTCCTCCTCCTCCTCCTCCTCCTCCTCCTCCTCCCTACTCCAAAAAACCCACTCCCTTCAAGCAATGATGATGTTACCTAGTTGGGTCATGAAACGTCTGCAAGAAAACAACCAAGTTCAGAGAGCACCAAGGACCCCACAGTTCTCCTCCTCTTCCTCCTCCTCCTCCTCCTCCTCCTCCTCCTCCTCCTCCTCCTCCTCCTCCTCCTCCTCCTCCTCCTCCTCTCCACTCCATAAAACCCAATCCATTCCAACACTGATGATGTTACCTAGTTGGGTCATGAAACATCTGCAAGACAACAACAAAGCTCAGAGAGCACCAAGGACCCCACAGTTCTCCTCCTCCTCCTCCTCCTCCTCCTCCTCCTCCTCCTCCTCCTCCTCCTCCTCCTCCTCCTCTCCACTCCATAAAACCCAATCCCTTTTAGCACTGATGACATTACCTAGTTGGGTCATGAAACGTCTGCAAGAAAACAACCAAGTTCAGAGAGCACCATGGACCCCGCAACACAAACAGAATTTGCTTTCAGTGAGGCTGCGAATAATTTACAAAGCCTCTTCCCACTGGCCCCAGGAAGGCCCCACCCCATGGATGTCTGGGCTAATAGATCCCCAGGGTCACCTGTTTGCCGGATTGCCCCAGTTAATGATTCAGCTTGGGGGGGGGGGAAACCAGACCCGCATTTTTCATGATGTGATTAAAAGAATGATTTCGGCAGCTGCTGGGTTTTTGCTGAGCAGCAGGAGCGCCTTCCGCTAGACTGCAAATTATCTGCCTGGGCTTTTGCAGTAATCATAGCATAGATCAGCACTGGAAATGGAGAAGGTATTTTTTTTTCCCCTGATTTGTTTGCAGTGTGCACCCCAGGTGTGCAAGGGCTTCGTTGTCTTTGCAAATGCTCAGCATTACAGTGAAGTCTGTCCATTGGAATCCGTTCAGCCAATTAGTAATGTTTAGTTAAGGCAGCTTAGGCAAACTCTAGCTCATTTTTCAGAAGCCCAAATTCAGGAGCAAGTCATTAATGCTTCTCCCTCCCTCCCTCCCTCCCTCCCTCCCTCTCTCTCCCTCCCTCCCTCCCACTCCTTCTCTCTCTCTCCCACCATCCCCCTCTTTCTCTCTATATATATATATCTGTATGTGTGTGCGCGCATGCGTGTCTATCTATCATCTAGCTGTCTGTCTGTCTCTCCATATCTCCATATCTCCATTATATCTTTATATCTATGTCTCTGTCTGTCTGTCTGTCTGTCTGTCTGTCTGTCTGTCTGTCTATCTATCTATCTATCTATCTATCTATCTATCTATCTATCTATCTATCTATCTATCTCTCTCTATCATCTCTATCTATCTATCTATCTATCTATCTATCTATCTATCTATCTATCTATCTATCTATCATCTATCATCTATTTATCATCTATCTATCTATCTATCTATCTATCTATCTATCTATCTATCTATCTATCTATCTATCTATCTCATCTATGTCTAATCTTCTACCTACCTACCAGCCAACCTATCTACTATTGTTTTCTGCTGCCTTCAGTAAAATACAATCCAGACAACTGAAACTATAAGTTAAACAATTGGTCAAGCATCCACCACTTCATCTGAAGAGCTAAACATGGTTTTCCCAACCTTTGTTGCTCTTTTATCCTCATTCCCACCAGGAGAAATGTTTTTGGTGGAGGCAATTCAAGAAAAAATATATCCTGAAAGATTCATGACCTGGTGGAACTTGGAACACAGACGTTCAAACTGTTTTAGTTTTGTTTTCTAATCCTTATTCATATAGAAGGAATACAAAAAAGTCGTAAAGAAAAAAGGAGACAGGAAAACAAAATACAATATTCAGTTCTCAAAAACTCTAGCAAATTATCTCAAACCTCATAGATGCTCAATAGTTTAAACTACTCGAAAGTACTTTGACCTACGGTGCTGGAGAAGACTCCTGCGAGTCCCTTGGACTGCAAGGCGATCCAACCGGTCAGTCCTAGAGGAGATCAACCCTGACTGCTCTTTAGAAGGCCAGATCCTTAAGCTGAAACTCAAATCCTTTGGCCACCTAAGGAGAAGGAAGGACTCACTGGAGAAGAGCCTAATGCTGGGAAAGATTGAGGGCGAGAGAAGAAGGGGATGACAGAGAATGAGGTGGCTGGATGGAGTCACTGGAGCAGTAGGCGTGAGCCTAAATGGACTCCAGAAGATGGTAGAGGACAGGAAGGCCTGGAGGAACGTTGCCCACAGGGCCGCGATGGGTCGGACATGACTTTGCAACTAACAACAACTCAAAAGTAAAGCATTGGCTAAAGAAGACTGCTTTGGCTAGTTCACAAAAGACAATAGCATGGTATGCATTGACCACTTATAACACTTTGGTAAAATCAGACTTGAAATGTTGCATCCAGTTTTGGTCACTACAATATAAAAAAGATGTTGAGGCTCTAGAAAGAGGGCAGAGAAGAGCAAAAAAGATGATTAGGTTACTGGAGGCTAAAACATATGAACAACAGTTGTAGGAATTGGGTATGCCTAGTTTAAAGAAAAGAAGAACTAGGGGTGACATGATAGCAGTTTTCCAAAATTTGAGGGGCTGCCCCAAAGAAGAGGGGGAAATCAACCTATTCTCCAAACCAACTGAAGGCAGGACAAGACGCAACAGATGGATACTAATCGAGAGAAGCAACCTAGGATTAGGGAAAAATTTAGAACAATTAATCAGTGTAACAACTTGCTTCCAGAAGTTGTGGCTGCTCCATCACTGGAGGTTTTTAAGAAGAGACTGGGCAGCCATTTGACTGACATTGATATAGGATCTCTTACTTGAGCAGGAGATCAGTCTAGAAGATCTCCAAGGCCCCTTCCAACTCTGTTATTCTGATTTATTAAGGTTTTCAAGAAGAGATTGGACAGCCAATTGTCTGATATGGTATAGGCCAGCGGTAGGTAACCTTGGCTATTTTATGACTGGTGGACTTCAACTCCCAGAATTCCTCAGCCACCGTGGCTCAGCTTGGAAATCTCTCCTTTTTCCCTCAGCGTGGCTGGCTGAGGAATTCTGGGAGTTGAAGTCCACGAGTCATAAAGCGGCCTAGGTCTAGACCAGGGGTAGGCAATCTTGGCTCTTTTATGACTCGTGGACTTCAACTCCCAGAATTCCTGAGCCACCGTGGCTCAGCTTGGAAACCTCTCCTTTTTCCCTCAGCATGGCTGGCTCAGGAATTCTGGGAGTTGAAGTCCACGAGTCATAAAGCGGACTAGGCCTAGACCAGGGGTAGGCAACCTTGGCTCTTTTATGACTGGTGGACTTCAACTCCCAGAATTCCTGAGCCAGCGTGGCTCAGCTTGGAAACCTCTCCTTTTCCCCTCAGTGTGGCTGGCTCAGGAATTCTGGGAGTTGAAGTCCACGAGTCATAAAAGAGCCAAGGTGGCCTGCTCCTGGCCTAGAACATCTCCAAGGTCCCTTCCAACTCTCTTATTCTGATTTATTATGGTTTTCAAGAAGAGATTATTCTGTTATTCTGCTCTACTAACATTTTCAAGAAGAGCTTGGGCAGCCATTTGTCTGATATGGTATAGGCTCTCCTGCTTTGAGCAGCAGGTTAGACTAGAAGACCTCCAAAGTCCCTTCCAACTCTGTTATTCTGTTATTCTCAGATCCGGCTAGGAACCTTTCTTTGAATCTTCTCCCTCAAATGCCGGCTATCTGTCACGTTGACATTTTTCCCTCTTGCAGTTGCTGCTGTAATCTATTTTTTGGCCGCTGTTTTTTTCCCAGGTTTATTATGTCCCTGGAGAATTAGTTCTATTTAGGGGAGGATATAACCCTCGCTCTGTTTCCAGTCTTTTATTGGAAACGACGGTGTCACGGGAGATGAATCCTACTGCAGAACAAACACGTTTCATTGCTAACATCTCAACGGAGGTTTTCTTTCCAGCCAATTCTTTGGGCTTCCTCGAGCCAAGAAGGACCATTTTAAGATGGAGGAACATTTTGCAGAGTTCACAAAACGGGCTCTTTGAACCTTTCTCAGGTAAAATTGGCTCCTGGAGGCTGTTTTGTAGAAATCCATCTTCAGACATATTATGGAGATGACACTTTATGGAGAACTAATCTGCTCGGCTGTTAATGAAATCTCAAAGAGTGCAATACATCAATTTAGGCTGTTTGGAAACAGGGCTTGGTGTCTTGAGGTCTGTCTCCAAAGCCCTAAATGGCCTCTGTCTTCATAAATGGGGAAGGAAAAAAAAATCTTCCTAAGTTTCTTTCATTTCATTCCAATTTCCTGCAAAGCTGGGCCCAGCATGCTGTATTAAACTGTCCAGCAAAACTCAAGAAGGAGTATGAAGATGTCCAGAAGAAGCTCACCAAGCTGGGTGAATAACAGGATAACAGAGATGGAAGGGACCTTGGAGGTCATCTAGTCCAACCCCCTGCTCAAGCAGGAGACCCTACACCATTCTGCAGAGATGGATGTCCAGTCTCTTCTTAAAAACCTCCAGTGAGGAAGCAGCCACGACTTCTGAGGGCAACTTCTTATTTATTTATTTATTTATTTATTGCATTTATATACCGCCCTTTCCCTGAGGACTCAGGGCGGTTTACAGGGAGTTAAAAAACAACTATACAAAAGTTAAAACCCAATTTAAAACATATTAAACAAGCCCTGTACTATTAAAAAACCCCAATTAAAATGAATATCTCCTCAGCCTGGGCCCGAGAGCTCGAAGAGCCAGGTCTTCAGGCCCCGGCGGAATGATCGGAGGTCGGGAGCAGTCCTCAGCTCCACCGGCAGCTGGTTCCAGAGGGCAGGCGCCCCCACTGAGAAGGCCCTATCCCTGGGTGTCACCCGCCGGCAATCTCTTACCGGCGGGACCCTGAGAAGACCCTCCCTGTGGGAGCGCACTGGGCGAAGGGCGTTTGATGCCGGCAGCAGGTGTCTTGTCTTTACTGTTAGGAAGTTTCTCTCTTTGATTAGTTTCCAACCACTGTTTATTGTCCTGCCCTCTGCTGGTTTGGAGAACAGTATCGATCAATCAGAGTAGAGCTGGAAGGGACCTTGGAGGTCCTCTAGTCCATCCCTCTGCTCAAGCAGGAGACCCTATACCAGTGATGGTGAACCTTTTAGAGACCGAGTGCCCAAACTGCACTCCAAAACCCACTGATGTGTTGTTGGGTGCCGGTTGGGCGTGTCCCACTGGGTGGATGTGACCCATTGGGTGGGCATGGCTGTGGTGGTAACGGCAGACTGGGTGGGACTAAAAAGGTTCAACCAATCAATTCCAACTTTGTGAGACCTTTTTTTTTTTCTCGCGAGAAGTTGAAATTGATTGATTGAACCTTTTGGGGTTTTTTGCACACGGCGGCGGAGGCCTAAAGCGAAAAGGTTTTATAAAACCCAGCTGAAGGCCTAGGACTGGGGCAATGGCACGTGTGCCCACAGAGGGGGCTCTGCGAGCCACCTGTGTCACACGTGCCATAAGTTCACCACCACGGCCCTATACCATTTCAGACAAGTGACTGTCCACTCTCTTCTTAAAACCTTCAGTGATGGAACATCCACAACTTCTGGAGGCAAGCTGTTCCGCTGGTGAATGGTTCACCGAACAGAAGATAGAGAGACATTCATTTAGGTCTGAGGGGCTGCCACAAGGCAGAGGGGGTCAAATTCTTCTCCAAAGCACCAGAGGGCAGGAAGAGAAACAACGGTTGGAAACTGACCAAAGAGAGAAGCAACCTGGAATTAAGGAGAAGCTTCCTAACAGTGAGGACAATTAAAACAGTGGAACAGAAGTTGACTTCAGAAATCGTGGGCGCTTTAAGTTTTTAAGAAGGGACTGGACAGTCGGTCTGGACAGTCTGAGATGATATATTTTATTTTATTTATTTATTTTATTCGATTTATATACCGCCCTTTTCCCGAAGGACTCAGGGCGGTTTACAGGGCAAATTAAAAAAAAATACAATATACAGATTAAAATACAATTAAATTAATAGCCCCAACACTTTAAAATTGAATTTAAAACCTTAAAAACCCCTCAGTCCAGGCCGGCCAGCTCAAATAGTCAGGTTTTTAGGTCCCGGCGAAACGAACGAAGGTCGGGGGCGATCCGGAGTTCCACTGGCAGCTGATTCCATAGGGCAGGCGCACCCACCGAGAATGCCCTCCCCCTGGTTTCCTGCCTGAGCAGGGGGTTGGACTAGACCTCCGAGGTCCCTTCCAATTTCTATTCTATTCCATTCCATTCCATTCCATTCCATTCCATTCCATTCCATTCCATTCCATTCCATTCCATTCTATTCTATTCTATTCTATTCTATTCTATTCTATTCTATTCTATTCTATTCTATTCTATTCTATTCTATTCTGTAATTCTCTTCTCTAATTCTATTTTATTCCATAATTCTATTCTATTCTATTCCATATTTTCTCTTCTCTTCTCTTCTTTTCTCTTTCTTCTCTTTCTTCTCTTCTCTTCTCTTCTCTTCTCTTTCTTCTCTTTCTTCTCTTCTCTTCTCTTCTCTTTCTTCTCTTCTCTTCTCTTCTCTTCTCTTCTCTTCTCTTCTCTTCTCTTCTCTTCTCTTCTGTAATTCTATTCTCTTCTCTAATTCTATTTTATTCCATAATTCTATTCTATTCTATTCTATTCCATATTTTCTCTTCTCTTCTCTTCTCTTCTCTTCTCTTCTCTTCTCTTCTCTTCTCTTCTCTTCTCTTTCTTCTCTTTCTTCTCTTCTCTTCTCTTCTCTTCTCTTCTCTTCTCTTCTCTTCTCTTCTCTTCTCTTCTCTTCTGTAATTCTATTCTCTTCTCTAATTCTATTTTATTCCATAATTCTATTCTATTCTATTCTATTCCATATTTTCTCTTCTCTTCTCTTCTCTTCTCTTCTCTTCTCTTCTCTTCTCTTCTCTTCTCTTCTCTTCTCTTCTCTTCTCTTCTCTTCTCTTCACTTCTCTTCTCTTCTCTTCTCTTCACTTCACTTCACTTCTCTCTCTTCTGTAATTCTATTCTATTCTCTAATTCTATTCTATTCCATAATTATTCTATTCTATTCTATTCCATATTTTCTCTTCTCTTCTCTTCTCTTCTCTTCTCTTCTCTTCTCTTCTCTTCTCTTCTCTTCTCTTCTCTTCTCTTCTCTTCTCTTCTCTTCTGTAATTCTATTCTCTTCTCTAATTCTATTTTATTCCATAATTCTATTCTATTCTATTCTATTCTATTCTATTCTATTCTATTCTATTCTATTCTATTCTATTCTATTCTATTCCATATTTTCTCTTCTCTTCCTCTTCTTTTCTCTTCTCTTCTCTTCTCTTCTCTTCTCTTCTCTTCTCTTCTCTTTCTTCTCTTTCTTCTCTTCTCTTCTCTTCTCTTCTCTTCTCTTCCTCTTCTCTTCTCTTCTCTTCTCTTCTCTTCTCTTCTCTAATTCTATTCTCTTCTCTAATTCTATTTTATTCCATAATTCTATTCTATTCTATTCTATTCCATATTTTCTCTTCTCTTCTCTTCTCTTCTCTTCTCTTCTCTTCTCTTCTCTTCTCTTCACTTCTCTTCTCTTCTCTTCACTTCACCTTCTCTTCTCTTCTGTAATTCTATTCTATTCTCTAATTCTATTCTATTCCATAATTATTCTATTCTATTCTATTCTATTCTATTCCATATTTTCTCTTCTCTTCTCTTCTCTTCTCTTCTCTTCTCTTCTCTTCTCTTCTCTTCTCTTCTCATTCTCTTCTCTTCTCTTCTCTTCTCTTCTCTTCTGTAATTCTATTCTCTTCATCTAATTCTATTTTATTCCATAATTCTATTCTATTCTATTCTATTCTATTCTATTCTATTCTATTCTATTCTATTCTATTCTATTCTATTCTATTCTATTCTATTCTATTCTATTCTAGATTCAACCTATCCCAGAGCCATCAGACTGCTCAGATGAACATAGAACATAGAATAATAGAGTTGGAAGGGACCTCAGAGGTCTTCTTGTCCAACCTCCGGTGGCAAGCTGTTCCACTGGTTGGTTGCTCTCATAGGTAGGAAATTTCTTCTTTGTAAGCATCCCCTTGATCATGTGATTAAAATTCAGACGCTTGGCAACTGACTCATTGTTATGACGGTGGCAGCATCCTGGTTGGGTCATGTGATTCCCTTTTGCGACCTTCTGACAAGCAAAGTCAAGGGGAAAGCCAGTTTCACTTAACAACCGTGTTACTCACTTAGGCAGTGCAAAGGTTCACTTAACAACTGCGGCAAGAAAAGTTGGAAAATGGGGCAAGCTCGCTTCACAAATGGTTAGCGAACTGGATTTGGGGCTACCCTTTACAAGGTGCGTTACGCCCAGACACGCCTGTCTCAAGAAATGACATCACGTGTGTCCTTTTCGCCCCATCCGGTTTTGTGTCATGGCGACAATTTCAGGATGCGGAATGATAGCTTCCCTTCCCTAACTCTGTGCCAGTTCAATCTGCTGGCATTTTTTTCCTGTGAGGACACTTGTTGTGGAAACTCAGGCATTTATTTTTATCCTCTATGCTCCCTGAAGGACGAAGGATTCCTAATTAATTTGCTTCCTTACCTTTGCTGGAATACTGAAGCTATTCTGGTCGATTACGAGTCTCAGGCAGGAAGACAAAGTCTTACATTTCTCCCTCCGAAAGGGCTTTGGAAGGAAAGGAGAACGTAGGTAGAAACGTTCCTCAAGTAACATAGCTTGCACCGGCTCGCCACAGGGCTGCGTGCTTAGCCCCTACCTGTACTCACTGTACACATACGATTGTGTATCGTCCGACCCATCCACCGTGATCTTTAAGTTCACAGATGATACCACCGTAGCAGGTCTTATTACAGGTGGAGATGAAACAGCGTACAGAGGGGTGGGGGTAGAAAAACTATCCTCATGGTGTGTACAGAACAACTTGCACCTGAACATCGGCAAGACAAAGGAGATGGTGCTAGACTCCGGAGGAAAAGAGAGAAACCTGCCCTACTTTACATCCGGGGGGGGGGGGGGCTGTGTGGAGAGAGAATCTCCTCCTTTAAATTTCTGGGAGTCTACCTCTGTGAAGGATCTTACCTGGAAAGTCAATACAACCCAGGTGGCCAGAAAGGCCCAACAGAGACTCCACTTCCTCAGGGTCTTGCGGAAGAACAGGGTAGAACAACGGCTAGTGACCTTCTTCTACCGGTCTACTATAGAGAGCATCCTCTCGCACTGTATTGTGATTTGGTATGCTGGCCTGACAGCCGCGGATAGGAAAGCATTACAGAGCGTTAGTGAGCACAGCACAAGACATTGTGGGCTGTCCCCTGACACCACTGGATGACCTCGCCAGGGCTCGCTGCCTTGAAGAGTGAGGAAAATTCTCAGGGATGACTCACACCCTGGTCGGTACCTTTTTACTCTCCTACCATAGGGTAGGAGATACAGGAGTATAGCCAGCCGTGCCAACAGGCTGAAGAACAGCTTCTATCCATGTGCTGTCAGGCTCCTGAATGGGAAATGATTGACTTGCGAGGCCGGTGTGTTGTGCAGTTAGCTCACATGGTGTAACAAGAAGGTGAGTTTGTTGTCACTGTGAGTTGTGGTGGTGGGGGCACGAAGGGAGGCTCAGCCGGTCTCAATGTATACATGCTGTACTTTGATAATAAAGGTTCATTCATTCATTCATTCATTCATTCATCCATCCATCCATTCATTCATTCATAGTACTTTCTTTTTCTTCTTTTTTTGATTTTATTTCTTGATATGAGTAATATAAAAGAGTTGGAATGGCTTGTATAAAGGAAATGTCTTAGATATCTAAGGTGATTGACTTTAAGAAAATTACAATGGATTTAAAAAATGTTTTGAATAAGAGTTAAAAGACTAGAGGATAAGATTTATTAAGTGGAATATTTAAAGATTAAATATATTTTAATTATGGCAAAAAAGAACGGATTTGTTTTATAAATAAGTATGTATTAGCTTATAGGAAATAGGGATTTTAAGTAGCATACTATCTTATTATTTTTATTCTTATTCTTCTTTTTTTGGTCTTATTTATTCCTTAAAAAAGGTAAAAGTATTGGGTTGGCTTACATGAGAAAAAATAGACTTAAATATTTAAATGTAATTAACTTTGAGAAAATCTTAACCAGCATTTTGAACATTGTGGGAAAAACAAATGCAAACAAGAACTGTCAATGACTAGATAGAAAAGGAATATTATATTGATGTGATTATTATCTGTAGAAATATTAGAAAACCTTTATACTCAATCAATCATCATTCATTAAAACAACAAGAACTGCATTAACTTAAGGTTAGTAAAAGAGAACATTATGGGAAAAAGAGAAAATCAAGTAAAGTTATTATGTGGATTATAGATTATAGAAATCAACTGAATGTTTCTTAAATGTAAATCCAGACAACACAGTTTACCAAATATTAAGGTGATTATGTTAAAAAATTAATGACACTTAAAAAAAAAAGAAGCATCCTAGCCAGTGGTGGTAAGGGACGCGGTGGCTCAGTGGGTTAGGACGCTGAGCTTGTCGATCAGAAAGGTCGGCAGTTTGACGGGTGGAATCCCAAGTGCCGTGTAGCAGAGTGAGCGCCGGTTACTCGTCCCATCTTCTGCCAACCTAGCAGTTCGAAAGCACATAAAAATGCAAGTAGAAAAATAGGGACCACGACGGTGGGAAGGTAACAGCGTTCCGTGCGCCTTTGGCGTATAATCATGCCAGCCACATGACCACGGAGACGTCCTCAGACAAATGCTGGCTCTTCGGCTTTGAAACGGAGATGAGCACCGGCCCCTAGAGTCGGAAACAACTAGCACGCATGTGCAGGGGAACCTTTACCTTTACCTTACCTAGCCAGTGGTGGGATTCAAATATGTGAACAACCGGTTCTCTGCATGGATGCCACTTCCGGAAATCCATTCTGGGCCTGGGCAACAAAAAATTAGTTACCGGTTCTGCCGAAGAGGTGCAAACCGGCTGAATCTCTCCACTGGTCCTAGCTGAAGTATGGTTAAAGAGAGTGTTGAATTAATCAGGTCACCCAAAGGAAATTTAATGTGTGAATCTCCTGTCTGTGGTGTACAATCCATAGCTCCAGTCACCTGCACCGTCCCTGGTTCCCCACACTCTTCCTTTAAAACTCTACAGAAGAAATGGGAAACGGGGAGAACAAGGGAGATTAGAGCAGGACCAGTGGTGGGATTCAGCCACTCCGCACCACTTCGGCAGAACCGGTAGCTAATTTTTTGTTGCCCAGAATAGACTTCCGGAAGTGGCATCCATGCAGAGAACTGGTTGTTTCCCATATTTGAATCCCACCACTGGCTAGGACACTTTTCTTTCTTTTTTTTAAAAAAAATATGTTTTATTATTTTTTTTAACACAATCACCTTAATATTTAGTAAACTGTGTTGTCTGGGTTTACATTTAAGAAACATTCACTAACAGTTGATTTCTATAGTCTATAATCCACACAGTAACCTGGGAAAGGGGCACGGCAGGGGAGATTAGAGCAGGACCAGTGGTGGGATTCAGCCAGTTCGCACCACTTTGGCAGAACCGGTAGCTAATTTTTTTGTCGCCCAGGCCCAGAATGGACTTCTGGAAGTGGCATCCATGCAGAGAACCGGTTGTTCACCTGTTTGAATCCCACCACTAAGATAGATAGATAGATAGATAGATAGATAGATAGATAGATAGATAGACAGACAGACAGACAGACAGACAGACAGACAGACAATAAATAGACAGATGACAGACAGACAGACAGACAGACAGACAGACAGACAGATAGATAGATAGATAGATAGATAGAGAGATAGAGTGGTGGGATTCAGCCGGTTCGCACCACTTTGGCAGAACCGGTAGCTAATTTTTTTGTCGCCCAGGCCCAGAATGGACTTCTGGAAGTGGCATCCATGCAGAGAACCAGTTGTTCACCTGTTTGAATCCCACCACTGAGCAGGATGAGGCAACGTCTACGTGCCCCAAAGCAACTGGAGGGAAGACAAGAAACAACGGATGGAAGCTAATCAAAGAGAGAGCCAACCTAGAACGAAGGAGAACATTTCTCCGCATTCTTTCTAGAGTCTCAGCATCTTTTTAACATCATGGCGACCAAACTGGACCTCTTCTCCAAAGGACCTGAAGGCAGGAGAAGAAACAACGGATGGAAGCGAATCAAAGAGAGAAGCAACCTAGAGCTAAGGAGAAATTTCCTGAGAGTGAGAATGATTCATCAGTGGTAGGACTTGCCTTCAGAGGTTGTGGGTGCTCCATCACTGGAGGTTTTAAAGAAGAGATTGAACGACCATTTTGTCTCAAATGACGTAGGATTTTCTGCTTGAGCTGAGAGTTGGACTAGAAGACCTGCAAAGTCTCTTCAAACTCTTGTTATTCTGTTATTCTTCTTCTCTGCTCTCCCCTCTTCTCTGTGGCAGCCCCTGAACAATGCTATCATGTCACCTGTTGTGGGGTGGGCGACCGTGTGGAGGCAATGACGAGACGGTATTGTATGTAATACCTTTATTGAATACAAGATGGAACTGAACTCCCTCCACCTCTGGTGCCCCTTATAGATACAGCAACCCCTGTAGCCAGCCAACCCGGTTGCTTCATATTCCCACCGGCCAGGTGACACCCAACCCAGTGCCCTGTATTTCCCACCGGACAGGATGACCAATCAGGCTGCCTGACCAATGCCACCTGGTGTTATGGTGGCATACACAACATCACCCCTAATCGCAAGGAATAGCTTGCCTCCTGGAGTTGTGGGTTCTCCATCATTGGAGGTTTTAAAAATAGACTGGACCATCGTCTTACCAGAATGGAATAAGGTGTCCTACCTTAAGCAGGGGGATGGACTAGAAGACCTCTGAGGTCTCTTCCTGTCCGATGACTCTGTTCTGTACCAGCCTGCTACCGGCCCTGCAGAAAAGGCAGGGACAACCCCTTTTACAAGAAGGCAAGAGGCTGGAATTAAGCCTGCCAAATTTATTGATACAAAAACAAACAAGACATGAACCAAGAAACAGGAGCTTTTCAAGCAGTTGCCTTCAGCAAACCAGCCCTCCCACGCATTCCTTTTTTATACAGTTTAGGGCGTGGCTTCTCTCTGCCTCCTTCTGAGGTGCCCCATTGCCTTCCTCTGTTTACTCCTGATTGACTGCCTCCTGCATCGGGTGTCCTTGAACAGGGCCAGCTGTGGGTCATCTTCATCCACGCTGTCAGGCTCACACAGCTGGGTCTCCGTCGTGACCAGGTGGGAGGGGCCTGGCTGAGGGCTCTCATCAGCAAGCTCTTCAACACCCCCCTCCTCCTCCTCTGAGTCGTCCGACCCAACTGCCGAACCCACAGGCTGACCCTGAACCACAACAGACTCTCTTTTTTATGTTACCATCTCATCTACTTTGTAACCTTCCGAAGTAACGATGCGGAGAAGTACTAATTGCTTTAGTCTACTTAATGCAACAAACAAAAATTATCTAGAGGCAGCCATAGTGAGCGGAAAAAAACAACACACAGCTAAGACACTGAACATCTGGCAAAGCAGTTATTAAGGCCCCTGACAGTGGAGAGTTTTATGTACTGAAATGAAGATGTAAACTCCGCTGTTAATTGATATTAAAAAAGATGGGTAAGATCATTTTGGTTTACCTGAACGGAGTGACTTCACGGTGCCGAAATAATGAGATCCCATTACAATTGTTTTGCTTCACTGTTTCGGTGTAAAACAATGAGCAACAGCTTGCCCGCCATTTACATTTCCAAATTGCCTTTTGCTGAGTATTAATTTTTAGTTAAGCGATGGAAAACTACGTATGGACACCGTGGGGAAATTATTTCCACCTTGATGAGAATCCGTGGGACAAGTTAGATCGCATTGCTGCGTAAGCTGTTTCTTACGAGGGAGGATTGATGCATTTATAATAAGTCAAGTTCAGACTTAAGAGAATAACAGGAAGAGTTGGAAGCAGCCATGGAGGTCTTGGAGATTCACAGTCACTAAGGGAATCACTGCCATTGTTAAGTTAGGAACATGGTTGTTAAGTGAATCTGGCTTCCCCCACTGACCTTGCTTGTTGGAAGGTCGCAAAAGGGGATCGTGTGACCCCAGGGAGGCTGCAACAGTCATAAGTGTGGAAAAAAGGTCTCTTCTTAAAAAAAACAACAACCTTCCAGTGTTGGAGCATTCACCGCTTCTGGAGACAGGTTGTTCCACTGGTTAATTGTTCCAACTGTCAGGAAATTTCTCCTTAATTCCAGGTTGCTTCTCTCCTTGGTTAGTTTCCATCCATGGCTTCTTGTTCTGCCTTCTGGTGCTTTGGAGAATAGCTTGACTCCCTTGTCTTTGGGGCAGCCCCTGAGATACTGGAACACAGCTATCCTGTCCCCCCTTGTCCTTCTCTTCATTAAACTCTACATACCCAATTCCAGCAACCGTTCCTTGTAAGTTTTATTTATTTATTTATTTAAGTTTTAGCCTCCAGTCCCCTAGTGATCTTTGTTGTCCTAAGTCAGTTTTTTCCCTGTGCTGTTGTAACTTTGAACACTCACTAAAGCAGGGGTGTCAAACTCAATTTCATTGAGGGCCGCATCAGCATTGCGGTTGCCCTCAGGGGGCTAGGTGGGTGTGGCCTGGGTGGGCGTGGCCTACTGGGTGGGCGTGGCTAAAGTGTGTATGGCCTACTGGGTGGGCATGGCCAGCTCTACCTCGTTCGCATCAAGGTTGCCTATGGGGGCCTGGGCAGGAGTGGGACAGATCTGAGGGTCTCTGGCAGAAGGAGGGTCTCTGGGCCAGGGCCAAGGCAGTGGGGGCCGTTCCCTCACTGTTTCCAGGATGGCTTTGCGGGCCGCATGAAACCACTTCGCGGGCCGGATCTGGCCCCCGGGCCTTGTGTTTGACATGTCTGCACTAAACAATCTGTTGTAAGTGGTGAACTACTTGCACTTGTTAAGGAAATGACCTCTGGTTAAGTGACCCATTGGATATATGACCTCACTTGAATCAGAATAGAGCCGGAAGGGACCTTGGAGGTCTTCTAGTCCAGCCCTCTGCTCAAGCATGAGACCCTATACCATTTCAGACAGGTGGGTGTCCAGTCTCCTCTTAAAAACCTCTAGTGGTGAAGCACCCACAACTTCTGGAGGCAAGCAGTTCCACTGGTTAATTGTCCTCACTGACAGGAAATTGCTCCTTAGTTCTAGGTTGCTTCTCTCCTTGGTGAGTTTCCATCCATTGCTTCTTGTCCTGCCTTCTGGTGCTTTGAAGATTAGTTGACACACACACCCCTCCTCTTTGTGACAGCCTCTCAAATACTGAAGGACTTCAATTGTATCACCCCTGGTCCTTCTCTTCATTAAACTAGACATACCCAATTCCAGCAACCGTTCTTCATATTTTTTAGCCTCCAGTCCCCTGATCATCTTTGTTGCTCTTCTTGGAACTCTTTCCAGAGTCTCAACATCTTATTTACATCATGGTGACCAAAACTGGATGCAGGATTCCAAGCGTGGTCTTACCAAGGCATTGTAAAGTGGCATTAACACTTCATGTGATCTTGATTCCGTCCCTCTGTTAATGCAGCCTAGCACTGTGTTGGCTTTTTTGGCATCTGCAGCACAGGGCTGGCTCCTATTTAAGTCATTGTCCACTAGGACTCCGAGATCCCTCTCCCAGTTGCTACTGTTGAGCAAGGTACCACCTACACTACACCTGTGGATTGGTTTAAATATAACAGAGGAGAGATTTGGAAAGGACGGAGAGCTGGTTTAGATTTCAGTTTGAGTTTTAATTTTTCTAATCTCTGCTTCATCTAAACTCCACATCAGCCAGATTCTGCTCTCAGCAGTTCCAGATAACTATTATTTTGAGATACAGAGCACTGCTGAGGATGCCAGCTAACATCCAATTATTTTTCTTGACAGAGGTCACAGGGAGAGCGGGCCTTAGGAAGTGTATTAGTTCGAGACCCTGGGTTTCGGTGTGTGCAAAGGCTGATGGGAATATCTCTCAAGGACTCGGGTGAAGAGAGAAACTTCGAAGATGCTCTGTGCAGTAAATCAGACGCTGCGTGCTTCGCACCCAGCAGGAGGAAATTTTGGAGGATAGGCTGGCAAAATAGAGTTTCTTTTTATGGAGAGACCATGTTCTTGTTATGTTGGTGAGGGGAGAGAAGGCATCAAGGAAGTCTGATGAGGTCATCAGTCAAGAATTGATGGCCTGCAGAATGGGTTAGACTTCTTCTTCTTCTTCTTCTTCTTCTTCTTCTTCTTCTTCTTCTTCTTCTTCTTCTTCTTCTTCTTCTTCTTCTTCTTCTTCTTCTTCTTCTTCTTCTTCTTCTTCTTCTTCTTCTTCTTCTTCTTCTTCTTCTTCTTCTTCTTCTTCTTCTTCTCTCTCTCTCTCTCTCTCTCTCTCTCTCTCTCTCTCTCTCTCTCTCTCTCTCTCTCTCTCTCTCTCTCTTATTAAAAGAAGAAGAAGAAGAAGAAAAGCAGTGTGAACCGATTCAGTCCCTAACAGTGATTTCTTACAGACACCAAAGCATTTTTGTGACGGTAGTGTTGTGCCAGTAACAGACTGAAAGAAAAAAAGAAGAAACCAAATACTATCACGCTTGGGACTTACTTTATTGAGGGTTAGAGGAAAGAATAAAGGATTAGGAATCGAATATGTATTTGCGTATTTAAACCCAGGCAGCGCGTTGGTTGAAAAATTATTATTTTATGTATGGAAAAAATTAATAAAATCTTATTATTATTATTTTTTAAAAAAAGTTGTATAACAGTTGTTAGACTGAGAAATAGGAACAGAAAGCTATAAATGGCTTGGGTCCGGGTTATCTGAGGGAATACCTGCTGCCGGCATCAAGCTCCCTTCATCCCGTGCGCTCCCACGGGAAGGGCCTTCTCAGGGTACCGCCGATTAAGGAATGCCGGCGGGTTATCCCCAGGGGAAGAGCGTTCTCTGTGGGCGCGCTGGCCCTATGGAACCAGCTTCCCACGGAGCTTAGGACCGCCCCCGACCTTCGCTCATTTCGTAGGGACTTGAAAACTTGGTTTTTTGAGCTGTCTGGCCCAGACTGAGGGGTTTTAATTATTTAATTAATGGGGTTTTAGGGATTAATTTAATCTTAGTTTTAATCGTTTTTAATTGTATGTGATGTATTTTAACTTTTAATTTTCCCTGTAAACCGCCCTGAGTCCTACGGGAATAGGGCGGTATATAAATTTAAATAATAAATAAAATAAATAAATAAATTCAGACTAATGAGGAACCTAAAGGATGTGGTTTTACATGCTTGGGAGATGTCCTCCTCCTCCTCCTCCTCCTCTTCTTCTCCATAAACACCACTCTCTTCTAGCACTGATGATATTATCTAGTTTGACAATGAAACATCTGCATGAAAACAAGAAAGCTCAGAGAGAACCAAGGACCCCACAGTCCTCCTCCTCCTCTTCTTCCTCCTCCTCCTTCTTCCTCTTCCTCCTCTTCTCCATAAGCCCCACTCTCCTCTAGCACTGATGATGTTATCCAGTTTGATAATGAAACATCTGCATGAAAACATCCAAGCTCAGAGAGCACCAAGGACCCCACCAGCCTGCATTTTACCAGGGGTGGAAAAGTCTCACTGTTGTGTTTGGTTGCAGAACGGTAGTGAGAAGTGATCTAGCTGAAATGAAGTGGAGAAGCATTTGCTGAAGGTTTGATTGAGATTTGTGCAGCATTCTCTGGAGTACACTCCAAAATTCAATATTTATTTATTTATTTATTTATTTATTTGATTTGTATACCGCCCTTCTCCCTAAGGACTCAGGGCGGTTAACAGTGACATAAATAACAGAATGCACAAATACAGATATTGAAAACAAATTAAACCCTAATTTTGCCCAAATGCAGAAGATAGTTACCTTAAAAATATAGACTGGATCTTTTTTTTGACGGTGGAGAAAGTTTGTTCAAGACTGAGATGGTGCCTTTAAGTTTCGCGTAAATTTGATTTTGCCTTTGGAGGACTACAAAGAGATTCGTGGAAAGTGGGGGGCGGGGGCGGGGAAGCAATTGTGTTTTGAACACACCTGACCTTTTGTTTCGAACCTCTGTTTTAAAGGGATTCTGCTGAATTCCTGAATCCGGTTTGATTATCCTCCATAATGTTATGGAGGAACCAAGAGAGGGGTCCCAACAGATCAAAGCAAGCGCTAGGTGAAAGTTCATTCAAACCAACGTCCAAAGCAAATGAAGATCCCTACAGCTCTTCAGCAGGCAACGATTTGTAGGCGCAGGCTGCTGAGGATGAGTCTGTGCTGTCTGCATCTCAAACTGAAGTGCAAATGGTTCCTGCAGTCTGCAAGGTTTTCTGGAAATCCATTCATCCTTCCGCACCATTCGAAAGGGGTCCATCCATCCCAAAGCGCATAGCCAAATGTCTATGGAGATTCTCAGTCCTCCAGGTCAGGGTTGTCCCAAAGGTGCTTTTTCAGGAGGCAACTGGACTTTCTTGTTTTTCTTGGAAGACGTTTCGCTTCTCACCCAAGAAGCTTCTTGGATGAGAAGAGAAACGACTTCCAAGAAAAACAAGAAAGTCCAGTTACCTCCTGAAAAACCATATTGGGGACATTAGAATAGAATAGAATAGAATAGAATAGAATAGAATAGAATAGAATAGAATAGAATAGAATAGAATAGAATAGAATAGAATAGAATAGAATAGATGGAATAGAATAGAATAGAATAGAATAGGGAATGGAATGGAATGGAATAGAATAGAATAGAATAGAATAGAATAGAATAGAATAGAATAGAATAGAATAGAATAGAATAGAATAGAATAGAATAGAATAGAAAATATGGAATAGAATAGAATAGAATAGAATAGGGAATGGAATGGAATGGAATGGAATAGAATAGAATAGAATAGAATAGAATAGAATAGAATAGAATAGAATAGAATAGAATAGAATAGAATAGAAAATATGGAATAGAATAGAATAGAATAGAATAGGGAATGGAATGGAATGGAATAGAATAGAATAGAATAGAATAGAATAGAATAGAATAGAATAGAATAGAATAGAATAGAATAGAATAGAATAGAAAATATGGAATAGAATAGAATAGAATAGAATAGAATAGAATAGAATAGAATAGAATAGAATAGAATAGAATAGAAAATATGGAATAGAATAGAATAGAATAGAATAGAATAGGGAATGGAATGGAATGGAATAGAATAGAATAGAATAGAATAGAATAGAATAGAATAGAATAGAATAGAATAGAATAGAATAGAATAGAATAGAAAATATGGAATAGAATAGAATAGAATAGAATAGAATAGAATAGAATAGAATAGAATAGAATAGAAAATATGGAATAGAATAGAATAGAATAGAATAGAATAGAATAGAATAGAATAGAATAGAATAGAATAGAATAGAATAGAATAGAAAATATGGAATAGAATAGAATAGAATAGAATAGAATAGAATAGAATAGAATAGAATAGAATAGAATAGAATAGAAAATATGGAATAGAATAGAATAGAATAGAATAGGGAATGGAATGGAATGGAATAGAATAGAATAGAATAGAATAGAATAGAATAGAATAGAATAGAATAGAATAGAATAGAAAATATGGAATAGAATAGAATAGAATAGAATAGAATAGAATAGGGAATGGAATGGAATGGAATGGAATAGAATAGAATAGAATAGAATAGAATAGAATAGAATAGAATAGAATAGAATAGAATAGAATAGAATAGAATAGAATAGAATAGAAAATATGGAATAGAATAGAATAGAATAGAATAGAATAGAATAGAATAGAATAGAATAGAATAGAAAATATGGAATAGAATAGAATAGAATAGAATAGGGAATGGAATGGAATGGAATAGAATAGAATAGAATAGAATAGAATAGAATAGAATAGAATAGAATAGAATAGAATAGAATAGAATAGAATAGAATAGAATAGAATAGAATAGAAAATATGGAATAGAATAGAATAGAATAGAATAGGGAATGGAATGGAATGGAATAGAATAGAATAGAATAGAATAGAATAGAATAGAATAGAATAGAATAGAATAGAATAGAATAGAATAGAATAGAATAGAATAGAAAATATGGAATAGAATAGAATAGAATAGAATAGAATAGAATAGAATAGAATAGAATAGAATAGAAAATATGGAATAGAATAGAATAGAATAGAATAGGGAATGGAATGGAATGGAATAGAATAGAATAGAATAGAATAGAATAGAATAGAATAGAATAGAATAGAATAGAATAGAAAATATGGAATAGAATAGAATAGAATAGAATAGAATAGGGAATGGAATGGAATGGAATAGAATAGAATAGAATAGAATAGAATAGAATAGAATAGAATAGAATAGAATAGAATAGAATAGAATAGAATAGAAAATATGGAATAGAATAGAATAGAATAGAATAGAATAGAATAGAATAGAATAGAATAGAATAGAATAGAAAATATGGAATAGAATAGAATAGAATAGAATAGGGAATGGAATGGAATGGAATAGAATAGAATAGAATAGAATAGAATAGAATAGAATAGAATAGAATAGAATAGAATAGAATAGAAAATATGGAATAGAATAGAATAGAATAGGGAATGGAATGGAATGGAATGGAATGGAATGGAATAGAATAGAATAGAATAGAATAGAATAGAATAGAATAGAATAGAATAGAATAGAATAGAATAGAATAGAATAGAATAGAATAGAATAGAAAATATGGAATAGAATAGAATAGAATAGAATAGGGAATGGAATGGAATGGAATGGAATGGAATGGAATGGAATGGAATGGAATGGAATAGAATAGAATAGAATAGAATAGAATAGAATAGAATAGAATAGAAAATATGGAATAGAATAGAATAGAATAGAATAGGGAATGGAATGGAATGGAATAGAATAGAATAGAATAGAATAGAATAGAATAGAATAGAATAGAATAGAATAGAATAGAATAGAATAGAAAATATGGAATAGAATAGAATAGAATAGAATAGGGAATGGAATGGAATGGAATGGAATGGAATGGAATGGAATAGAATAGAATAGAATAGAATAGAATAGAATAGAATAGAATAGAATAGAATAGAATAGAATAGAATAGAATAGAATAGAAAATATGGAATAGAATAGAATAGAATAGAATAGGGAATGGAATGGAATGGAATGGAATGGAATGGAATGGAATGGAATGGAATGGAATAGAATAGAATAGAATAGAATAGAATAGAATAGAATAGAATAGAATAGAATAGAATAGAATAGAATAGAAAATATGGAATAGAATAGAATAGAATAGGGAATGGAATGGAATGGAATAGAATAGAATAGAATAGAATAGAATAGAATAGAATAGAATAGAATAGAATAGAATAGAATAGAAAATATGGAATAGAATAGAATAGAATAGAATAGGGAATGGAATGGAATAGAATAGAATAGAATAGAATAGAATAGAATAGAATAGAATAGAATAGAATAGAATAGAATAGAATAGAATAGAAAATATGGAATAGAATAGAATAGAATAGAATAGAATAGAATAGGGAATGGAATGGAATGGAATGGAATGGAATAGAATAGAATAGAATAGTATAGAATAGAATAGAATAGAATAGAATAGAATAGAATAGAATAGAATAGAATAGAATAGAATAGAATAGAATAGAATAGAATAGAATAGAAAATATGGAGTGGAGTGAGTGGAGTGGAGTGGAGTGGAGTGGAGTGGAGTGGAACAGAACAGAACAAAACAGAACAGAAAATATGGAGTGGAATGGAATGGAATGGAATGGAATGGAACAGGACAGAACAAAACAGAACAGAACAGAACAGAACAGAAAATATGTAATGGAATGGAATGGAATGGAAAGGAAAGGAACAGAACAGAACAGAACAGAACAGAACAGAACAGAACAGAATAGAATAGAGCTGGAAGGGACCTTGGAGGTCTTATAGTCCAGCCCCCTGCTCAAACAGGAGAACCATGCTGGTTCAGGAATTGTGGGAGTTGAAGTCCACGAGTCATAAAAGAGCCAAGGTTGCCTACCCCTACCCTTGGGTGACCTTCTGACAAGCCAAGTCCCTGGAGAAGCCCGATTCACTTAACAACCGTGTGGCTAACTTCACAACTGCAGTGGTTCAATTAACAATTGTAGCAAGCAAGTCCGTAAAGTGGGACAAAATTCACTTAACAAATGTCCCGCTTAGCAACGAAAATTTCAGGCTCAATTATGGTCGTAGGTTGAGGACAACCTGCACTGCCCTTTAGATAAATGGGACACTGACTAGTGCTATTCAACCCTCTTGGAGGGACGTCCTGATGACCTCAGATGACTCCTGACTTCCTTGGTCTCTGCTATGCTGATGTTTTCTTCTGCTGTTCATTGGATGCTATTTCTATAGGACTCTTCCCCTGGTTACCTAGGGAACTACTTTCACATTATTGAAAAGTGCTTGCATGCCAGTGCATATATATTCTGACATACCTTAGCAATCTGAGGAGCTAAAAAGCCCTATTAAGTTGCTAAGGTGATGGACACATTTATGCATTGATGGAATATGTGAGGGGTCCCTGGTGCTCTCTGTGCTGGCTTGTTTTCTTGCAGACGTTTCCTTACCCAAACGAGGTAACATCATCAGTGCTAGAAGCAAGTGGGTTTTATGGAGTGGAGAGGAGGAGGAGGAGGAGGAGGACGATGACGACTGTGGGGTCCTTGATGCTCTCTGAGCTTGGTTGTTTTCTTGCAGACGTTTCATTACCCAACTAGGTAACATCATCAGTGCCAGAAGGGAGTGGGGTTTGCAGAGTGGAGAGAAGGAGGAGGAGGAGGCCTGTGTGGTCCTTAGTGGCCTTTGACCTTGCTTGTTTTCTTGCAGATGTTTCCTTACCCAAACTGGGTAACATCATCAGTGCTAGAAGGGAATGGGTTTTATGGAGTGGAGAGGAGGAGGAGGAGGAGGAGGAGGAGGAGGAGGAGGAGGAGGAGGAGGAGGGGGACTGTATGGTCCTTGGTGGTCTCTGAGCTTGTTTTCTTGCAGAAATTTCATTACCCAACTAAATAACATCATCAGTGCTAGAAGGGTGTGGGATTTATGGACAGGAGGAGGAGGAGGAGGAGGAGGACTGTGGGGTCCTTGGTGCTCTCTAAGCTTGCTTGTTTTCTTGCAGACATTTCATGACCCAACTAGGTAACATCATCAATGCTAGCAAGGAGTGGGTTTTGCTCTCAGTTAATATTCTAGTGACTTGCTCTGTCAATGTTAGTTGGGCTGCTCTTGGAGATTTTTTGGTTGGGCTCTTTACTGTTAGTTTCTTTGGCAGTTGGGGTATTGTTTGCTTGATTGTTGTTCTGATGTTAAACTCTGAGTTAGTCTATGCTGATTGCTGGTGGAGAGGCACGTGGGTGTTTTTGTCCTTTTTGGAGCTGGCTGAAGGTCTCTTTTGCCTAGTTTATACATGTTGCCGATGTCTACATGTCTATGGATGGCTGATTTGTCAGAGTGCCAGGCTTCTGGAAATTCCCTGGCATTTTCGGACTTGGCAACTTGGTGTCACGTTCCAGCTGAGAAGCCCAACGAAGCAAAACTGCAGAAACATTGCGATCTCTAATGCAAACTTTATTAGGCCTTAGCAAACCGGTACGATAGAAGGAAAGCTAGCTCTGAGAATAGGGTGGGAAATAGAAAACTAAAAGAGTAAAGTTTTCCCTCCCCTCTCTGACAGTTGAAGTCGCATTGTCCAATTAATCTTCCAGCAATTATTATGAGAAGGAACTTCAGTTTGCCAAAAGATCTCAGTGGCTTCGGCTCTTGTGCTGATAGGGAGCACCTGTGGATCCCAAACTCTCCCTTCTCCACCCCGTAACCAGTGGTGGGATTCAAATATGGGAACAACTGGTTCTCTTTGTGGATGCTGCTTCCAGAAGTCCATTCTGAGCCTGGGCAACAAAACATTAACTACTGGTTCTGCCAAAGTGGTGCGAACTGGCTGAATCCCACCACTGCCCGTAACTGTAGGCAAGCTAGAATCACTACGGTGGTCCTAAAGACAGTAAATTCCATAGCTTGACAGCAGGTCTAGGATGGTCACATTTTCCCACCTGAAACTATGGTTAAGTCTGCCTATATTCCCTGGCGTTTTTGAATATGTGCCGTCAAGTCAATGTTTTCAATCTTATTGATCACAAAAGTAGACCTTGATTATGTGACCAGGGAAACGTTGCAGGGGAATTAGGGTGAAAAATAGTCATGTCATTTCCCCCAGTGCTATGTTAACTTTGAAGGGTTATTAAATGAATGATTGTAAGTCAAGGACTACCTGGATTTGGGGGTTAGTGAAGCAGCAATTGCTGTCAGGCCTGTCGTGGAAAAACCCAATGGAAAAGAGAAGAGACAGCAACACAAAACAGTAATTCTTACTTTAAGATTCAAAGGTTTATTTTGCTAATGATTTGGAACATAGCAAGCATAATAACATCACTTATGTTAACAACCCATTGCAATGAGGACCATATGGTATAGCAGACTCCAATAGGACAGCTATAGGCCAATGCCAAATCAATCAGATCCAGTCCTAACCCTTTATACCCTTTCTCGTTCTAAGACTGTAGTCAGATGGTCTGCTGACTTTTGCTGACTTCTGCTGACTTTTTATTGACCTCCTGCTGAACATAACTTTCCACATATACCCAGGTCCATAGGAACCCACGTCCATCAGTGACTTTCAGTTCCTCTTTTCCCATGGTTACAATACTCATGTTCCAAATATACATAGAGCTACCTAATTTGCAATTTCATATTGCACAAAGCTCAGCAGATTACAAATAGTACGTTCGTATTGTGAAATAGTATAAAGTTCAAGTCAAAGCTTTGTTTTAAATCACTACTGTGGGGCCTATCCCAGGTGTGCTCCAGCCTCATCTTGTTATATGAGGAGGGGACTATATTTTCATCTCCCACAGGCCCAAGCCCAAAGATGATACAGTGAAATCTGATTAAATTCACGGTGGCTCAGTGGGTTAGGATGCTGAGCCTGTCGATCAGAAGGTTTGGCGGGTCGAATCCCGAGTGCCGCGCAGCAGAGTGAGCGCCTGTTACTCGTCCCAGCTTCTTTCAACCTAGCAGTTCGAAAGCATGTAAAAATGCAAGTAGAAAAATAGGGACCACTATGGTGGGAAGGTAACAGCGTTCCGTGCTCCTTTGGCGTCTAGTCATGCCGGCCACATGACCACGGAGACGTCCTCGGACAAGCGCTGGCTCTTCGGCTTTGAAACAGAGATGAGCACCGGCCCCTAGAGTTGGAAACGACTAGCACGCATGTGCGGGGGAACCTTTACCTAGGCTAAAGTTATAACCTTCTAACTTAATAGCTGTAACCTGGGAGATTCTAGCACACCTTTCCACCCTTCTCTATCCAGTTCTGGACTGTGCAGTTTCTTGTCTTGGGACTGTCTCTACAACCTGATGCCTCCCCCCAGAAACACTGGGTGGTTTTGCCAAGATTCACACCCCACCCCTTTTCCAGGCGTGTATCACAGCTGTAGAAATTAAGAGAGTTGGAAGGGACCTTGGAGGTCTTCTAGTCCAACTCCCTGCTCAAGCGGGAGACCCTATTCCAGTTCAGACAAGTGGCTGTCCAGTCTCTTCTTAAAAGCCTCCAGTGATGGAGCATCCACAACTTCTGAAGGCAAGCCCTTCCACTGTACTAGAGAGAGAAACAAATTTCTTATCAATGTTTCACAGGCTGCAGTAAATTGGTCGTATCTGATTATTTGCTTTATTTCCTACTTTCTTACAAGTTCAGTGGTTTTTTTCAATGCTTCCATAAGGATCAACACCAGTTTGATCTAGTGGTTAAGGCAGCTGGCTGGACTGGTCACCAGGAGACAGTGAGTTCTAGACCTGTCTTCGGCATCAAAGCCAGCTGGGTGACTTTGAGCCAATTACCAGGAGACAGTGAGTTCTAGACCTGTCTTCGGCATAAAAGCCAGCTGGGTGACCTTGAGCCAATTACCAGGAGACAGTGAGTTCTAGACCTGTCTTCGGCATAAAAGCCAGCTGGGTGACCTTGAGCCAATTACCAGGAGACAGTGAGTTCTAGATCTGTCTTATGCACAAAAGCCAGTTGAGTGACTGAGCTGTGGACAATAATAACACAGCATGGTTGGTATAGTATCCCTTCTGTTGTTCTAGTCACCTCTCAGCAGAACAGCTGTGTCTTCAACAGCTGCCTAAACTCAGCAGAAGACTTGTGGTGGTAGAAGAACCCAACAATGTCCACGGAGAGTCTCAGTTATCTAGCGCTCTTCTCCTCTCCCTCTCCCTCTCCCTCTCCCTCTCCCTCTCCCCTCTCCCTCTCTCTCTCTCTCTCTCTCTCTCTCTCTCCTCTCTCTCTCTCTCTCTCTCTCTCTCTCTCTCTCTCTCTCTCTCTCTCATCTACCTCTCTCAGTTACCAGACCTAACTAGTAACCGTGAACTGAAAGGATATATTTGATGGTTTGTTAGATTTCACCATTCCTTTTCTTGAGTAGCTCAACCTGGCATAGAGCTCTCTTCTCCTCTTCTTCTCCAGAGTAAGAACCCACCAAGGCAGTTTGGCTTGTAAGGGATTGACCCAAAGGTCTTCTCAGGAGCCTGGTGAGCAAGCCAATTAAACAGGTACTCCTTAGGTCAGGGGTAGGCAACCTCGGCTCTTTTATGACTCATGGACTTCAACTCCAGAATTCCTGAGTCAGCATAGCTGACTCAGGAATTCTGGGAGTTGGTCCATGAGTCATAAAAGAGCCGAGGTTGCCTACCCCTGCCTTAGGTCAAAGATTTGGGCTCTGTACTGTTTGATCCCACCGGGGCTAAAAATAATAGCAATTGGTTTCTTTCGTTGCCCCGGCACTTCTGAAAATCTACCTATTTTGTGTGTGTGCTTTTTTTACAGAAGTGCCCACCAGTAGCTTGGCAATCTCCAGAATGGAACTGAGTGTCTCAGAGAATTTATTTTTACTCTGGAATCGCGAAAGGTGAGCTCAGACTGAACGCCTACACACCGGCAGACACATATTTTCAAGGAGGGAAGGGGGGAAAAAATTGGAGAAAGAAACAGGCTTTTAATTTGCTGAAATGAAAAGCTTAAAATTACCACCTACAGACAGGATGGTGTTTTAAATTCTCTTCGGAGGAGCCAAAGGGAACAAGGTCCTTTAATTGCCTTCGGGTGTCAGCACGCCCACCTGTTGAGATGGATGGGCAGGAACTGAATACGAAATCGTCCATGAGTGAGGATTAACAAAGAAACCCGATATCAAAAAAATGTCTAATATTATACATAGTGCAATTTATCTTTGAACAACTGCTGGAATTTTTTTCTCCTTCCTCTTGGAATGACTGAACTGCACCTTGGGAAGGTCCAATTGATCTTCAGCTTTCTTCTAAGCCAAAGGTCTCCATACTTGGTGAGTTTAAAGACTTGTGGATTTCAACTCCCATAATTCCCAGAAAAGAACATAGAACATAGAATAATAGAAGAGACCTTGGAGGTTTTTCTAGTCCAATCTCCTGTTTGAGCGGGAGACCCCATACTATTTCAGATAAACAGTTGTCCAGTCTCTTTTTGAAAGCCTTCAGTGATGGAGCACCCAAAACCTCTGGAGGCAAGTTCTTCAATTGGTTGACTGCTCTCACCGTTAGGAAATTTCTCCTTAATTCTAAGTTATTTCTCTCCTTGGTTAGTTTCTAACCATTGTTTCTCGTCTTACCTTTTGGTGCTTTGGAAAATAATTTGACCTCCCTCCTCTTTGTAGGACAGGGGTCTTCAAACTTGGCCCTTTGATGACTTGTGGACTTCAACCCCCAGAATTCCTCAGCCAGCATGTCCGGCTGAGGAATTCTGGGAGCTGAAGTCCACAAGTCATCAAAGGGCCAAATTTGAAGACCCCTGTTGTAGGAGCTCCTCAAATATTGGAACACTGTTATATTTGAGGGTATCCTACAAAAATAAGGGGGTCCAACTATTTTCTAAAGTACAAGCAGTCAAGAAAAGAGAAAAGCAGGCAAGAAATGCACCAGAGACTAGCACTTGCTCGAGCAGCCAACTTGCAGAAGAAGTTCAAATGCTGTGATGTGTGTACACATACAAACATCAGAATCATGCAAGCCACAGTATTTCCTGGGACGCTTTGTGGAAATGAAAGTTGGACTTTGAAGGGGCAGAAATGGAAGAGTATTGATGCTTTTGAACTTTGGAATTTGGAGGAGACTTTTGAGGACATCAGAGACAGCCGAGAAAACAGACAAACAGATCATTGCACAAATCAACAACAGAGATCACACTCGGGGCACAAATGACCTGACTCAAATGATCCTACTTTGGAAGCTTTAATGCAAAGAATCCTCTCTCTTGGGAAGTCCATCATGGTGGGAAAGATGGAAGGAAAGAGAAGAAAGAAGATGTATGGATCCAATTCTGATGGTGATGGAGACACCAGTGGAAGAGCTGAAGAACCAGCTCCAAAGATCTGGAGAAGATCTTTCTATGTGGTCACTAAGAGTTGATATCAATCTGATGGCACCTAATCAGTCAGTCAGTCAGTCAATACATCAAGACTTATCAGAACCCTTTCCACTTGTGCCCAGCTCATAAAAATATATCAGGCATAAGCATCTACAAGATTTTTCTCCACCAAGATAAGGAGGATCGCTGAGATGACTATTGTTTGATTAGTTGATAATGTAAGGATTTCTTATTAGCACCTATATCAGGACACAACTGAAAGATATGTAAATATAATGCTGACGATTGAAAGACAGTTTACTAAAAAAATTACAGATGTTATGTTATATATTTACACACACACAGAACCCCCTCACAACTATAAGGAATCCCCGGCAGCCGTTGACAGCCGTCAAAAGGCTGCCGCTGCATTCCCCCCCCCACACACGCGGCAAGCGGCCGATTCTGACAGCTGTCAAACTGCTGCGCATGCGCAGTACACTGACAGCTGTCAAACCGGCCGATTCTGACAGCTGTCAAACTGCCCGCGCATGCGCAGTACACTGACAGCTGTCAAACTCCAGAGAACCGCGCAAGCGCAGTTCAGCCAGAGCTGTCAAAGCTGCCAGCTGGCCCCGGCAACAAGCCGCTGACAGCCGCGCCTACCTTTAGCCGGTCTCCTTCTTATTGGGCGTTCTTCTTAGCGGGAGAACCCCGCCTGTTTATTGGTTCTTGATGTTGTTGTTGTTGTCCCTGTCCACTATAAATACGGGGGATTCCCGGCGGTGTTTCGCCCGGGACCTCTGCCCAATAAACGAATTGTTTGGACCGTGCCTACTGTCTCCTGTCGTCCCTCAAGACACTCCATGTTATATGTACAGTTTGTTATACTCTGTCCTGTCATAGAATGTATTTTAAGTTTTTGTTATATTCTTTCTGTAACATAAGGTAATACTAATAGTAGTGTTGTAGCTAGGGAAGTTGAATATGTCCACTTTTGATTTTTAAATGTACATTTAATAAAATTTTCTAAAAAAAAAAGATTTTTTCTCCACCAAGAATTACAAGTGATGACCTGTTCTAGCACACATGTCCTACCAAATTTTAATACAACATCTTTAATGATCAAGAGGGCCATGTCTAGGTCAGCCTTGATTAACTTAAGCTTAGCAGTTAGGCTAAGGATTTCAATATACATCCATTTCAGGTGTTCATGGCCTTTACGGGAACCTTGAAAATTATCTACTGGTGCATGAAAACTGCTTGACAAAGGAATATTGGTTTTGGGGTGCTGTAAGGACAGTTATGCTGCAGTTCCTTTAACCTATCATGTTGCTTTTTGAAACATCCAGCGCTACAAAAAAATAATGTTTGGACTTAAAGTCTGCTTTATTTAACTCATCTCTTCTCAAGAAATAAGTTTTGTTTGTGTGTGTGTGTGTGTGTGTGTGTGTGTCTGTGTATAGGTAAGCAAAGTTGATATCTAATGTCACAGTGATGCCAACCTTGAATATTGCTGTTTATTGGAGAACATCACTGGAGAGTTTAGTCAAGTGTGAAGACTTGAGGAATTGTGTTGACCAAAGCAATTCCTCAACAGAGTTTGTTGGGGAATCTTCCCAATAGTAACTCCTGATTTCTATAAATATTCATTCTAAATCCATATTCTAATAAGAATATGGCACCCTCTTAATATTAGATATTAGATAATCCTAGAATTGGCAATCTTTGCTGGTTGTCAAGCAAATAAACATTATTGGTTACCAACTAGTAATCCATAGCAGTTCAACTGAATCAAGGTCTCATTGATTTGAGGACCTCATGTTGGGAGAGGAAAATAGATTATCTCCAAATGGATTTTGGGTAGAAAGAAACGGCATCTTTCTGGGGAAAGAAAAGATCCATAGTCTTAAAAAGGACTGCCCGTATGGGATTTAGGCAAGAAAGCTCAAATTCTTTGTACATCAGAATGAGGAGAGCAGGGAGAAAGTTTGCAGAGAGGAAAAAAAATTTAGGGGGGAGGGTCATCTGATCTTGAAATGATCAAAAGTGAACACACAAGTGCCACAAGTCAACACAATCAACACACAGTAACCACAGTGGGAATAGCATTGCATTTAGAGCAGGAAGGGACCTTGGAGGTCTTCTAGTCCAGCCCCCTGCTCAAGCAGGAGAACCTATACCATTTCAGACACATGGTTGTCCAATCTCTTCTTAAAAATCTCCAGTGATGGAGCACCCAAGATTTCTGAAGGCAAAGCTGTTCCACTGGTTAATTGTCCTCACTGTTAGGAAATTTCTTCTTAATTCCAGGTTGCTTCTCTGTTTGGTCAGTTTCCATCCATTGTTTCTCATCCTTTCCTCTGATGCTTTGGAGAAGAATTTGACCCCCTCTTCTTTGTGGCAGCCCCTCAAATACTGGAGTACTGCTATCATGTCACCCCTGGGCAGGGGCAGGGGCCGTCAACATAAATTTAATAGGAGGCCTCTGATTAATTTTTTATCGAAATTTTTTATGGGGCTAGGGAGAGGGGTGGGAGGGGGTGGGGGTTGTTTGGCTTTGGGGGGTGGCCAATCAACCATGGCTCAGGCCAGGCTTGGGTCTGACCGCGCGGGGGGAGAACAGGGTGTGGTTGTCTCCGGGGCTCTGGAGCGGGTCGTGGGACTACCGATTCCCACGACGGGGAATGGCAGCAGGTGGATAAACAGAGGGCCGTATCGTTACCGGGAGGGCCGTCTCCACTATCTGCAAGCGGTGAGGCACTCCGACCCTCTGCTTTTTCCCCGAGGCTCCGGGAGCGAGGATGTACAGCCTCCTGAGCTCCGGCTGGTGTACCTGAACGCCAGGTCCGTGGTTAACAAAGCTCCCCTTGTTAGGGATTTAGTTGAGGGTGAGCACGCGGACCTGGCTTGCATCACAGAGACTTGGTTGGGCCCAGAGGGTGGGGTCCCTTTGGTTGACCTCTGCCCACCAGGTTTCCGGGTGCTATACCGGCCACGAGCTCAAGGTAGGGGTGGGGGTGTGGCGGTAGTTATCAGGGAGACCTTATGTCCATGGGAGACCACCGTTCCTCAGATAGTCGGGTGTGAGTCTCTCTTTTTGAGATTTGGTTCAGGGGCGCAGTTGGGCTTGCTGCTGGTGTACTTTTCGCCTAGTCGTGCAGCGGCAGCCCTGCCCGAGCTGCTCGATATCCTCTCGGGGTTGGTGATTGAGTTCCCCAAACTTATAGTTTTGGGGGACTTCAATCTACCATCCCTGGGAGGCTCATCTGAGCTAGCTCGTGAGTTCATGGCTTCCATGACGGCCATGGACCTGACGCAAGTAATTTCTGAACCAACTCATGAGGGAGGCCACACCCTTGACCTCATTTTCTTATCTGGACGGTGGTTTGATGATCTTGGTGGGGGCTCTCCATTTATTATGCCCCTGTCATGGACCGATCATCATCTCCTGTGGCTGGTCTTCTGTTTTGCCACCCCCCGCCGTGGGGGTACGGAGCCAATTAGATGATACCGCCCCAGACGCTTAATGGATCCTGATAGATTCCAAGCGGCGCTGGGGTCCCCACCTGCCTCCGTTGCTCACAACTCGGCGGATGCCTTAGTGGAAGCCTGGGAAAGGGCAGCCACTGAGGCACTTGACCGAGTTGTACCCTTGCGGCCCCTGACCCGGCGCAGATCCCAACGAGCTCCATGGTTCTCCGCAGAGCTCCGGGAGATGAAGCGTCGGAAACGGGGCCTAGAGAGCTGTTGGAGGTCCAGCCGATCCGAACCCGACCGGTTGCGACTAAGAACCTATATTAAGTCTTATCTCGCAGCGATGAGGGCGGCGAGGTGTAATTACTTCTCTGCCCTCATCGCGTCAATCAGAAGGTCAGCAGTTTGGCAGGTCGAATCCCGAGTGCCGCATAACAGAGTGAGCGCCTGTTACTCGTCCCAGCTTCTGCCAACCTAGCAGTTCAAAAGCACGTAAGAATGCAAGTAGAAAAATAGGGACCACGACGGTGGGAAGGTAACAGCGTTCCGTGCACCTTTGGCGTCTAATCATGCCGGCCACATGACCACAGAGACATCCTCGGACAAGCGCTTGCTCTTCGGCTTTGAAATGGAGATGAGCACCGGCCCCTAGAGTCGGAAATGACTAGCACGCATGTGCGGGGGAACCTTTACCTTTTTATTGATTCTTGTCCTACCATCAGGTCCTTTTGAAAAACACAAGTTTATTTATTTATTTATTTATTTATTTATTTATTTATTTATTTATTTATTTATTTATTTATTGAATTTATATACTGCCCTATTCCCGAAGGTCTCAGGGCGGTTCACAGGGCAATTAAAACAGTACAAAAAGAATAAAATAGAATTAAATTAGTAAAGCCCACAATTCCTAATAACAATAAAATTAAAATTTTAAAATGAATTTTGCAGTGTATGCCTCCCAGCATACACAAAGGACAGCACAGCAGGAGACTGATGGTGCAGATCAGCAGAGGGGCTGGACAGCTCCGGGCGATAACTGCTCACTCAGGATAAGCCTAATGACTTAAGCTGTTGACAGCCCCAGGCATGGTCAGCCTGGTGGGAAGCCAGGATCTACACCCATTGGCACCTGCACTGGCAGGAAGCCCAGGTTTGAACTGATTGGATGCCATCCACCTGGGCAGGTACAAATAGACGCCAGGCTTCCCTGTTTCCCCAGTTCGTTCTGTTCAGAATAAACTCATCTTTACCCCAGCTCTGTGTCCATCTCTATGTGAAGCACGCGACTTTACAAATTTAATATAATTTAATTAAATAAGTTGACCCCCTCTTCTTTGTGGCTGACAATATTACAAGTTTTATTGGAAAATAAGTTGACCCCCTTCTTCTTTGTGTCTGACAATGTTATAACTTCACCTCTTCATAGTCCTTCTCCTTTTCCTGTTTGCCCAACTGCAAACTTCCAACAAGGGGTTCCTAATACTCAAGGCGCTTCTGACTTATTCAGCATTCAGCACCTCTAGTTAGTCAAGGATCCTCTCACCTCCTTTCCCCTCTACCACCCATACTATTATTGTTGCTAGTTGCAAAGTCATGTCCGACCCATCGCAACCCCATGGACAACGTTCCTCCAGGCCGTCATATCTTTTTTTTTTCCTTTTGGTACTGTCCATGGGGTTTTCATGGCAAAGATACTGGAGTGGGTGGCCATTTCCTTCTCCAGTGGATCACATTTTGTCACAATGTTCTGCTATGACCTTTCTGTCTTGGGTGGCCCTGCACGGCATAGCTCATAGCTTCATTGAATTACGCAAGTCCCTTCGCCATGACAAGGCAGTAATCCAATTGCCTCTCACTAAACTGCTGTGACCCCAATTACACAACCTGATGACTCAAAAAAAAAAAAAAAAAGGCCTCCCCCAACTTTCACCTACGGGAAAGGTAAGTAAGGTCTCCACCACCACCCAAACCTTCCAATTTGCTGGCCTTAACTAGTCCACCTCCAGAAACTTGCTCTAGATAGCAAGAAGAGAGCAGAACTAACTTCACGGTTGCTGGGGAACGGCATTAAAAGCTCAGTGGACAAAATGGTGCAGATCAGGGGAGAAAGGAGAAGGCCTGCCCCCATGATTGGCATTAATTGCTTCCCAAGCTGTCAGGAGCATCTGAATGTGATGGGTCAAAGAAGGGATTTGGGGAAGAGACAGCCCCCTTCAGAGCCGCAGGGAAGTGTGGTGACTAACCTCAATAACCTGTGGGGAGTGGAAGGAGAAGAATCTGGAAAAGACTACCCCGTAACAAATTGGGGTGAAATTGGGGTATTGCATGGAGAAGCACAACACAGCTGCTTGTTAACAGATTGACATGTTGAAAAAAAAAATCTTCATCAGGGTCCAGTCCAAGCCGGGAATACACAAAATGGAGACTGCTTTAGGAAAGAAGGTTGTGGTTTATCGA